>JAQPPZ010002901.1:0-82698 GCA_028583015.1 Wollemia nobilis | reverse complement strand
AATAACAAGTTACAGGAAAGGGAAGAACTACCTCACAGTAACAAATATCACAGTAAGAGTGAATGGTTAATGCACATTATCTAAGAAGCTCTAAACAAATGCAAGAGAGCTAACCCTAATAAGAAAGAAAGGAATAGCTTTCCAACCAACCCATGGTTCGATGAAGATTGCAAAAAAACACGAATACACTAAAACAAGGAGGAAAGAATTGATTTACTTAGGGAAGCATGAACCAAAGAAATTTTGAATGGAACTAAGCATGAAAAGGATGCAAAATGAAAATAACATAACAGTTAATCAGTGGTTGGAGTATTCAAAACAATTGTACCAGCGTAATAACTAGCAGGAGACACCTCCTACTATCATTGTCAAGAAAGAACTTTTCACAAATGAAGACATTATTCAAGGCATAAAAAAGTTAGCAACTGGTAAAGCCCGTGACATAGACAATCTTCAAGCAAAGCATATAAAATGGGGGGTAGATATCCTGGCATCGCAGATCAAAGAAATTTTCAACGAGGTCATACAAAATGGCTTCCCTACCGAGTGGACAACTAGCGTGACCAATCCTTTGTTTAAAAGTGGAGATGTAAATAATCCCTCAAACTATCAAACTATCATGATCAACCCTCTCTTTGCAAAGTTGTTTGGGAGTATGATAGAGCGTAGGATCAGCATATGGGCGTGAAGAAAAGGGAAAAAAAGCAAAGGGGCAAGCAGGTTTTAGGCCCAAGCACTCAACTATTGATCATTGTATCACACTCAGACACATAGTAGAAAAAATATGGGACAAAAAAGAAAAGGTTTTTTGTTGTTTTGTAGACTTCAAAAAGGTATTTGACACGGTGCCAAGGAAAAAATTATGGAGCAGAATGGAAGAGCTAGAGTTTCCAATTCACTAGAAGGCAACAGTTCACAGACTATATGAGCATGTAAAGGTTAAAATCAGAGCATAGGAAGGGTTATATGAATTTTTTGATAATGACATAGGTGTCAAACAAGGTTGCCCTCTATCTCCGACCTTATTTGGGTTGTGCATTGACAAGTTAGAAGAATGGATAAACAAATATGGGGGAGAGGGTGTGCACTTAGCCAAATATGTGGTAAAACTCCTTATGTATGCAGATGATGTAATTCTTGTGTCCAAAATAGCCAAAGATCTAGAAGATCACCTTCGAGCTCTATAACTCTTTTGTAAGGAAGTTGGGGTGCGAGTGAACACGAGCAAAACAAAAATTATGATTTTTTCAACAAAAAGAAGAAGCAACAACTCAAATTTTAGTTTGTAGGAGAATCGCTTGAGGTAGTAGTAGAATACAAATACCTGGGCATAGACTTTCATGACAAACTTAATTGGAATACATGTAGGATGAAAAGAACTCAAAGTGGTTGAAGAGCACTATATGCACTTCAAAAAAGGTGTAGGAATGTCGAGTTGTGGGACTAGAAGACCACCAAGGTCTTATTTGGCCTACTTGTTACACTTGTTTTGTTGTATGGTTGCGAGGTGTGGGCTAGCGGCATAACAAATGCAAAATGGAGGTAAATAGAAAGGATTCAAAATATCTAATCACAAAATTTCTCAAAATTAAGGCCACAACCCCTTATGAAATTATTCTAGTTGAAACTAGAATATTTCCTTTAGAAGCAATTGCTATGACCAAGCTGTTATGTTACTTGAAAAAATAGAAAACATGAAAAATGACAGATGGCCTAAGGTAGCTAGGGACGAAGATTTGCATAGGTGGAAGAATACATAGATGAAACAAAATAAGAAATGGATGAAACATTAGGAAATCAACATAAATGAATGCCCAAATGTCAACAAAGACATAAAAATTTATGTGAATGAAAAGTTTAGAAGTGGAATGTGGAAAAATGCAAGCAGGAAAAGACAATATTATATTGCAAAGTTTAACCCAACGTATGACCACAAGGAAAAAGCGTATATAGGTGCCGAAATCAAGTGGAAGGAAAAAATCCTCATCGCTCAAATAAGGACTAGCTCTCATAGGCTTAGATGTGAGACAAAGAGATGGACAACGCCCAAAGAACAATGGGAAGAAAGGATATGTACTTTATGCAACACAGGGGCAGTAGAGACAGAAGAACATTTCATCTATAAATGTCTGTTTTTCAGATATTTGTGGCAAATACAAAGAAACACTTGGGAACGGGTCTATGGCAGAGTTATTTGAAGACAATAAAATAAAAAAAGTTAAAGAATTACTAACCTAGATCAGCAGGAGAAGGAACAACCTTCTCAAAGATATTAAGATCATATGATATGACTTGAGTAATTGTACTTACAAATTTGAGGTCCCATTGACCATATTTGGGTCTCGCGGACGTAATTAAAATCTTTCATTTCATTTCATAACCATCGTGGGGATTAAACCCGATCACATCACCGATGATGCAAGCGCATCCTTGTTAGTAGACCACACTCATGCACATGATAATTTTTATATTATTTTGTGTAAAATCTAAAAAGCTTTAAAATAAGTAATCATTTTAAAAAATCCAATCCAAGCAGTATTGAGGGAGATATGGTCATGTGAAGATGGTCACTCAAAACTAGGGCAATGTTAAGGCAAATATTTCTTGATAAATGTCTCATCTTTTAGGAGTTATTTCTTTGCAAATTTTTGTTTGATTTAGATAATGCTTGGATCAATTTGTGTGGAATTTGAAGATCTTTAAAGTGAGTGGTCATATGAAGGAATCCAAACAGTGTTGAGGGAGATACAACTCTATGAAGTAAGTCATCCGAAACAAGGGTAGTAACAATATTTTAAGTCATGAAAAATGAAATTGTAAATATTTGTTAGCTAAGGTTCGGATGATGGGAGAAGCAAAGGAGGACTAGGGGGCATCAACAAAGGACATTATGTTTGGGCATAAAAAAATTAGCTAAGTTTATTTTTCCCCTTCATTATCTTATAAGTTTTGCATGCAATATATTTTAAGTTTATTTTCATATAATCTAATCATTATAGGATATTCTGGTAAATTTCATTAGATTTTGAGTTATAGTTTTATTTTCATGGACCAATTTACAACTAAATCCTTAGAATCATCCCTAGTAGTAAAGGTTAGTGAGGACCTCACAGAGAAGTGATTCTTGTTGCTCAAAGATAGGGCAGTTTTTGGTAAATTTAATAAGTCTTGACCAGGGGCTTCAGCCTTGAGAAAATAAATTGATAGGATTTGGAAGTCTCCAGGAGTAATTTTATCCTTTCTTTCCAAAGGTTTCTTCCTAGCCAATTTTTGTTCCAAGGAGGAAAAAGATAAAATTCTAAAAGGGGGTCCTTGGTTTATGAGAAGAGCATGACTCTTCCTTACCTACTAGTATGAAGGCTTTGTGCCTAAAAACATAAGTACTAGTCTAGGTTAGGATGTATGGGTTGCCCAATAAATTTTAGGAAATTGATACCTTAAAGACAATATGCAACACTCTAGAAGAATTCATTGAGATATTTGAAACTACAAAAGATGGATTCTTGGCTATTTATGCTCAAATATTGGTCATTTTTTTATTTTTTTGTTACATAGGAGAGTTGGTCACAACCACACTATTTTAAGTAACTGACAAGCGCAAGGTTCAAACCATAGGGGCTGCTCCCACCAAAAATATTTCACCTCATTATTTTTGACCCGGAGTGAAGGGGACCACCGATCACTCGAGGATTCGTACCATCATCGTCGGTCTAGCATGCACTCAAAGGATTCAAATCAGACTACTACCTTTGCAAACATGATACCCTTGAGTTTTGAACCTGGGTGTCTTCTTGGTAAGTTATTGGCCAGACAAGCACTTACCAATCCACCTAACCCTCGATGGTCATTATTGATAGAAGTAAACCTTTACCATGATCAACCATTTTTAAGTGTGAGGGTAAGTTGTGGATCTAAACCATGGATTATAAAAACATATATTTCGGTCTTAGAAGATGTCATAAGGTGGGGCATATTGAGAGATCATGCCTTAAGAAAATTCTAGCAAAAACATATGTAGAAAATCGTAAGAGAAACAAATGGATATAGATGAGAATGGATTTCAACTTGCAAAAAATAGGTCTAGACAAATGAAAGTAAATAAATAGTGGAGACTAGTAAGGATATTGGAAGAAATATTGATTCTTTTGAGGCTTTATCCTATGAAGAAAAAACATATTAGAGCTTAGAGGACATGGTACAACAAGATTAGAATATTAACAAGGAACCTTCTATTCAGTATGATCTTGATTTAGGGATGAACATTCCTACTGATAACATGGACCAACAACAAGAGAGGCAATAACCTAATAGCAAAAAATTTAGATAAATGAATACTCTTAGATCATTGGCTAGATGAAGGGACATGCACTAAAATTAATACCTTGATAAGGATTGGTTCAGATCACTGACTAATAAGAGTTAAAATGGTGATAACTGAATTAAAAAAAATATCACATTTTGAATATGAGAAGATCATCCTCATTTTGTTGCAATGATAGTGCAAACATAAATTATTTAGAAAACATTTGGTTGTATACACTTCCAAAATAAATTAAATCAATGACAATGAACTAAGAAGAAAGAATAACTAAAAGAGAAACTTTTAAAATTCTAAAAAGGTGAGCATAATGATCGAAGCTCAAAGGAAATGGAGTTAGTGAATATTATAATATTTTGAGTAAGGAAGAGAAATTTTGGAGATTAAAATCAAGACAAACTTGGTTAAAAGGAGATAAAAAACACAAAAAAAATTATAGGATGACAATAGTATAAATATCAACATCTAAAATTAGTAGAATTAACTTAGTAGAAGGGGTTTGTATTGAAGACCGAGTGAAATAAAAAATGAGACAAGGTTTTTTATTATAATATTCTACAATTGAAGGAGTATGAAGTTCTTCATGATAAACTACCACAAGAAGTACCTTCAGTTATAACATATGAAGACAATAGGAAACTAATGGAGTCTATTACTCTAGAAGAAGTTCATTTATCTAATTTTTATTTTGATAAGGGTAAATCCCCAGGTCCAAATGGGTTCTCTACAAAATTCTATTAGTATAATTGGGATATAGTGAAGGATTTTTTATTGGTGGTAGTGGAACAGTCTAAGGGTAAACCAATACATACCTTATAAAATAAATGCAACATATCTTACCCTAATTCCAAAAAATAAGGATGCAAAATTGTTTGATTCATTTAGGTCCATAAGCCTATGTAATATGGCATATAAGATAATCTTCAAAGTGATGAAAATTTGGTTAAGACCATTGTTAGACAAAATATTTTTAGAAGAGCAAGGATGCTTTGTGGAAGGAAGACAAATTTTGGATGGGATCATAGTAGTTCATGAAGTTATGCATTCAACAACTTTAAGACGAGAAAGCAATAATCTTAAAACTTGATATGAGTAAAGCCTATAATAGGTTTAAATGAGATTTTCTCTTTGTTGTATTATCAAAAATGATTTTGGGAAGAAATGGGTTAGATGGATTAAAGATTGTGTTTCTATAGTATTATATTAAGTGTTGGTCAATGGGTTAGTAACAAAATCATTTAAAGCTAAGAGAGGTCTTAGACAAGGAGATCCTTTATCACCATATTTATTCATTATTATGGTAGAGGTATTGGGTATAAACTTGAAGAAGACATACAAATATGGGCTAATAAGTGGACTTAAGGCTAGTAATAACATCAACAACATCACCCATTAATAATTTATAGATGATACAACCCTTTTGGGAGGGTCGGGATAAATGAGGTTAGATATTTGAATAACTTATTAAGGGAGTATGAAGAGCATTAAAAGGACAACATCTAAAATTTACTTCCTAAACACTCTAGCTAGAATCAAAGCAAGGATATGCAGGTTAATTCAAATGGAGAAGGCAAATTTACCAGCAACTTATCTAGAGATGCCCTTATTTGAGAGGAGAATGAAGATAGAATTGTGGAATCCACTTATAGGTAAAATCAAAATAAACTGCTTGCATAGAAAGGAAGATGGTTATCATTAGAAGGAAGAGTGTAAATAATTAAATCAATCTTATAGGCCATTCCAACATATTATATGTCCTTGTATACTATACCAAAATTGATAGAAAAAAGTTTAATCTATATTATGTGGTCATTTTTGTGATCAAGATTATAGGATAAAAGGAAATTTTCTTTGGTGAAACGGATCAAGGTATGTGATGATAAACTGGGGGAGATCTCTATCTAAGAGTTCCCACAAATAGAAACTTAGCTCTTATGGGAAAATTAATTTGAAGATTGTATAAAGAGAGTCAAAGACAATGGGCAATAATTCTTCTAAATACATTGAGCCTAATGACCCAAGCTTAATATTTACTGCATTCTCACTACTAGATGGTTTTGCACTATGGAATGGTTTAAAAAAGTCAACCGATATAGTGATTAAAGGTCTAATATGGGTGATGGTAACTAGAGAAAATTTTATTTCTGGATGGATACTTGGTGTGATAAAAAATCACTCAATCTAGATCCAATTTTGAAACCATGGATAAGATTACTTCAAGATAAATATGGTGATAGGGTTTCAAACATTATGTACAAGGATTAGGAAGGAAGATACAAATGGAGAGAAGATTTTTAAAAGTATACAAGACATTGATGCTAAAAGATAGTTGAGCAGAAAGATAACAACAATGATTATTTCAAGGAAAGCCAAGGATAAGTTGATTTGGGAGTTAAATAGATTAGAAATATACATAAAAAGAAGTAGATATAATATAAAGCACCAAAAATATCTACAAGCTTATTGAGAGGTTCAAGGTTCAAACCCCACTCAGTATGAGGGGACCAAGACCTCATAAAAACATGTGTAAGCTCATTGAACTTATTAAAAAATATAAAGCACCAACAAAATAGGAATACTGCAATAATATGGAGAGATATTTGGGATAGCCCAAGTATTCCTAAAGTCAAAACATTTGTTTGACTAGTAGGTCATAGAATAATTTTATCTTAGGATAACCTTATGAAAAGGGGTTTTCGTGGCCCCTCATAATGTGTTCTATGTAAAAAGGAGAAGAGTATAGACCATCTCTTGGGACACTACTCAATATTATGAAAACTAGCAATGGATGTTTAATATTTTTGGTAAATACATGGTGATGAATGAAAGAATTGAAGAATGGTTAAAGCAATGGTAGAGCACTTTTAAAAGTGAGGCTTTATAGAAAATATAGGATATATCAAAAGATACAATACTTTGGATGCTATGGAAGGAAAGGAATAGAAGAATATTAAAAAAAAGGAAAACAGTTTAAAGGTAATGAAAAGAAATATTTGTTTAGCCATAGAGGAAGCTAAATTAGCCCTATGAACTCACTCAGTTCCTAATATTGAAGTAGAAAGCCTTGATAGATGGAGTCAAATCATCAAATGGAATTATGATGTTGGGTACATGAGAAATAAAAAGAGGCAAAGAATATAAAATAGAAACCATCAAAAGTGGAGTTGGTCAAATTGACTTTTGATGGAGCATTTAAAGGAAATCTCGGACCAACGGGAGGAAGAATAATTAGAAATAACAAGGGAGAGATTTTGTCTCATTACGCTTTGAATAGTGGATTTAAGACAAATAATGAAGTTGAAGCTTGAGCAACTTTGGAAGGGTTAAAAATATGTACACAAATGAAATGAAATAGAGTATGGATGGAAGGTGATTCACTAATAGTAATAAATACAATTTGAAGGAAAGCAAAGGCTCCATGGAACATATAAGATATAATTGTGGAAATACAAGACCTTGCTACAAAGTTTGAAGAAATTAGGTTTACAAATACAATAAGTTAAGGAAACAAATGTGTAGATAGGCTAACCAATAAATGGGTGTTAATTAAAGATCATGAAGTTAAATTCTCTTTTCCATGGTTAGAAGAAGTAGTAAGTTTAGCCGAAGTTGACAAGAAAATGTTGACTGCTTAAATCAAATAACAATTAAGTTTTAATGTAATATTTTCCATTAGTAGTATTTGCCTTATTTTATAACATTAATGTGTTTTCATATAAACTATTTACTACTTTTATTGTGGTTGCACTTATGCTATAGGAAGGAAAATAGCAATCCAGATATGGTAAAACAAACTACAATAGCACAAAGTTTTGGAAATACTACTCTACTAAGATGTAATGCATATATAGTAGACATGGAGTTTTGGTATTGTAAAGGATGATGTTGGAAAATTTCAAGAAGAAGGATGCTGGATTTTGGAATATTTGTATTCACATAGAATTTTGAAAAAGATCCAAAAGATGAAAATCAAGAATTTAGACTTTTATGAAAAATTATGTAGGTATCTAGCTATAGCAACTCAATTGAATAAGAATTGAATCTGTTTATAAACTCTCAAGCTCTAAAGGAGAGATTTGTGATTTATCAAGGGTGGGGGACTTGAGTACAACCCTTTGTTATCTAGAAAAATAAAATAAAATATAAATTTGGTATATATGTATAATTATCAAATATTATTATGTAGTTTGCTTATGATGAATAGGATATGTGTGAATTTCAAATGATCAATTAAAAAGCATAATTTATAAACATTGTTATGTGTTTTTTTGTTATAATAAAGGTTGTAAGGTATAGTTATGGAGTATTCAATGTGAATCTTTGAATTTGGGGGTATGCAAGTATGAGGGTGTGGGAATATACGAATTGTAAGGATGTGAGAATATGGGTATATTGAAGTGCACATTAGAAGTATTTATACATTATCAAAAAACACTCATGTCATCATGAGTGTGGGTATATCATTGAGGATACATTTATTGATATTGATACATATCCCAACATCTTTGGTGCATTTCCAAAATCATAGGTACACGCACCATGTTAACATTGGTTGAAATACTATGAAATAAAATGGAATAATTTTAATTATGCTCACAAGACCAAAACAATATTTATAACAACATTGTTATGATATACTACAAGTAAGACTCGTCTCAATCTCATAGAATTAGTTGAAAGTAATAATAACTATATCTAAACTATTTGATCTTGTGAATTCTTTTACATTGAATAGATTAAAAGATACTTACCTAAAAAATATCTTACAACATAAGATAATAAAAAACAACACAATAGTAACATTTATTTTAGTAACATCAACCTAAAAACAAGATCAAGCATTGTGCTTTTGTTAGGACCAATAAGATGCTAGACAATTGTATCATAAAGAAGACAATACATGTATAGGTACAAGATTGAGTCAATTATGGCAGGTAGTATAATGACAAATTAACCGATTCATATGTATGGATAGAACTTGTTAACACTTTAAAAAATACCATCTAACACCCTTATTAGTGATGTAATGATCCTAGTATTCCTCATTTTATTATATCAATACTCTAAAGAGGTAGGAAATCAACAGTTGGATTGGACTAGGATAATTCATTACATATCATTTTATGATGGGATTGACCTCACTGTATTATGAATAATCATTGAGTAAACATACAAGTACATAATCAAGTTGGATCAAGCTGATAACAACATTGGATTAGCGAATAAGTGAATAGTGACATATAAGGCATGGACCCTTTTATTTCACTCCTCACAATTTATGACTTTTTAGCTAGATTACATTATAAGTCTCAATATCTAGGAATTAATATTGAAGCATGAAACACTTAGATCAATATAAATCAATCACATAATAACAATATTTCAGAATAATACTCACAATATTTTTGAGTAATTTTTTTTTTTTTGGTAACTGAAAAAAAATTTAAAAGAGAGATGAGACATTTTGAACTCCCAACCATCTTGAAACTTAGAAGCCCTTTAGCTAACAAACCCCCCTCCCCCGGAATATGCCAAAAGAAAGAACAAGGAGCGAGATAAGTTGTCGAGAACCCAACCCAAAACCGAGATCTGATTTAACAAATTTATAACAAGTTCTCTATTACAATATTTTTTGATGACTCTTTGATACAATACATGGAGCTTTATCTCCATAATATAACCTTAGAAGGTGACTCTTCAATACTTTGACTATTGCTCTCCTCAAATACCTGGGAGATGATTCTTTTCCTATTCCACACATAAGACAAACCTCTCATCTCTCTTGAATTTACATCTTCACTTGTATACTTGACACCTACACACTTTACTACATCACATGTGGACCCATCCTACACATTGACACACACTTTAGGAAAAATACAAATCACACACCCTAATATTTACAAATATACAAATCTACCAAATAATATAATATCTCTAATCCCCCGTATTACATTATTTAATATAAATTCTTTTGATATACACAAACACCTCTAAAATATCTCAAATTTGTGTTATCTAAGTGTTTTTGTAAAAATATCTACAAGTTGATCCTCTATAGAGATATATTCTAACTGAATATGATGGTATTGTACATGATATCTAATGAAGTGACATTGAGCTTCAATATGTTTTGTTCTTTCATGAATAATATGATTTTTTATTAAATTAAGAACTCCTTGGTTATCATAATTTAATATTAGAGTTCTTTTGATTTTCATGTTTGATAAAATGTATTGTAATCAAAGTGTTTCACATATTAAATCTCTAGTTGCATGATATTTTGCTTATGTTTATGAAAGAACCACTTCATATTATTTCTTACTATGCCAATAGATTGGTCCTAACCCAAAATAAATTATATATCTTGATGTTGATTTCCTGCCATGTATAAATCCAACACAATCAAAATTTGAATACCCTTATAGATAAAAATTATCATTTTTTATATTGTAAACCATATTCAATGGTTTTGTTGATATATTGAAGTATTCTCTTTGTAGTTTTCCAAATACTTTCTCTAGGTTCTTGCATAAATCTAGAGAGAAATTTACAACAAAAATAATATCAAGTCTAGCATTAGTTAGATATAGAAGACTTTCGATTAGCTGTCAATACATAGTAGCAGAAACTAGTGGTGATTTATCATATCTTGATAGTTGCAATCCTTGCTCCATAATCTTTAGATTTGCATTTTGTTATTCTAAAATTTTAAGCAATGATCGTGCAAACTTTATCTGAGTTATTGTGATGTTATTATCTGTTTGACAATTTCTAAAACAAGATAGTAGTACAAAAGATCTAGATTTGTCATTTCAAAGTCTTTTTCTAGGTCTTTTTTTTTACTTCATCTATCAGAGTCTTTGGAATTCCTGTGATTACTATGTCATCAACATATACCATAAACAAATAATTTTTCTAATCCAATTATTTTTGTATAAATATTTGAGTCTAATGCACATCTTTTGAAATAGTGTTGTAATAGATGATCATTAATCTTAATATACCATGCTCTCAGTGCTTGTTTTAATCCATATAATGATTTGTTTAATTTGTAAACCTTTTGTTATTTTTCTTTAATAACAAAACATTTTGGTTGAGTAATATATACTTCTTCAAGATCACCATTAAGAAATGCACTTTAACATCCATCTGATGATCACCATTAAGAAGTGTGCTTTAACATCCATCTGATGTTGTTCTGCTAGTGCACAAATTGTATGAATAATAGTCATCTTTGTTGTAGGTGCAAATATTTCTTAATATTCAATTCCTTCTATTTTAGTATAACCCTTTGTGACTAGTTGTGCTTTATATATGTCAAGAGATTGATTTGCTTTGTATTTAATTTTATAGAACCATTTACCTCTTTTTTTTTTTCCTCGTGGTAGGTCAACTAGATCCAATGTTTTATTTTTCATCAATGCTACATATTTTGATTCCATGGTTATTTTCCATTCTAGTTGTCTCATTGTTGCATGTGTAGTTGTTGGTTCTATTACTAGACTCAATAATCCCATATTTATTCTTGTTATTCTACGAGTTTGAGGTCTTATAGTAGCTAGATCTAGCATTTGTTCTAACTTTGAGTCTTTAAGTGTATTTGTATACCATTTTGCCTCATTTCTTTGTAGTGACATTATGGATTATGAGTTTTTAGTTTATTCATCAAATATTTTTATTCTGATTCTTCTCTTGATTTTTTTATTTAATAAAATATTCATAATGGAACCTATATTGACCTTTGGTTTTTCAACTAAAGTTTTGTTTTCTTCATCAAAGACTACATCGTTGCTCACATGAATTTTCTTTGTGTTTTGATCAATTATTCTATATCCTGTTGAATCTTCATTATATCCAAAAAATATCCCACATATGGATTTTTCATCTAATTTTATTTTATTTTTTATTTTGGGAATGTGCGTATATGAAATGCATCACAAAACTCTTAGATGTTCTATTGAAGGTTTTCATCCTGACAAAATTTCTTCTAGGGTAATAATTTTAAGGATTCTTCTAGGTGATTTATTTTGTATATATGTTGCTATTTTAACAACTTTTTCCCAATATTATTAATCAAGATGTGCTTCCTTCAGCATACAACAAACCTTCTCCATAACAGAACGATTTCTTCTTGTTGGATTTTAAGCATTACTACCACAATGTATCACAAGTCCCAATATAAATAAACCATAATATTAAAGGTCAATATATCAATAATAAAGAGTATAATATATATTACCAATCTAATATGTATATCAAGGCCAATATAATAATGAAAATAACATTCACTTATAATATCAAATACAAATGTAAATGGCCAAAATCATTCATATACTATGTATGAAGAAAACTTACAATATTGACTGTTTAAAATCTGTATATGCTTGTTTGTATCTTCCTCTTTACAATTAGATAATCAAATATCTTTTCATGGAGCTTTGTCTCCATAATATAGACATAAAAGATGAATTTTCATGTACTTGACTATTTATCTCCATATGACAACTCCCATGACCTTTGGCTTATCATCTTGTCACTTGTATACTAGACTCTTCACTTTCTTCTTACATGCATACTTGACTCTATGACACTTGCACACTTCTACATGCACTCCTAATATAAGATACTTGTGCACATCCTCACATTACATATTTGCACACTTACATACATGACACTTGTGCACATTCTCTCAATACACACTTGCACTCTAACTTACATGACACATGTGCATTTCCTACACATTACACTCTTACATGACACTTATGCATTTCTTGTAGATTGACACTTACATAAAAGGGGAAATATAAATCACACATCTAAACTAAAGACTCAACCCTAATCTATTACATATTTACATTAGTAACATGGGGGCCTATTTTTTTTTTTATTTGTGGAAAACATCCCAAAAGGGATGCCACTTTCGGGTAAGACCCAAGGAGGCAGGGGTATCCATTCCACCAAAAATGCCCAGGACTCGGACCTGGCCTACCACCTTTGACATACTCAAGGAGCAAACAAACACACAAAACCAATATAAAAATAAGTAAATAACAACAAAAATAATAAAATAAAATAAAAAACATGCTCCTTGAGTGTATCAAAAACAAAAGCACAACCAAACATGCACAATAAGATAAAAGAAACCACAACACAAACCACATAGAAAAACACAAGAACCACATAACAAAACACAAACAAGACAAAAACAACAGAACACTACAAAGACATAACAAAAAAAAACCATGAAAAATAAACACAACCAAAACCTAAAAAAATTTAAAAAATAAAATAAAAAACAACCAACAACAGACAATAAACAAAAAAAAAAAACATAGAAAACACTCACACATAAAAACACGAAATAACACAAACAAAGAGAAACCCAAGAATAAGAATGAAAAAAATACAAGAACAAAAAAAAAAAACAACAAAAACACAAGAACAACAAAAAACAACACAAAGAATACAAAAACAAAACAAAACAAAACAAAAGAACCCACCCACCTTCAAAACTAAAAAAAAAAAAAAAAAAAAAAAAAAAAAAACAAAAAATTGAACAAAACAATGACCTATCTAGACTAGAAGACTATTAAGGCAATAATCAATAGAGGAAACAAAATAAAGAATAGAATGAGCTAGGGAACTAAAAAAAACTGAATGAACCAAAGAGAAACAAAAAACAAGAAGAAACTAGGTACCTCCAGAACTAAAGCCATCCAAAGAAATGATAGAAAGAAGAGCTTCCCTAATTTGAGAAGCCCACCATATAGGAGGGTGGCCATAACAAGTAAGATCACCTTTGTCCAAAGCCCAATTAGCTAAAGCATCAACACTCTTGTTTTTATCTTTGACCACATGATTGTAATCAACTTTCAAAAATGATAGACTGGAGCCATCCAAAGAAATGATAGAAAGAAGAGCTTCCCTAATTTGAGAAGCCCACCATATAGGAGGGTGGCCATAACAAGTAAGATCACCTTTATCCAAAGCCCAATTAGCTAAAGCATCAACACTCTTGTTTTTATCTTTGACCACATGATTGTAATCAACTTTCAAAAATCCCATATGGATTAACTGAATCTTCTCAATAATTTTTTTTATTCTCCAATCCACCTTATGATTCTTAGAAGGATTCTTCAAGAGATTAATCATAAGTTAAGAGTCAGACTCAACTAACACCTTTTCCCATCCAACCTTAGTAGCCTCCTTAAGGCATATGAGGATACCATACCCCTCAACAAGGTTATTGGAAAGAATACCCAAATTCTCAGCAAAAGTAAAAACTAGGGAGTCATCTGAAAGTCTACCAATTCCTCCCACACTAGCTTTTCCAGGGTTCCCTCTAGAAGCTCCATCAGTATTGAATTTTCCAAAATCCTTAAGGAGTAGGTTGCCAATTTCTAGTCCTATCCAACTTACTAATACTCACATTCCCTTTAAGTTGGTTGCCCTTAGAAGATTTAATCTTCAATCTTTGCATCACTTGATCCCATCTTTGGTGGGAGTTTTGGGGGTGATTAAGGAGTCGATGGATCGATTCAACTAAGTTGGCTATGGTCTTTTGCCAAATATAGTGAATATCCTTCCTATCTTGATTAAAAATTTGGTTGTTCCTTTCATTCCAAATATTCCAAAGAA
Organism: Wollemia nobilis; assembly: GCA_028583015.1. Taxonomy (NCBI): domain Eukaryota; kingdom Viridiplantae; phylum Streptophyta; class Pinopsida; order Araucariales; family Araucariaceae; genus Wollemia; species Wollemia nobilis. The sequence goes on along the minus strand of JAQPPZ010002901.1, from coordinate 67,739 downwards.
GAATGGTAGAACCCATCCAAACTAAGCGCCTAATAAAATGATCAACACCCTCTTGATTAGGCCAATCCCTCCAAAGTTGTTCAAAAGTAAAATAATTGGACCACTGTAATCCAAGTAAAGTGGCCATTCTCCTCCATAGCTCAGAGGCTAAAGTACACTCAATAAAAATATGGTTGATATTTTCTACATTCTCTTCACACATTTCACATCTAAAAGGGCCATGAAAACCACACTTCATAAGTTGCTCACCAGTAAGCACCCTACAATGCAATAAAAGCCAATTAAAGAACCTCACCTTAGGCCAAAGCTTTTGAGCCCACAATCGAGAAAATATGTCAGAAGAATGGTTGGGATTATTATGGCATAAGGTCAAATAACCTTGAGCAACTGAATACTCACCCTTAGTAGTGTTGTTCCATCCAAAACAATCTTTTTCATGGGACCAAGAGAGGGATCTCATATGAAGGATGCCTTGGATATATTGTCTTTGCCTTTCTGGGATTTGAATAGGCCAGTCCTCAATAGGGATCCAATATCTACCAACCTTTGAATTACCAGTATGGTATCGATAGTAATTAGCCACCTTTATACAATTAGCTTGGTGAAGCTCCTCCATCCAAGGCCTCCAATAAAAAAATTGAGTTATCAAAGGCTTGTTACCATCCCAAGAATCTGTCCAAAAATTTTCATGTTGACCATTATGAATGATCCAAAATAATATTTTCTTTATCAAATCCTCACCAGTCTTAAGAACTGCTAAAATGGGAGAACCTTTGGTAGGAAGTTGATAACGAACAAGGTCTTCAGGACTTTTGTTCTCAGCATATTTAGCATGAATATTATTGGCCCAAAGAGCATTAGGGTTATGCAACATCCTCCAATATAATTTAGCAACTAAAGCTTTGTTGTTATTAATTGAAGACTGAAATCCTAACCCCCTTTCACTCTTAGGAAGACATAAAGTATCCCATTTCACCAAGGCCCATTTTATTTTCTCCTTAGTACCACTCTAAAGGAAACAATGACTGATTTGATCCAATTCTCAAAGAACAGCCTTTGGGATATTCAAAACAGAAGAAATATAAATAGGAATAGCTTAAAGGATTGATTTTACCAAGGTGATTCTACCCCTAGAAGAAAGCCACTTGTTGGTCCACTTTCCAATTTTCTTCTTGACTTTGTCCAACAAACAATTCCAATATTTATTTTTTTGCCTTTGAATATTTATGGGAATACCTAAATAAGTGATTGGAAGGGAGGTATTCTTATATATTAATTTATCCAAGACCATGGATTCCTGTATAGCAGAGTAGTGAAAGAAAATAACTTTAGATTTGTCTTCATTGATCAACTGCCCAATAGCCTTAGAAAAACAACTAATGATTTGCTTAATATTAGAAGCTTCCTTAACTGTAGATTTACCTAAAAGAGTAGAGTCATCCACAAATTGAAGATGATAAATAGGTCTAGCTCCATGAGCAATGGTAACTCCCTCAAGGGTTTTGTTTTCCCTCTTTTTGGTTATAGTCCTACCCAAGCATTCAACAAGAATGATGAATAAATAAGGGGATAGCGGGTCACCTTGCCTAATACCTTTGGAAGCTGGGAAATACTGAGAAGGCCTATCATTGATAAGAACTAAGTAGGAAACTGAAGAGATACATCCCATAATATAATCCATCCAATCCCTAGAAAAACCAAATTGCCTCAAAACTTTGATAAGGAAGTGCCAATCCACTCTGTCATAAGCTTTGGATAAATCTAACCAAATGAACATGGAAGGAGAATTTTGCATATCAATGGAATGGATGGCTTCCTTAGCAAGAACTATCTCATCTACTATTTGACATCCTTCCACATAACCCCCTTGATTTGGGGAAATAATCTTATGCAAAAGAGGCTTCAACCTTTCTGCCATGATTTTAGTAATGATTTTGAGAACATTACATAAAGCAATAGGTCTAAAAGCTGAGATATGATCAACCTCTTGAGATTTTGGAACAAGAGTAATATAAGTTTTATTGATAACCTTCAACATTTCTTTGGTTTTCCTGGCTTCTTCCACCACCTCTAATAAATCAACATGAAGGATATCCCAAAACTCTTGGTAGAACTCAATGGGAAAACCATCAGGACCTAGGGTTTTCCCTTTTTGCATTTTAAAAACTACTTTTTGAAGCTCATTGATAGTAACAAGAGCAGTCAAAATAGAGTTCTCCTCAGAAGTGATAAGAGAAGGGATTGCTTGAAGAACATTTTGTTGTGAAGCTAAGTCAAGAGGAGTAGCAACAAAAAGATTGGAAAAGTAATCAACAACAATAGAGTTCATGCCATCCCAAGTATAAACAACATCTCCAGAATCTGATTTTAAGGAAGAAATAAATTTGTGAGATCTTCGAGCTAGAAGAGATTTGTGGAAGAAATTTGTGTTTTGATCTCCTTCTTTGAGCCATTGAATTCTAGAATTTTGCTTCCATAATGTTTCTTCTCTTTTTTCCCATTCCTCTAACTGAGTTGTGAGTTTAATTTCATCTGCACTTCTCTTCTCTGTGAGGCCATCTAAACGGATTTTCTTATTCAAATTTTCAAGATGAGCAATAACTTCATGTTTTTTTTTATGAACATCCCCAAACTCTTTCCAGTTCCAAGTCTTGATTTTAGATTTAATGTATTGCAGTATTTTGGCAAAACATAACATCTTAGTCCCATGCCTAGGTTTACCTTCCTTCCACCATTGTTGCACACGAGGTCTGAAGGAAATGTCTCTAAGCCACATTAATTGAAAAAAAAAAAGGAGAGAAACTCACATTGGTTTTCCACATTTCCACCATGATTGGCCAATGATCCGAACTAGCATTATTAAGAGTCTTCACTTTAGGAATGTGACCATGGATTAAGAAATTTTTAGAGAGTAAAAACCTATCCAATATTTCCATGATACAAGATAAGCCTTGCCTTCTGTTAGACCAAGTCATAAGGCCATCATCTGGTTGGATATCCACAAGATGGAGGTTTGCAATATATTCACTCATGAGGTCAGTGCTTTTGTCTAAATTTCTATTTTCCCCCCTTTTCTCATCTAGAGAGAGGATGGTATTGAAATCTCATTCGATCAAGATCCAAGCTTTAGGAAAATGAGAGATAATATGAGTAATATCCTTCCACTGTCTTATTTTTCCTCCAAAGAAGTCGAAGCATAAACAATAATGCAGAGCATAATCTGGTTGGAATGTCTACTTTGAATAGCTATAGCCAACAAACCCCAGCTGCCAACCATATGGTGAATAACTACCTCTTTTGGGTCCCAAAGACAAGCAATGCCACCCGAAGTCCCTTGGGAACTGAGGGAAACAACTTTTCCAGTTGGCCAAATTTTATTGGCAATTAAGTACATATCCTCCATTGACATCTTTATTTCTTGAAGGAAAACAAGATGTGGATGATTTATCTGAATCATTTTTCTAATTTCCTTTTGTTTTGAAAGACTCCCTTTGAGTCCTCTAATATTCCAAGTGATGATCTTCATTAATACCAGGGCTAAAAAAGTTGGGAAGGGCATTAATCTTACCTTCCTCTACAAGATTTTCACCTTCTTTTACCATATGATATTGATTGGTCTTGCGACCTACTTTTTTATTAGAATCCATCTTCATATTTTTTTTCTTTGTTTCTTGACTTATTCCAATTGAATCTGAGTAACATGGGGGCCTATTAACATGTACTAAATAATGTAATATTCCTCAACATTTCTTTTTACTATACCATTTTGTTGGGGTGAATAAGTAATAGTGAGTTATTTTTTATGCCATTTAGTCTTTAAAATGATTTGAATTCTTTTGATAGAAATTTACCACCTCTATTTAAGCAAATATTCTTGATTGATCTTCCTATTTTTGTTTTTACTAGTTACTTAAATTGTTTAAAACAACTAAAAGCTTATATTTGAGTTTCAAGAAATATACCCACATTTTTTTAGAATAGTCATCGATAAATAGCTAAAAATACTTATATCCTCCAAGACTAGTAACATTCATTGGACCACATAAATTTGTGTATACTAGTTCTAGTGGCTCCTGGGCTCTGTATGTACTTAGTAAATGTATTCTATGTTGTTTCTCTACAAGACGTTCTGGAAAAACTATAGTTTTCCATTTTAAATTTGGTAATCCTTCTACCATATGATATATGCCCATTTTGTTTAAAGATGATGGATGCACTTATATAATGCCAAAGTTCTCTTGTTTCCAAATAGAACATTTGTGTAGGAACTAGAAGCTATAAGTTTTCCTTATCTAGTAATAATACATTTCTTTTTATTTTCATTAATTTTGAACTCAACCACTAAATTTTTATCTATCATCTGAGACATTGAGAGTAGATTAGCAGTCAATCTTGGTACATATAACACATTTTCAATTATTCCTTATGATAAGATAAATATATTAAAATATTTTATATTCCCTTGACCTCGTATATTCTATCATTTGCTATTGCCACTGGTTTTTCATATTTTTCTTGAAATGTATTGAACCATTGTTTATTTCCAATCACATGTCTACTTACTTCTGAATCAATAAACTAATGTCTTGAATTTGTATCATATTTATCTTTGAATATTGTCATGATTTATTCCTGATTATTTCCTTTGATGTAAAATACCTTAATATTTTTTTTAACAAGCTATGTGTGGCTTCTATTGGGGGACACTCCTATTACTAAAATAAAATATTACATTGCTCTCATTACATTTCTAATAAGTTAATTAAAGCATATCTAACTTTGTATTTCTATCAAAGATATTCTTCGTTTCCCTTCTATCAAAGATATTCTTCATCTTTCTCATACTGCTAAGTATCCACAATCAACTCCTTCTATATCAAATACCTTCAAAAAATTAAATTTTGTCAAGATGAAATTCAACACTACGAATGGCTAAAATATTTGTTGCCCAGCTTCTATATCCAAAAATATATTGTCTATAACCACCTCACAATTTCTTAATACCTTTTTTTAGGGTTATTCATTCCCCTAATATTCCAAGATATTATTTTCGTTGTTATTTTTTTTATTTTATTTGAGGGTTTAGCCCCATTTCTTGTTAACACTTGTGATAATTGCTTTTGTTTTTCCATATCAATATCCCTTTGTGTGTTCTTTTTCTCTTTTTTTTTGGTTCTTGGATCTTCCTCTCTTTTTTTCATTCCGAGCAATACTTTCATCTTCATCAACTTCTTCAATCTTATCACACTGATCATAATAAGACTTATCATCTTTAGGTTTGCCTTGTTCAAGAGGTTTTGAAGTGCAAGGAATAACCTCAAAAGCACAATCTTCTTTGTATTTCTCTAGAGACCCTAAAGTGCAAGGATGATTTTCTATAGAAATTACCTTCTTATTTTGTCTTAAAAATCCTAAATTGTTATGGGTTTCCTCCAACCTCATTTCTATATTTTTATGCTCTTGAAACCTTAAAGTGTAAGGGATACCATCTTCACCACTTTCACTTTTATTACCAGATGAGGATTCTATACTACTAGAGAAAAATGAAGATGATTTACCTGGAATAAACTTGACCTTTTTCTTGTCTTTATTTTGGGTTTTATCTCCATATCTTCTTTTGCACCTTTAATTTCTTCTAAACTGTTAGCGTACTAATATATATTTTGTCTCTATTACATTGCTAAGCTTACTGTTACAACTCCTGTAACAGATCCATTCAGCCGGTGACTATTCCCGACTATTGTAATCGCTATTTAAACATTGCTGTTCAATAAACATCTAGTTCGCAATTTTATCATGGCATCAGAGCCAGAATGCAGGGAGCAGTGAGAGGTGGCTGGAGAAGGTTGCTGTGCTGAAGGTTGCTATTGCGGCATTTTTTTTTTTTCACGCCCTTGCGTGATAATATTAAAAAAAAAAAAAATTCGTGGACAGCGCCGTGACACAGCAGAGCGTGGACGTAGTGCGCATCTACGACACAGAGCCGCGACGCTCTGCGTGGATGCAGCGCGCATTCACGACACAACACTGCCACGGGAGGATGCAGACATCCCCCCTGTGAGAGCGTGGACGGGAGGACGCAGACGTCCCCCCCCTGTGCCGCACGGACGGGAGGACGTAGACGTCCCCCCCTGTGCCACGACATCCGTGACAGAGCGTGGATGGGAGGACGCAGCGCGACGTCCAAGAGGGATGCGCGGACGTCTATCGTCCAGGAGGGACGCGGTCTGCATCCGCTCCATCGCTCCCCCCCCCCATTGAAGGCGCACGGGGGTGAAAAATCAAATCACCCCCCCCGTTGAACGCGGCCGAGCGTTCACCCACCCCCCCCCACCCCGGTCGAGCGGATTGTCCGGGCGGAAACACAAAAAAAAAAAAAAGAGAAATCGCCCGCCCCGCCCCCCCGTCCACGCAGAAATTAAAAATGGGGGAACGCGCAGAGCGCGCATTTTTTTTTAAATCCTCGGCGCGCGACGAAGCTGCAGCGGCAAGGCCGCGATTTGCAGAGAAGGAACCTGCGCTCGGGTAGCAGGTCAAATACGAAGGGCTCCAGTGATCCCTTCGGATCAGCCCGCTAGCTCACTTGGCAGTGAGCTGTGCGGTAAGGCTCAGGGAGCCTGCAGGTCGGGGGTTCAAATCCCGCCGACTCCCCCCTTGCAAGGTATAAATTTTTTTTTCAAACGTTTTTTAATTATTATTTTTTTTAGTTAAAATTTTTTAATTTTAATTTATTTTTTAATAGTTTTAAAACTTTATAAATTAAAATTTATTTTTAATTTATTTTTTTATAAGTTTTAAAAACTATATAAATTAAAATTATTTTTTTTAACTTTAAATATATAATAATTATTAAAATGCTTTGTTAAAAAGATTTTTTTAAGGGGGGATATTTTTTTCAAAAAATCAAAGGGGGAATGTGAGTGATTTTCTGAAAAAGCAATTTGGCAAATTGTAAAAGGTGCATTTTTGGCTGTGCCTGACACCTTGTGGGTTATTCTTGTGGGAACTTTTTATGTTGTATGTTACATATTTCACTTTTTGCACTACTTCATTAAAAGTTAAAAAAATCAAATACACTCCCTAAGTCCTCGGAATAATTAAAACCCATCCGTGCAATTTATTGCACTGCAGCGTTTGGTATTTGTGATACCTCTGGCCAGAACTTACAGGTAAATCTATCGTGATTTGGCTACTGTATCCGCCGCCTAATATAGTCTGCTACAACGACGTCTGAGCTTGTTCTCTATAAATCGTCGGGGAGAGATAAGTTAGCCATTTTTGCATTTTTTTACTCCATCCACTACCCTTTATCGCACTTGTGTTTAGGCGTAAATCCTGATGAAGTATTCTTCATAGTGTTTAGGGGAAGTTACGCCCCATGCATGAGAAGAATATTCTATGGTAGGTGCCATCAACAAGGCGATTCCCTTTCAGTACCGCTTATGTTCCATGTATCGTATGATCTCTAAAACTCACCTATAGTCTCCCTCACGTAAGGGCGGGTGATTTTTGTTGATATTTCTAAATACCTATAGTTTCCCTCATGTAAGGGCGGGTATTTTGTACGGTATAATGGCATAGCAAAAGGTATATCGAAAGGGGGACCAATTGGTGATATAAGGAACCTTCACAATGGCCACTGTTGCAAAGTTGATAACTGATCCGCATCAGTTATTGAAAGGTCCAAATTATACACCATGGAAACATAAGATGAAGGCAATTCTCCAAATGGAATATTTGTGGGATATTGTTACTGGAATAAAAACTAGGCCTTCACCAACAGCAGGATCCACAGCTCCTTCTACTGATCAGATAGCTTTTGACAAGAAAGACAATCGAGCAAAGGTGCTCATTTTGTTTGCTATTTCAGATGAAGTGCAACCTCATATAGTTGACAAAGCAAGTGGTAAAGAGGCATGGGATGCCCTTAGAACCATCTATGAGGGAAAGAATGATTCCACCATTCTTCATCTTCAACAACAACTTCATAATCTGAGTTTGAGACAGGGTGAAACAGTTGAACTCTTTCTATGCAGAGTGTCTGAATTGAAAGAGAAATTGAATTCTTTGGGAGATACTGTGGACAAAAAGCTTCTCATTTCACTTGTGATGAGAGCTTTGCCTTCTTCATTTGATATGTTGATAACCTCCATCCAAGTGTCTCAACGACAAATTACCTACATCGAGTTGGTCAATCTGCTTCAACAACAAGAGGCACGCCAACTTCACAAGGATGATTCTTCAAATACAGCCCTATACACCAACGAGCGGGGGTTCTAGGAAGAAAGGTAATGGGCAAAAAGGAGGCAACTTTCAGAAAGGAGGAAATTCTCAACAGGATACGAAAGGAAAAGGCAAAAAACCTCAACAAAAGAAGAGGTGGTGCAAGATCTGTGAGAAGGACAACCATGACACCAACAGGTGTTGGCATAAGAACAAGCAGAAAGGCCAAAACAAACCACAAAATAAAAACAAGCAACCCCAAGTGAATGTTGCTATTGAAGAATCTGACTCAGATTCTGAATGGGCACACAAGGTGCTCATGACTACCACAGATTCCACACAAAGGGATCCTATTTGGTATGTCGATTCTGGAGCTAGCAAACATATGACTGGCGACAGATCGTGGTTTGAATCATTTGTGGCCAAAGAGGGAAAACCTGTCACCATTGCTGATGATAAAACATATAGGGTTCAGGGAGAGGGTACAGTTTTAGTCACTCTTCCTGATGGCAAGTGTCAGATTGACAAAGTCCTCTATGTTTCGGGATTGGCCAACAATTTGTTGTCAGTGACACAAATCTTGGATAGAAATATGGTTGTCAAATTTCATGTTGAGAATGGAAAGAAGTGTTTTACTATTACCAGGAAGGGTAAGTAGATTGCAACAACTTCATATAAGCACGGCTTATTTGCACTAGATGCTATCTCTACTCCACATGTTGCCATGACTGTCTCTACCAAGGAGGCAACTTCCCTATGGCACAAGAGATATGGGCATCTTAGTTCTGGCTACTTACTTGAGCTCAGCAAGTATGAAATGGTAAAGGGTCTTCCTTCCCTTTCTACCACATTGCCAGTGTGCTCTGACCGCTTGGCAGGAAAGCAGCATAGAGTACCATTTGAGAAGAGCTCAACAAGAGCACAAAAAGCTCTGGAGTTAATTCACACCGATCTGTGCGGTCCTTTCACACTCAACAATTGTGGAGGGAAGAGGTACTTTCAGTTATTCGTAGATGACTACTCACGAAAGATGTGGGTTTTCTTTCTCCAACTGAAATTAGAAGCTTTCGCATTCTTCCAATAGTTCAAGAAATCCGTTGAGAAGGAGTCAGGAGCTTCTATTAAAACCCTCCACTCAGATCGAGGGGGAGAGTTTACCTCTAATGAATTTTTTGCATTCTTAGATAAGCATGGAATCAAGAGACAATTAACAACTGCCTATACTCCTCAGAAAAATGGAGTTGCTGAGAGAAGGAACCGTTCAATCATGGAAATGGTTCATTGTATGCTCACAGGAGCTACTCTTGGGCAACAATATTGGGCAGAAGTCGTCACCACTGCAGGTATATCTGTTGAATAGGGCACCCATAAAGGCCCTAAAAGGAATGACTCCACAGGAAGCATGGAGTGGTCGAAAACCCTCCATATCTCATCTACGTATTTTCGGATGTCACGCTTTCATGCACATATCGAAAGAGAAAAGGAAGAAGCTAGATGAGAAAACACTGAGATGTATTTTTCTTGGGTATGATGAGCACTCTAAAGGATATCGTTTGATAGATCCTTTGACCAAGAAAATTCATATCAGCAGAGATGTTGTCTTTGATGAAGCTTTCACATCACAGAGCACATCTAAAGTACACCTAGATCTTGTGGAATCTAAGGAAGAGAAGATTCCTTCGTCAACACAGACAGGAGGTCCTTCTACATCTTCTTCAACACCACCGAAGAAGAATCCAAAATTGTGTACAAATACAATCAGAGACGCAAATTTATCCACTCCTCCCAATTTGATGGATAGACCTCGTACACGCAGTATGGCTCAAAAGGAGAAAGAAGCCAAAGAAACTAGTGAGGTTGATGATCTTTGTCAATATTTTGAGGAACTTTCTGTAACTCCAAGTACAGAAGTAGAGGATATGGATATTGATGATGACAGGGCGTTCATGTCTACCATAGATGATCTTGAACCTGCATCAGTGCAAGATGCTCTCAGTGAGCCTCAGTGGAAGGCCGCTATGGATACAGAGTATGAGTCTTTGATGAAAAATAAAACTTGGAAGCTTGTTGATCTACCGCATGGAAAGAAACCCATTGGCTGCAAATGGGTATATAAATTCAAGTACAAGGCAGATGGAACAATTGATAAGCATAAGGCCCGTATTATTGCAAAGGGCTATGCTCAAAAGGAAGGCATTGACTACGAGGAAACTTTTGCACCTACTGCTCGGATGACCATAATTCGAGTTATGTGTGCTATGGCAGCACAATATGGGTGGAAAGTTCACCAGATGGATGTCAAAAGTGCCTTTCTAAATGGTGATCTCCAAGAAGAAGTCTATATGACTTAGCCAGAAGGATTTGAAGTGGAAGGCCAAGAGTAGAAGGTTTGCAAATTGGTCAAATCCTTATATGGTCTGAAACAAGCTCCTCGAGCTTGGTATATAAAAATGGACAATCACCTTATGCGACATGGATTTAAGAGATGTCCATCAGATGCAAACCTCTATTTCAAGAAACAGGGGTTCCGAGATAGTGTTGCTTGTACTCTATGTGGATGATCCGCTCATTACGGGGAGTTCGAAACTATGATCTCTCTTGTCAAAAGAAACTTGTGCAAATATTTTGAGATGACAGATCTCAAACTTCTCCATTATTGTCTTGGTCTGGAATTCAGCCAGAAGGAGCACTCCATCAAAGTGTCTCAGAAAAAAATATGCCAACACATTCCTTGGAAAAATATCGCATGACCGATTGCAAGCCAATGGCAACTCCGATGGAGAATGGACTTCGATTATCGTGATATGATGATTCACCTCAGGTAGATGGTACTCTCTATCGACAGTTGATTGGGAGTCTCATATATCTGACCAATACTAGGCCAGATCTTGTATTTGTTGTCAACTATCTTTTGAGGTTCATGCAGGAGCCTAATACCACTCATTGGAAAGCAGCAAAACGTGTTCTTCACTATGTCCATGGTACTATGGAATATGGCCTAGAATACAAGAGGAACAATAAATTCTTCTTGCAAGGATACACGGACTCCGACTATGCCGGATCATTTGATGATCGCAAGTCAACTTCTGGATACATTTTTCATCTAGGATCCGGTCCTGTCTCTTGGCACGGCAAGAAGCAACGGTGGTTGCTATTTCATCAACAGAGGCAGAATATCACGCCGCACGTGAAGCTGTGTGCGAAGTGATATGGTTGCATCGCATTCTGACAAGTATGGGCCATCCATAAAAATCTCCAATACACTTGTTTTGCGACAATCAGGGTGTTCTAAACCTCGTCAAGAATCCAGTCCATCATGAAAGAACAAAGCACATTGACACACAATGTCATTTCATTCGAGATGAAGTTCCAAAGCACCGAATTCAGCTTCAGCACATTCCCACCGATGCTCAAGTTGCAGAAATTTTCACTAAGGCACTTGGACGTGTCAAATTTGAATTGTTTCGTAGCTCTCTTTGTATTGCAAAATGATGTAAGGGGATGTTAGTATAGCTATTAGTTATTACATTACCCAAATAATGTAATAAAGGGGGATGTTAGCGTACTAATATATATTTTGTCTCTATTACATTGTTAAGCTTACTGTTACAACTCCTGTAACAGATCCGTTCAGCCGGTGACTATTCTCGGCTATTGTAATCGCTATTTAAACATTGCTGTTCAATAAACATCTAGTTCGCAATTTTATCATAAACTTGTTAATTGATATTGTCATAAGGATTTATATGCCTCTTCTTTTGGAGTTGAATATCCTTGATTTGATCTAGCTTCTATTATTGTATGATTTCCTTGCTTCATCTTGAAGTTTATCTCATGGCTAGAATTTTTTATCCCTTTCTTCATAGTTTTTACTTTGCAAACTCTTTGCCATGTGTCCAGTATCAAAACAATTGTGCCAACAAAATACAATATTTTCATAATCTATTTGTTGATCCCATTCTCTTGATTTATATTTAATCTTAATGGATTGTGACAAAGGTTTTAAAATATCCATAGCAACACATATTCGAGTATATATAGTATGCTTTCACTCCTTAGTTGTTGGTCCTTCCTTGATGAATTCCCCTAGGGTATTTCCAATATTTTTTAAAACATCCTTATTTATAAGCTGATATGGAAGTCCAAAATGCCTACGCACACTGGAGGCTTCTTAATAGTTTGTCTCAACAAAAAAATTTTCATTCCATGGTCTCAAATAAAGTGCATCTCTTCCCATAAACCATGGGCCACCAACCATTATTTTATCCTTAACTTTTGAACTAGAAAAGCTGATGAGGTAAAAACCTTTAGGAAGAAAAGTTAGAATAATTTGAATTCAATCCCCACTTCCACTTGATCCAATTTTGAATATCCAAAAACCCTATCCATGATCTATAGAACTTACATATTAGCCATCTACTTTTAAGAACCATTATATCATTCTCAATCATCTCATCTTTGATACTTACTTTTGGTGTACCATCTGCTTCCTGGATCAAACTTGCCATGTATTCACTATTTCACTTATCTCCAGCTTAGGCCTTCATACTTCCAGCTAGGATATTTTGATTTCTAGCTAGGGCATCCTGAATTCCCATTAGGGATTTCAAAAATTACTTTCCTTCCACAATAGCTAATGGGGCTTGCTCTTGGCTTGCACTCCATCTTGGTTCACACTCCCTTTCTGCTTGCACTCGCTCTTACTTCCAACTTGCACTCTCTCTTGCCTCACACTTGCTCCAGGCTTGCACACCCTCCTAACTCACAATTGCCCATGTATCTTCTTTTTCTTGGTGTTCCTTTAGTTCAACAAGTTTTTGGAAATAATGTTCCATGCATTCGTGGTAAGGGTTTTAAGCATTAATGCACTTTGGATGAACTTATTGCTATTTTACCATGATTGAATCTTGGCTTGCACTTCCTCTTAGTTTTCACTCCCTTTTGGTTCACACTCTCTCCTGCCTTGCACTCTCTCCTGCCTCACACTCACTCCTAGCTTGCACTCCCTCTTAGCTCATAATTGCCCTTGTATCTTCTTTTTCTCGGCATTCCTTGGCTTCAACATTTTTTGGAAGCAATGTTCCACACATTCATGGTAAGGTTTTGAAGAATTGATGCACTTCGAATGAACCTTTCACTCTTCTACCATGACTAAATCTTGGCACTTACTCCCTCTTGGTTCAAAATCCCTCTCTAATATCATTCGCTCTCGACTTACACACTCACTCCCAGCTCACGCTTGCACTTGCTGCTACACTTACTCTTAGCTTATGCTTACACTCACTTTTGGCTGCACTCACTCGCACTCACTTTTGGTTGTACTTACACTTGTTGTAATTACTCTCGGATCACACCCCAACTCGTTGTTGCACTTACTCTCGACTCATGCTCACACTCACTGATATACTTACTCTTGGTTCGTGCTCGCACTCGTAGCTGCACTAACTCTCAGCTCATGCTCGCACTCATAGCTGCACTGACTCCTAGCTCACGCTTGCACTCACTGTTGCACTGACTCTCGAATCACACTCTAAAATACCTTATTCTTTGTATCATATTTATCTTTAAATATTATCATGATTTATATCTCACAAATATTTAATCTAACAATCAACATATTTCAAATCTTCAATAATCAAATTCAAATTTTTAATTTCAAATAATCAATATTCATTTACTTCTTATCACTCCAAATAATTTTTGTCAATTTAAGAAATCCTTCTCTCTCCAAATTCAAATTTCTTTTAATCAATATTTAATGTAGTATTTACCTTATCTCTCATAAAAAACATTAATCAAATAAATATTTAAACTTTGCTCCTTATGACTCCTAAATTAAACACTTAATAATTAAAATAATTTTTCGTAAAAATTAAACATAAGCCTTACCTCTACACTTAATATTTTATGCACTTGTCAGGGTGCTTCAAATGTTGTCAAAGCATGTCATATGTTAGGGGTGCTTCAAATGTTAGATTTCTTTAGGTGTACATTACTCATGCAAGGTTTCTCCTTTAACATACAATCTGAGAAGTCTTCTCCTCTTCTAGGGCACTCTCAATTTGACTCTCAGGAAACTTTCACCTTATATTCTTCCTTCTTGAAACTACAACAAACTCCATTTCCAAGTCAATTCCAATGGCTCTTCGATTCTCAAGATTTTAGGTTGCTTCCACCTTGTATTTTTTCTTGGCATTTAATTCTTACACCTTTTATTCCATTGGTTTATAGACATTTATTGATTTGTACTCTACCTCACAAGTTCCACTTCAACTTTTTGGATTCAATGTCATGGTTTTGCTACTTTTGCCAACCTTCCTCAATCCGGCTTATGCCTTAGACTCATTAGAGTGACCAACTATTAAACTCACCACTAGCTTCAACTTTTAGACGACTTGCTTTTAGAGTATAACTCCACTATTCTTTCTCCTCAATCTAGAGCTTCCTCTTTAATATTGATGTTTTTCAAAATTTCTAGAACATATAAATTTTTTGTTCATATCTTAAAGCTTACGAGGTTTCTTCATAATAGAATAAATCTCTATTCTGCCTTATTATATTCAATATTAAAAAACTAGCTCAATTCTTATCAAAAAAATCAATAATATAACTAGAGTGCTTCTCACATAGAGTGAGGATATGTGGATCTGATACCATTGATGGATTTTTAGCTAGATTACATCATAGGTATCAATATCCAAGAACTAATATTGAAGCATGAAATACTTTGATCAATATAAATAATCACATAATAATAATATTTTAGAATAATACTCACAATATTTCTGAGTAAAACATACAAGCTCTCTGTCATGATCTTTCTTTATGATTCTTCGATACAATACATGGAGCTTTACCTCCATAATATAACCTTAGAAGGTGACTCTTCAATACTTTGACTATTACTCTCCTCACATACTTGGGAGATGCATATTTTCCTATTCCACACATAAGACTAACCTCTCATGTCTATTGAATTCACATATTCACTTGTATACTTGACGCCTACACACTTTACTACATCACATGCACCCATCATACATATTGATACATAATTTAGGTAAAATTTAAATCACACACCTTGTTGGATCCTCAAAATCCAACTTAAGAGTGACCCATAATTTTAAATTTTGAAGGGTCTTGTAAAGTCCTAGGTCTAGGTGTTTTTGTTGAAATTAAAGAAAAAGGTTTTTAAACTTTTAAGTCAAGAAAAGTGGCAAAATTTAAAATGTTGTGTTTGATAGTCCCTTAAAGTTTTGTTACAATCCAAAGTATGTTTGTCCTTAAAACGGTCCTTAAATTTTTATCTTGTTACAAGGTCATTACTTCATGAGTTTTAGTCCTTCATTGTTAAATTTTTAGTCTGTAAGGTCATCACAAAAAAATCCCCAAATATCATCATCCATCCTTTTTTTTCCATGATCCTTAAGTGTGCTTTGAAAAATTCCATATCCATCATCTTCATTTTATCTTTTCCCTAGGTCTAAGGTTCATTAAAAATTATTCCATCCCAAATTTCTATAACCTAGGGTCATCCTCACACCATTCCTCCCTTTTTAACACATTTCATAATACCATGTAATATCCATACCTAAAAGAGTTCCCTCCCAAGAAAAAATAATGCCTCCCTTTTCCAAAGATTCATAAGTTATTAGCATCAAGGATAAAAATCCTCCCAATTTTTCCATTTCTATCCTAACCTTAGTCTCAAAAAATAAATTCATAATATTTCGCATTCCATTTCCTAAAAGGTCTAAGGTATTCTCCCACGAAGAAATATATATGATTCAAAATATTAAAATCCTTTATAGGGTTTTATCAAAGAAAAATGTGTGGCAGGGATGAGAGGGGGTAACTTTAGGCGCTCAAATTTCATTGGCTTAAAAATATGTGGCAAGGGTGAAAGGGAGCAACTTCAAGCACTCTATTTTAGTTGGCCTAGAAATGTGTGGTAGGGATGAAAGGGGATAAACTCAAGCTTTGCAACTTGATTGGGCAAGGAATTTGTGGCTCAGGATCAAACGCATGAGTTAAAGTGCCCCTCTTAGATTGGTTAAAATTTGAATTAATCAATTTCCTAAGGTCTAAGGCCCCCCATTGCATAAAGTCAATTCCTCCTTTTTTGGCCTCAACCCTAATAAAAAAAAATTATAAGGTTTTATCCTAGAGATCTTCCTACAATATTAAACCCCAAAATCCATACGCATTAGTTTTTCCCCAATCATTTTACACATAAGCCTAAATCCTAACCTTAGTATTTTTTACAAAATATATTTCCAACATGTAAGCCTAAGGCATCCAATATGTCTATGTTTCCCCCCCTTTCTCCATAAAAAATGTATGAAAAGACCATTGTCATATATAATTATCAAAGGGTATTTTTCCAAAGGGGTTTATATTTTCATCATACTTTGACTTTTCACCGAAGCTACATGGCATCTTCGAATTTGAGTGGGTGACTTCAAGCACTCAAACACGATTGGCCTAGAGATGATTGATGCAGATGATATTGCTACAAAAGAAGTACACTACCTCGATCTACCCACTTGAGCTGAAGCACTAGTTCATGATTGGTTTGAGATGGATGACGCGGATGACCTCACCCATAAAGAAGTGTATGGATTAGATTTGTTCTAGGAACGTGATGAAGATTTGTAACCCAGCACAAAATTGTAAGTTTGTTTAAATAAAAATATTTTATTTTTAAATCAACACCTTTGGCAGAAGAGACAAAGCCAAGTTCTTCTGGAACATATGCCTAAAACTAACAAACAACTCAAAATCAATTTCTAAATAATCAACGATTATAATTTAAACAAGGATACACTTCACTCATCAATTACAGGACATGGATGATATGCCATGACTTTTAAGGTAGTTATCAAAGAAAAAAGGTGGTGAGGCCCAACTAGCAAACCAAAGAGGGTGGTGGAGAGCAATAAAATCTCATGCATGTGAAACTTGCTATTAATACCCATGAGGTATCCATCTTCACTTATAGTAAACACTCATTCAAAAGCGTCAAGTACAAAAGAGTAACAAAGAAATATTCAACAATAGAAAGGCTAAGGTTCATCACAAAGTAGAAGAAAGTGTAGAGTGCAGTATCAGCATGGCATCCTCAAGAGCTACCCCACAAGCTCCTCTTCTAGTTGTCATGGCCAAGATAGATAGTCTCACAAATGGCCCATCATACCAAGAGCTGAAAGCAAAATCCACCACTATAGATATGTTGGAATTCACCAAGCAATTAGGGCCAAACCTAGAAATCACCCCTGGTCAATAGTGGAAAATAGAAAAATAAACCATATTCAACTATGAGCAAACATAAAAGAACTATCAACGCCAATCATGGTTATTTGAGGGACTCTTTAAAAGAGCATGGAGAGCTCAAAATAAACCTATTCCGTATTGCAATAAATGGACCTACAACTTGGGCAAGCTGATATGCCCCAAAGTGTATTATTCCTGAGACCTTTTGTTATGGTTGGTAGCCATATATGATCCTTGAACTCGAACAATCAAAGATTTCACAAAAAAATCGGTATTCAAAATCACCCTTGAAAAGATCAATAAGATCTTCAGGTTAAAAGTGGCTACATTGATACTAGACCCAAAGGTACTCAATTCTTAGTTTTTTTTTTTGTTAAGTTGGAAAAGTGTATTTTTGAAAGGAATGATAACCTTTTACATCAACAGATATGGCCAATCACTATCCATTTCACCAAGAAGAATTTCCCACTCGCATAAAGCCTATACTAATCGTGTAACAATCAACACACTTCACTAACCACATCTAGAACTAGAAAATCAACATACACCTTACATATCTAAATATCATATACTCCATGCTTTCCTGGAAACCTCTTCCTACTGATCTCCATTGTTAATTATTGTGGCATTATCATTGTCAACTAAATTATTTATGTGCACTAGGATATCATTCTCCCATTCCTTTCTGGAATTTGCTATAACTCCTTCGTTAGCAAGACCATCTACTACCCTGTTGGATTCTCTATAAATATGTTTGATAGACACATTCTTGAGTCTATTCAAAAGTGCTCGAGCTTCCACCATCATTAAATCAATAGTCCAGGTGGTTGGTTGTTATCCCTTTAAAATGGTCATAATATTTTGTGTCTCCTTCAACTATGAGCTTATCTAGATTACAATTGATAGCCAAAGAAATTCCTACACAAGCTGCTCTTGCTTCAATAAAATGATTTGTTTGTTCACCCAGTGGTTTAGAAAAAACTTTGATTACCTTACCCAGATGATTTTGGATCACCCCTCTAGCTCTCGCCAACCCAGGATTACCTTTTGAGGCCCCATAAAAAATTAATTTGAACCATCCAACAAAAATTGGTATCCATTTTGCATGAATTATGGGATGAACTCGAGGTATTAGCAATTTCTCTCTGACTCCCTAGAATTCCAATATCTGCCTTTCCTGCTTTGATTCCCATACCTCCTTGAAGTGGATAGTGTTAAAATTCTCCATCAGGAGACTTCTTGCTCGGTTCTAAACCATTTCCTAGTCCATATTCAAGTCCTCAAAGATTTTGTACATTCTTTCTTTCCAGACTCTCCACCATATATGTGGAAGGCTTAGAAGCCACAACTTCTTGATACTTCTACCTTTATAAGGAGGCTCCCATTGCAGGTTCAAATCTGAGATAGTTCTAGGGAAAACCCACTAAAATTAGAATTCACTACAGAGCTGATCAAACAAGTTTTTGATAAAGGAGCACTTAAGAAGTAGATGACCAATACTTTCCTCCTCTTTTTCACACAAAACACATCTATTTGGTAAGGAGAAACCATGTTTTTTCATATTATCCTGGGTCAAAATTTTATTATGCATAACTAGCCACTAAAAAATAGAAATCTTAGGGATGAGATCTTTGTCCCAAACCTTTACATAGGGCCACGCTACCCCTACACCTTCAACCAAGTTATAACCAGACTTCACAGAAAAATATACACTCTTCATTTTCATCCAAATAAATATATCATTAAATCACCAATGGCTGAGTATGTAGGCCTTAAGGCATCTATTAATACTTTCTAGGTGTGAATGCAAGTCCTCATTGATGTTATCAACATAAAGCCACTTCCACTTCTTGATGTTATTTTCTTCCACAATATAATCCTGAACCAACAGTACATAAATAGGATTCAAAATTATTCTTAAGTTTGTAAACCTTGGTATCTCACAAAGGAAAGAGTTAAAGAGCCAAGTATCCTACCAAAATCTCACATTAGCACCATCTCCAATCTGCCATCTACAACCCTACTGGATCAGAGGTCTTACCTATTGGAGGCTATTCTAGAAACTAGACCCCTTAGGGGGGTTGAGGTTTTCTAAGAAGGAGAAATTATGTAAATACTTAGCTTTTACAATTTTGACCCAGGGAGTGTCTTCTTCCTTTGCCAACTTCCAACCCAACTTTCCCATTATAGCTTTGTTCATTTTGGGAAGAGTTCTCAATCCCAATCCCCTATATTGTTTAGAGGTACAGACTTTGTTCTAAGAAAGTAAAGATATCCTCTTCTTTTCATCAGCCCAGACCACAGAAAAATCCTTTGGATATGTTCAATATTTTTGTAGACCGATATTGGTATTTTAAATATTGACATGAAGTAAATAGGTATACTTTGAAGGTAGGATTTCACAAGCTGGACCTTTTTTACATGTCTAAGAAGAGAGCCTTTCTAGGAAGATAGTTTCTTTATAACACATTCAATAACCAGATCCCACAAGTCTTCCTTCATACTTCCATAGAATAAAGGTATCCCTAGATAGGTTGCTAGCAAATCACCTATGCCACAATTGAATATTCTTGTTATATGCAGTTGGAGAGCTCTAGAGGTATTACAAAAAAATCTTTCTTTTATTAATATTTACCTTTTGGCCTGCTACAAGCTCATAGAAATGTAAAATCATCTTAATATGTCTTGCTTGTGGAAGAGATGATCTTGTCAAAATTAGAGTATCATCCACAAACTGTTGAAAAGAGACTGATTCTAGAGTGGATAGGGGGTCCTCTTGTCTTAACCCCCTATTACTAGGAAAATAACCCACTGTAGACCCATTAACTAAGATGGATATCATCACTGTGGAGATGCAGTTTTTCGTCATAGAGATCCAATCCTCATGAAAACCAAAATGTTGAAGCACTTTGATCAGGAAATCCCAAGAAATTTTATCATATGTTTTATTCATATCCAATTTAAGAAACATACCTTACTTTTTTTATTTAGAGATAGAGTGCAAGATCTCATGGATCGAAATCATCCCATAAAGAATCTGTCATCCCTAAACAAAACCCCTTTGGTATTTGTCAATGAAAAAGGAAGATCCACCTTCAACTGGTTTGCAAGGACTTTGGACACACTTTTGTAGAGAGTATTACACAAGCTAATAGGGTGGTAATCTGCAAAAGATTTAGCGCCTATAATCTTCGAGATGAGGGCTAAGGACATACAGTTCACATCAGAAGGGATCCTTTTAGAGATCTGAAACTCCTTAACTATCAAGGTGACCTCATTGTCAATGATGTGCCAAAACTTGTGATAGAAGAGTATCGAAAACCCATATGGACCAGGAGATTTGTCTTCCTTCATGGAGAAGATCACCTCTTTAATTTCCTTGTTCATAAAGAGGTTGAGGAGATAGTCATTTATCTGGTTTGTAATATTTAAGGGAATATGACCTAATAACACGTTCATCACCTTTTCATCTAGCTCTGAATCCACTCCTAACATGTCTTGAAAAAATTGAACTTTCCCTCTAATTTGGAAAGGATCCCTTGTAGAAGAGCCATCAACAATCTTGATCTCCTAAATTATATTAAAACTTTTGTTCCTAAGAATTGAAACATGGAAAAACCTCGTATTCATGTCTCCTTCCTTTAACCATAAATCTCTTGATTTCTACCACCAAAAAGCCTCCTCACACCTTAGTCTCAACATATGATTGACACTTCATTTTTTACAAGAATTTTTTATTATAATGCAAATGTATCATATAATTTTCCAATCCATAAATTCAACCTGCATCCCTAGGTTAGAGATTATGTAGAAATGATCAATATAATAAGAGGGGTTCAATACTTAAATTGGGTTCATAATGAAGTCTTGTATCTAGTAGTGCAATGTAATAAGAGAGGACAACATGTATAGATGGGAAATTGAAATCAACAACGTCATAGATAAAGAGCTCAAGGGACTACAAAAGGCCATTTCAAAACATAAAGAGGTAATATCTCGATTTTCACATTATTCCCTTCTCATACATTTGATAGTGGGGCATATGACCAAATAGTTAATTGATGAGGTTTTCACATTATTTCCTTCTCATAAATTTTATAGTGGGGTTATATGATGAACTTGTACAGGAAAGACTCCCTTGGATACATAAGGGACGATCTAGTCATTCTCAATTATTTGGAAGGTTTCTATCAGAAACACATTACAGGCTCTACAACCACCATCCTAACAGAATTGGAATTGGAATAACTACTTTTTTTCATGAAAAAGGGACAAGAGACTTCTTCTTGACTGAGCAATTCACCTTTATCAAAATATATGGGTAAAATATCCCACCAAAGGTATTACCCAAAATTTTCCCTATGTTTATTGCAGCCTTGAAAATCATAAGGTAAATAGCTGAAGAAACCAAAATGATAGTTGCTAAGAAAAGGGCCAAACTCCCTTGTATATATTTCCCCTGTAGGGTGAGACTTTATACCTACAAAGGATAATTGAGTTTATTGGATGCACTATGGAGGATGGATTCATATGGTTTCTCAGATATTACTTGGTGATCCTATGATCCATTTAATTATTATAGAGACAATGTTATTAATAAATTATTGAATACCAAGGTTATCCATCAAGGAGATGAATTTGAATATGCAATGCAAATCACCATAAGGAAAGGAGAATCCTTGGAATTTATATGGAGAACTATCAAGGCAAGAGAGTTCACACTCAAATCAATATGGTGGACAATTACCCAACTAAATCAAGGGTGTTGAGACAGACCTTAGTTGAAGCCTCTGCTCCATCAGTCCCCTCCATACACCCTGAAAAACTATAAGACCCAATGCTCAAAATTATAAAATAAGAGCCTGGATAAATGGAGGTAGTCATGGAAATCATTGATTTGGCCCCAACATAAATGGGGATATTTTTAGTTGATCAACAAGTTGCAAGCATTGTTGAGGAGACTAAAAAGGGCAAAGAAGTTGATACTATTACTTCTACAACAACACAACCATCAATTTTAGACCTAGCATAGGCTATAATATATCCAAAAAGAAAAATTTATTTGATTGTAGAATTGCCTAAGGTCATACCTAGATCCATAGTTATAAATAAAGAAGAGATTGAGATATCCAAAGTCATGTAGAAGAAGATCCATGAAGCTAGAGGTTTGGCTAATTTATTCAAAGAATATCAATTGAAAACCAAAGACCCAACAAGATCACCAGAATGCAAGAAAGCTAGACATGATGGTGCCTTGACCAAATCCAAAAGTTTTGCCCTTGCTAGAATAGAGGAAGCTGTAATCTTTGTTCCAAGTGAAGAGAAACATATTTAAGATATGAAAGAAGGGAGAGACCCAGGTAAAATGTAGTACACAATAAGAGGGTTAGAGGATCAAGGTTCGCAGATCCAAACTGTACCCATTATGACAATAGAGGCAACCATACCAGTGGCTAAAATTACCTTCTTACAAATTAATGAAGCTATAGGGCATGCAATTATCCAATATCAAGAGAACCCTCTAACTTTGGTCGAGTCACAAGCTCAAGCTCAAGTAACCATGGTTGAAATCCTATATAAGATAAATTAGATATTAAATTCCAAAATGAATAAGTTATAGGTAAAAAATGAAAAGTTACAAAAAAATATTAGCAGATTTCAGGGGTGGACACTACAAACTCAAACAGGGAAACAATTTGATAGTAGTTGCTTCGTTAAGAAGTATAAGGAAGAACTGGTTTTAGAATTAAAAACTAGGATACAAGCACTAGAAAAGGTACTTAAAGATCTTGCTGATGTCACAACTACAACTTAGAACTTGAAGGTATTATTGCAAGATATAGACCAAAGGATATTAGCTCTGAAACCCATCTATAAAAAGTGCAAGGAAGAATACATTCTGATCAACAACAAACAAGTGACTATCTTAGATGGTAGAAATTTTAATTGCCAATTAGGATTACTTAAATTGAACATTTATCTCCATGAAAAGCAATTCTAGGAGAACTCTCTTCAAGATATGGAGGATTGGGCCAGTGAAGTAGATGAGAAAAGAAAACAAGCAAACATCCAATTTGAAGAGCTCTTGACAACAAAGAAAGTTGAAGATCAAATAGTAAAAAAAAATATAAAAGTTTAAATGTGACAAAAAATATTAGTAGAAGTTAGCTTGCCAAGTTATTGACCTATCAAAAATAGTTCAACCCATAGTTAGATTCTCCAAAGAAAATGAACTCACAACCAAAGACTATGTCAACAGGTCATTAAATATGAAATATTCAATCACATTTATAGCCTCCTTCTACGATGAAGCATGGGAGAAAATTACAAGTCTGCTAGGGGTAAGTCAACCAATAGAAGATAAAATTGAAATGGGATCCACAACAAGGGAGAAACAAGAGTCAAAAGGAAAATATAAGCACACAAGTATAGGACAATCATGAGATCTAAGTGGTATACAATTGTACCTCATTTTGGAGATCTAAAATTTGTAAACAACCAATTACCAATTGTTGAGACAACTATTATTGGACTGTAGCAAACCCATCCAATCAAGGATAGAAGAGGATGACAGGTGGAGGTCCTAGATGAAGGAAGTTATAATAGCTACAGGGCTACCAAAGCTATATGAGGGACTGTTGTAGTCAAAAAAAGGATCAATATTTTTACATAGCAATTTTTGCTAGAGGTATACTTGAGTGCCCTTTGTCTTTGTTGTGGTATTTCCTTTTGTATCTTTTATTTCTGCCATCCCTTATTCCTCCCATTTATGTGTAGGTTTTTGATAAGGAAGTACTTAGGAACTGAGATAATTTATAACTATTGAGTCAGAGGTTTGGAGGTCTAATTGTTACCAGATTGGAATGGGAGGGTGAAGAATTCTTGTTACATCATTTGAATAAGAGTTCTTAATATATTATTTTGAAAGAGATTTAAGGTAATTTAATCCAACTCTCATTGTAAAACTCATCGATATTAATACAATTCCAAGCTTCTTCCTTATCAATTCTTTGTGTTCAGTCATGTTTGTATGTATATTTTACATATTACATTATTTGAATGTGTAATTGACGTTTTATTTCATTGATAACCAATTATGTTTATTACATCATTTGAATGAATATAGTTGGCTCAATATCTCCTTTATTTTTCTTTCTGTCACATGAATGTGTTTTAAATCTTGCTACAATGGCCCAAGGACAAGGCACCGATTATACATTAAGGCATAATAAAAGAGCTATAGTGAATCTTGGTCAAAGAATAATAAGTTTTACACCTTGGACATAGTGGGTTGTCCTCTCCTATTATATTTCACTACTATATACATGACTTCCTTATGAAACCAATTTAAATCTTAAGCCCCCACTAATATATTTATTATATCCACATAATATTTAACCCAGGGATGCAAGTCAAATTTATGGATTGGAAATTATATCATACAATTGCATTATAATAAAAAATCCTTGTAAAAAATGAAGTGCCAATCATATATTGAGACTAAGAATTGAGTATCTTTGGATCCAGTATCAACGTAGGTAGCCTCTTTTAACCCAAAGACCTTATTGATATTTTTAGGGGTGATTTTGAATGTTGACCTATTTGTGAAATCTCTAATTGTTCAAGTCTAGGGATCATATGCGACTATCAACCATGACAAAAGGTTTGAGGAATAATACACTCTAGGGCATATCAGCTTGCCCAAGTTGCAAGTCCATTTATTGTAGTACAGACTAGGTTAATTTCAAGCTCTCCATGCTCTTTTGAAGAGTCCCTCAAGCAACCATAAGTGGCGTTGATAGTTCTCTTGTATTTTCTCATAGCTGAATATGGCCTATTTTTCTATTTTCCACTATTGACCAAAGGGTGATTTCTAGGTTTGGTCTTGATTTCTTGGAAAATTCTGGTGAATTCGTAGTGGTGGATTTTGCTTTCAACTTTTGGTATGGTAGACCATTAGTGAGACTATCTATCCTGGCCACAACAACTAGAAGAGGAGATTGTGGGGTAGCGCTTGAGGATGCCATGACGATACTAAAATCCATAGTTTCTTCTACTTTGTGATGCACCTTAGCCTTTATACTGCTGAACCTTTATTTGTTACTCTTCTATACTTGACGCTTCTAAATGAATGTTTACTATAAGTAAATATGGATGCCTCAAACGGGTATTAATAACAATTTTTACATGCATGAGATTTTATTGCTCTCTACCACCCTCTTTGGTTTGCTAGTTGGGCCTTACCATATTTTTGCTTTGATAATTACCTTAATGGTCATGGCATATCATCCATATCCTGTAATTGGCTAGTGAAGTGTATCCTTGTTTAAATTGTAACTGTTGATTCTTTGGAAATGGATTATGAGTTGCCTATAATATTTAGGCATGTGTGCCAAATCTTGGCTTTGTCTCTTCTACTAAAGGTGTTAGTTTGAAAATAAAATATTTTCATTTAAATGAACTTACAATTTTGTGTCGTGGTACAAATATTTATCATGATCCTAGAACAAATCTAAGCCATGACTTCTTTATAGGTGAGGTCATCTGCGTCATCTATCTCAGACCAATTAGAAACTAGTGCTTCAGATCGAGCGAGTAGATCTGGGTCATGCACTTATTTTGTAGTGATATCATCCATATTGTTCATATTTGAGCCACTCAGATTTGAGCGCTTGAAGTCACCCACTCGAATTCGAAAATGCCACTTAGCTTCGATAAAAAGTCAAAATAGGTTGAAAATATAAACCCCTTTGTAAAAATACCCTTTGATAATTATATACGACCATGGTCTTTTTCATGCAAATTTTATGGAGAAAGGAGGGGAACAAAGACATATTGGACACCTTAGGCTTACATTAGTGGAAATATTTTCCACAAAAATGATTGAAGTTAGGACTTAGGCTTATGTGTAAAATGATTAGGGAAAACCTAATGCATAT
The DNA here is from genome assembly GCA_028583015.1 of Wollemia nobilis. Taxonomy (NCBI): domain Eukaryota; kingdom Viridiplantae; phylum Streptophyta; class Pinopsida; order Araucariales; family Araucariaceae; genus Wollemia; species Wollemia nobilis. The sequence continues at coordinate 41,304 of JAQPPZ010002901.1, read as the reverse complement.
GGATTTCAAGGTTTAATGTTGTAGGAAAACCTAATTCATATGGATAAAACCTTATAAAACACTTTTGATTAGGGTCGGGGTCAAAATAGGGGGAATTGACTTTATGCAATGGGGATCCTTAGACCTTAGGAAATTGATTAATTCAAGTTCTAACCAATCATAGAGGGGCACTTGAACTCACATGCTCTATCCTGAGCCACAAATTCCTTGACCAATCGAGTTGCAACACTTGAGTTTACCCCCTTTCATCTCCACTATACATTTTTAGGCCAATGAAAATAGATTGCTTGAAGTTCCCCCCTTTCACCCCTGCCACACATTTCTAAGCCAATGGAATTTGAGTGCCTGAAGTTACCCCCTCTCATCCCCTCCACACATTTTTAATTGATAAAATATTATAAAGGTTTTTAATCTATTTGAATCATATATATTTCTTCGTGGGAGAATACCTTAGACCTTTTAGGAAATGGAATTAAAAAATATATAAATTTATTTTTCGGGACTAAGGTTAGGACAAAAATAGAAAAATAGGGAGGATTTTTATCCTAGGTGCTAATGACTTATGAATCTTAGGAAAATGTAGTTATTATTTTTTAGGGGGGACTCTTTTAGGTATGGATATTACATGGTATTATAAAATATGTTAAAATAAAAAGAATGGTGTGCAAATGACCTTAGGTTATAGGATTTGGGATGGAATAATTTTTAATAAACCTTAGAACTATGGAAAAGATAAAATGGAGATGGTGGATATGAAATTTTTCAATGCACCCTTAGGGATCATGGAAAAAAAAATGGATGGATGATGATATTTGGGGATCTTTTGGTGATGATCTTAGGGACTAAAAATTTAACAATGAAGGACTAAAACTCATGAAGTAATGACCTTGTAAAAGGATAAAACTTTGAGGACCCTTTTGAGGACAAACATACTTTGGATTGAAACAAAAATTCAAGGGACTACCAGACATAACATTTTGAATTATGCCACTTTTCTTGACTCAAAAGTTTAAAAACCATTTTTCTTTAATTTCGATAAAAAACATCTAGACCTAGGACTTTACAATACCCTTCAAAACTTAAAATTAATGATCACTCTTAAGTTGGATTTTGAGGATCCAACATAGGCTCTAACTGGGACAAGTGACGAAAACTTGAAGCACTTGAGAACCTTAAACTCTTTGGTTAGACCCTGTAATCACATTCTTAAATCACTTAAAATACAAACACATTCTACCTAATCACCTATATGAAACAAAAAAATGGATGCTTTACTTCCTAGTCACCTAAAAAAAACTTGAAGATAGAAAACTATGAATGAGTGGAACTAAAACATACATTCTTCTACTTAATCACCTAGGGACAAAATTAGAGGATTTGAAATACTTTTTTTTTTTGATATACTGCAACTTCACTCTCTTTTAATCCTAAAATAGGGTTAATATAGTTTCAAAAGCTGGCAATTTATTGGAATCTTTATTTGTTTCTCCTTCTAGAGTCTGTAGTTTATATGTATGTTGTCCAAAAATCTAAACTATCTGATATGGCCCAAGCCATTTGGGTTCTAATTTTTCCTTTTCACCATGCTTATCATTTTTGGGGTCCCAGTAAATAACTATATCTCCTTCCATGAATAGTTTACCTTTAGCTTTCTTATTGAATAACTACATTATTTTTTGAGTTTTCTATGTTATCCTATTCAAGGCTTCTCTTCTCTCTTCTTGTAGTAGTCCAATTTGATCTAATCTTATTTGTAAGGCATTTGGATTTTCATGATCCTAAAGGAGTAAATACAAGGAACTTCTTTCTATCTGAGGAGGCAATAGAGAATTTTCTCCACATACAAGATCATATGGGACTTTCCAGTATTTCTTTTTATGGACAATCTATCAGCCCACAAAGCAAATTTCAATTCATTGTCCCAACTTTTATTTTTGCCCAATAATATTTTAATCCTTGTTATCATATTTTTATTTGAGGATTTAGCTAGACCATTACTTTTAGGATAATAGTTTACAACATGAGAAATTTCTATAATGTACTCGACACATAATTCTATCATTTCAAATGAAGTAAATTAGTTACCATTGTCTGTGACCAATTTATTAAAGACCTCAAATCTTGTCAAAATATTTTCTTCTAAAAAATTGATAACTACTTCTGTTATTGACTTCTTTAGAGAAGTTACTTCTACCCATTTTGTGAAATAATCAGTTGTTGTGATAATCCATTTGTGCCCTCATGAGGAGTTAGGATTCATCTCATCAATGAGATCAATTCCCCACTATGTGAAAGGTGCTTCAATAATTACTGGCTTTAGTGGCATAGCTGCTAAATGTTTCTTCCCTACAAAAACTTGACAGTTATGACAACCTCTTACATATTGATGAATATATTTGAACAATGAAGGTCGGTAATAGTCAACCCTCATGATTTTGTTGGCAATGGCTTTAGGAGTAAAATGACCTCCACAAAGTCCATCATGATATTGTTTTTATCACTTCTAGAACTTTCTTTTTAAGCAAGCAGATTAATAGAACTCCATCTGGATGCCTCCAGTAAAGTTTACCTTCTTGAACACAATATTTTTGGGATTGCTACTTTATAAATCTTGTTTTATTTACATATATGCCTCTTGGGAAGGATAAAGTCTAGAGATATGATAAAATATCATCATACCATTTGCATTCTATATTTTCTATTCTTCTAATATCATGCATTTCATCCACCATGATAACATTGTTTATGTTCTCTCCTTCTTTGTTATCCAAGTACTTTTCTAGACCATGTCCTCTAGCAATCTAAACTGCTTTGAATTCAACATCATATTGTAGTAGTTTTACCATTTATCTAGGAGGATTGCCTATTGGTTTAGACCAAGTAAGGACATCTTTTATGGCTATGTAAGGGATACAGGCTATAACTTTATTAGATCCAAAAATACCTTTGAAATGGTCTAGCACTCTTATCAAAGCATAGGCCTATTTTCTATCATAGTGTATTTTAGTTGAGCTCCTTATAGTCCTGTACTCATAAATGTTATTGGTCTTTCACTGCTTCTGTCATATTTCTAAGAAAGGATTGTAGTAATAGAATGTTCTGATGCAAAGGAATATATATTGAAATTTTTAGAATAATTAGGGTAATTCAGCATTGGGGTTGTAGTAATAACATCTTTAATGCTTTGGAAAAATCTTGTATTCTCCTCTATCTATTTAATGTCTTTGTATTTCTACATCATGTCATTTATCGGTTTAACAACCTCAACAAAATCAGGTACAAATCTCCTTACAAAGTTGATTTTGATAGTTTTTGTTGTATTCAATCTAATCAAGAAACATAATTGCTAAGGAGAAATAAGAAAGCAAAGGAACTACATGAGAAAATAAGCATCAATTCTTATTACATGGATAAACTTGTACAATGAACTATGGAACTACGAGTCCATAATATAGGTTTTACAAAATGACCTTTAGTCTACCTCAAATGACACTTGGTCTACTTCACATTACACTTGTCATGTATAAAAAATAATGTAATATATTCTTACACCCCTATGTATTACATTATTTGGTATGAAATTTCCTTGATTTGCATAGATGATCTCTAAATATTTGAAACTTGTTTCAACCCATAGCTTTTGTAAATATATCTGCCAGTTGTTCTTCTATAGGAATATGATTTAAATTGATATGACGATTTTGAAAATGATCTCTAATGAAATGGCATTGTGCTTCAATATGCTTAGTTCATTCATGTACAATTGGATTTTTGATCAAATTGAGTACTCCATGATTATCACAAAATATAAGAGTTGGAGTTTGTTTAATACCCAAGTTAGATAATATATATTGTAACCACAAAACTTCACAAGTTGTATCTCTTATTGCACGATATTCTGCTTTAGTAGATGATTGTGCCACTGTATGTTATTTCTTACTGTGCCAAGATATTGGTCCTGACCCAAGATAAAAAAAATACACCCTAAAGTAGAATTTATATCATCAATAGAACCAACATAATTAGAATTTGAGTAACCCTATATACAAAAATATTTAACATTTTTCATATATGTTAGTCCATAATCAATAGTCTTCTTAATATATTGTAATATTTTTTAATTTGTAGCTTTCAATGATGTTTAGAATTCAACTTCTATGTTGTCCAAGAGTGCTCTCAAATTCTACACTTTCCTTTCCAATTTGCTAGCTTAAGTTGCTGCCTATTTCTCCTTCTTATCTCCTTGTCAAATTCTAATTTCAAATTAGGACTATTTTTTGTCTCCTTCTCAAGAATTTGAATGTTTTGAGGTCTTCAAGAATCCTTTTCAAAATTTGGCAAACTTCTTTCAAATTCCTTTTTTCTTTTGGGCTTGTTGTCGGATGGCGATAATTGTTCCAAATTATTCTTTATCAGGAGCTTCTCCTTGCTTGCAATCTTCTATCAAGTCCCCTTGTAGCTCTGATACCAATGATAGTTTTTTTTGTATTCAATATAATCAAGAAACATAATTGCTAAGGAGAAATAAGAAAGCAAAGGAACTACATGAGAAAATGAGCATCAATTCTTATTACATGGATAAAATTGTACCATGAACTATGGAACTACGAGTCCATAATATAGGTTTTACAAAATGATATTTGGTCTACCTCAAATGACACTTGGTCTACTTCATATGACACTTGGCATGTATAAAAAATAATGTAATATATTCTAGCAAATTTTACCTAAGAAGGATCTGACTCCTTTCAGTTTCTTAGGAGGATTTTTTGTAGTTACTTTAGTTCTTTATGGATCAATCTTGATTCCTTCTTTTGATACTACATGTCCCAACAAATTTCCTTGTGTAGCCCTAAAAATACACTTCTTTGGATTTAGTGATATCCCATATTATTTTCATCTGGTGAATACTATAGCTAAGTGTTCAAAATGGTCTTTTGGACTCTTTGAAAATATTGTTATATCATCCAAGTATACAACTATTTCAAACATCAAACCTTTGAATGTAAAATCCATGGCTCTCTAAAATGTTGCACCCGCATTCATTAGTCCAAATGACATTCTTAGATATTCAAAGGTTCCCTGATAATTAATGAAGGCAGTCTTATACCCGTATTCTAGATTCACCAATATTTGATTGTACCCTAAAAAAACCATCTAACAAAGACATTTTGGCTAATCCAAAAATTAATTATAATAAATGTTCTATATTGGGGAGGGGATAGTTGTCTTTAAGTGAACTCTTATTAATTTTTTGAAGTCAATACAAAGTTTGATATCTCAATTTGGTTTCTCACAAAAACTAGATTTGCTATCCAAGAAGATTATCTCACTTTTCTAATTATTTTAGCATCCAGTAGTTTTTGTACTTCCTTCTACATGACTAGATGTAGGGTGGGATTGAATTTCCTTTGTTTTTGCCTGAAGGGCTTTGCATATTCTTTTAGAGGTATGATATGAGTCATAAAATTTGTGTTAAATATCCTCAAATCCTCATAGCTCCAAGCAAAAACATCTTTATTCTTCTTTAGAAAGCTTATATATTGTTGTCTCTCCTTTCCTACCAAAGCTTTATTTATCTTAACCAATTTGGGTTCTTCCTCTATTCCAATGTTTACATCATTAAATTCTAATTCTTGGAAGAGTGGTTTATGTGCTTTGTCAAAGTCATCCAATAAGCTTTCTAGGAAAACCAATCCTTTAGGAATTCTATTTGTTTTTAGTTGGATTACCTCTATTGGTTCTCTAATAACATCCTTTAGTTTCTCTTCATATTTTTCTTCACATATTACATCTGCATACTGATTCTAAAGATTCATGAAGTCTTTTATATCTATGTCATATTGAAATATTTGAAGATAAACAATATTGTAATAAACCTTTCCATATACTTTGTATCAATTCTCGAATAATCTACACCATATGCATTTATGGTTAATAGATCTCCAATGTGATTTTGTTCTCTAGGAATATATGTTAAATTGAATGCTAAAAAATTATCTATCTCTCCTAACACTGCTTGTTTGTACTATTTCAATCTTGTATGCTTAGCTTGGTATTTACCTTTCACCTACAAAATTATTAACTCTGCATCTCCATTGATAGTCAAGTAATTAATACCTAGTTCTTTTGCTTTTCTTAGTCCCAATAGCAATACCTCATATTCAGCTACATTATTTGTGCATGGGAACTCCAATATGTATGGAATGCCTAGGTAGCTACCTTTAATATGAGTTAGATTAATTCTTGCACTTGCCCTAGACTATGACTTTGCTCCATCAAAGGTCATGATCCAAATTTATTTGATCAAGATTCTAGTGAATTATGCATCAACTATAATTCTTGCTTCTGGATCCATATATTTTGCATCAAAAACTTTTATTAAGAATGGAGTATGCTAGACTGAGTATACCCCCATTTATTTCTCTTCAACATAATTAACTAATTTTATCATTGTATCATCGAATTTCCTTAGTTCTACTAAATATTTATTAAATGGTTCTCTTTTGAGGGTAAAATTTTCTTTTCCTGATGTGGAAATAGTAGCATAGGACCAATCTAACTAAATTGAATTACCCAATTGTTTAGTCCAATGTTTGCTCAGGAGCGAGGAAAATAAAGGGTCTATATCTACAACTGTTACATCCATTACTACTCCTTTCTTGAATACTGATCTAAGAATACAAGTAAACCAATAATTACCCCCACACATGGTATCTGTCTACTATCCATTACTAAAACAAGAGAAGCATCTCTTATGCAAATGAGTCCTAACTAGTCAGCTATTTGTTTAGGTATAATGTTATGTGAAGCACCACTATTAAGCATGCAGTTGTGAATAACATATTGATCTCCTAAATATGAGTTATATTTGAGGGACACATATAAGGGTATGACTGATGAAGAAGTTCTGATCTTATGATTTTTTGGTCTGGTAACATTGCATGGCTGATTTCCTATCTGTTCTATCAAACCAAAAGCTTTGCAAACTTGCTCTCTATATTTCTAGACTTTCATTAATTCATAGAAAGTTATAATAACGTTTTGTCTGACCAACTCTAAACTAGCATCAACCTCAATTTTTCTAACATCCAATGTTCTTATATATTCTTATTTTTGTAAATCTTTATATTCTACAACTTTAGGAATAACTCTTTTATCTTTTTAGTGTTTTATTTTATTTTTTGCTTTATTTGTAACAGTTTGTCCTCTAGTTTCACTAGTGGATGCTTTTTCTTATTTATTGGGCACTGTCCTATTTTTTTAGGTTTATGGCATGAATCATTTCCAATTTCTCTATTTCTTCTACTATTGGGATTAATTTTTCTTGTTTCATCCTTTCATATCTATTATCTTGTGACCTCTACAAAATTTTAACATTATCAACGACTAAAACTTTGGGATGATAGTTTAAAGCACATAAATCCATATCTACATCACTTTATTTTTCTCTTGACTCATCATCTTGAGTCTATTAGACATTAATTCTTATATATTTATTAGATTCATCCTCAAGATTCACATTTTGATGCAGACTCAAGTAAATTCTATAGTCAGTTGAATTGTGAGGAGCATCACAAGCGAAGTAGTAAAAAGGAAAATCCCCTGTAACATTAATAGAAGGAATGGGGTTTGGGACAACATTTTGGTCTTTTTCTATATCTCTATTTCTCCAGTTATTTCCATAATTTTTGTTTTTGTTTCCCTCCTTTGAATTATTGTTGTTATCCCAATTTCTATTTAAATTTATTCTGAACGAAGGTTTGTTATCAAACTATTATTTTTCTCCCTATGAATATGAAGATTCACCATTATTCTCTTTAACTCTCTCTTTTCTTACTGATATTTTATTCATGGTGTTAAACATTTCAGTCATATGATTAGCTAACCTTTCTATAGGATCATGCTTTGTTTTCTTTAATAGATTGAATCCTACTTTCTTAGGTTTCTTATCTAGATGACTTAACTCTAATGAATAAGGCTTCATATTACCATTGTCTATCATATTAATTTCAATTTCAATGGTTTTTTTGTACATAAATCAATAGTAGTAACATGTTCTTGTCTTAACTCATAATTAAATTCCCTTGGAAATGCATTCTTATAGAAACAAATATTATTTTTACATCATTTGGTCTTAATCCACCAGGGATCTTATTTTCAGATCTTGATAAACCTTCTGTTGAAATCACTTATAGACTCATTATCTTTCTTTTTCATGGTAGAAATTTTTTTTAGAAGAGATTTTTCATTCTTCCTCTCATCATATTTCTTAAGAAAGCTTTCTTATATTTGATGGAAATTTAAAATGGTGTCAGCTGCAATACTATTGAACCTTTCCCTAATATCTTTTTCTAGTGTCTGTAAGAACATCCTAAGAACTACATATTTTCATTCACTTCTAAGCTATTCATAGCATATATGTTTTTTTTGATATAGTCTTCCCCATATGCGACATTATTTCCTTGGAACTTAGGTAAGTATTTGTGAGCTTTTGCAAGCAAGGGATGCAATACAAAAGGTAAGGTAAAAGGGAGATATCTATTGGTTCTCCACCTATGCAAATTAGGTTGTGTATTGGCCATGTTAACTATAGGGGTATTTTTAACAATATTTATAGTAATAATAGTAGGGAGAGTAATAGTTAAATTATTAATAATGGCAGAGGAAGTAATAGTTAAATTATTATCTACAGGAATATAATCTAAATTTTCTCTAAAAACATGACTTCTTGATGAGGGACTAGAATTACGAGTTCAAAAAATACCTTTGGTTTAAAATTTTTGGAAGTAACTCTCGAGTGGTTATACTTGTTGATGCCAAGACAATTTGCTTCTCCTTTATTGATTTCTTAATTTTTGGGTATTAGCTAATGAGAGTTTCTAGCATTGTACGTGCAAAAAGAACATAATATTTTAGTAAAGATTGCTAGACCTTTTCTCTCTCAGCCTCATAAGATGTTATTCTCTTAAGATATGGGTAATGGGGTAGAAGAAAATAGAATTAAAAATCAACATCATCCATGATTGTGGTATTTGAAAAATTAACACACGAGAAAACAAGACCTAAAAAATAAAAATAAAAAATGAATCTGGTTTCAGGTGCTAAAAATTTGTGGCGTTACCATGCAAATATGATCACAAATAAACTTTAAGGGTTGATATTACAAAATTTGACTTATAAATATTGAGTCCCTAATAACGGTGCCATAATCAGTTAGAGAAATTTCTTGTATCCTCCAGAATATGTCATGCTACAATTTTTTTTTATTCCAGTCAGTATCACAAATTTTGGTGGATTTGCCTTTTTATTTTGAGAGTAGATTTGTCTTAGTAGACTTTAAATAGACCAAAAAAGGTTAGGATACCCCTGAGGTAAACTTAAATATTTAACACTTAAGTTCATGCTCATCCAGATAAAAAAGGTGTAAAAGTTATTATTATTTGACCAAGATTCACTATAGCTCTTTTATTATGCCTTAATGTATAACCGGTGCCTTATCCTTGGGCCATTGTAGTAATATTTAAAACATATTCATGTGATAAAAATAAAAAGAAAGGAGATATTGAGCCAACTATATTCATTCAAATGATGTAATAAACATAATTGGTTATCAACGAAAGAAATTATCAATTACATATTCAAATAATGTAATATGTAAAAGAGACATACAAACATGACTAAACACAACGAATTGATAAGGAAGAAGCTTGAAATTGTATTAATATCAATGAGTTTTACAATGAGATCTAGCTTGAATTGACTTAAAGCTCTTTCATATTAATATAATAAGAACTCTCGTTCAAATGATGTAACAATAATTCTTCACCCTCTCGTTCCAATATGGTAACAGTCAGGCCTCCAAACCACTGACTCAGTAGCTAGAAATGATCTCAATTTTTGAGTACTTCCCTATCAAAAACTTGCATAGAAATGGAAGGAATAAGGGATGGTAGAAAGAAAAAACACAAATGAAAACACCACGACAAAGATAAATGGCACTCAAGTATACCTCTAGCAATAATTGTTATGTAAAAAGTTTGATCCTTTTTATGACTATAACAGTCCCTCTTCTAGCTTTGGTTGCCCTGTAGCTATTATAACTGTCTTCATCTAGGCCCTCTACCTGTTATCTTCTTATGCCCTTGATTGGTTGGGTGTGCTATAGTCCAATAATAGCTATCTTAAAATTGGTAATTGGTTGTTATAGATTATAGGCCTCCAAAATGAGGTACAATTGTATACCACTTAGATCTCATGGTTGGTATGTCCTTGTGTCCTTATCTTTTCCTTTTGACTATTTTTCTCCCAAACAGTGGGTCCCATTTTAGTTTTGTCTTCTATTGGTTGACTTACCCCTAGCAAACTTGCAATTTGCTCCCATGCTTCATTGTAGAAGGAATTTGTAGATGTGATTGAATGTTTCATGTTTAATGACTTATGTTATTTTGAATTTACATGGTGGAATTGGTAGCTACCATAATTTGGGCAAGTTGTCTGGATTTTATGGCCGCCATAGTATTCTACGTTGTTTGACCTGAAAGTAACCACATAGTTCTTCATGCAATTCGCCCCTATAACCACCATGTCACAATCATTTTAAACCTTTTACAAAGCACCAAAAAAGGGATAAGCATTCAATCTGACGAGGTCCGAGATTTGAACCTTGGACCTCTACCCCCCTTACGATGTTTAATGACTTATTGACATAGTATTTGGTTGCAAATTAATTTTCTTTGGAGAATCAAACTATGGGCTGAACTATTTTTGATAGATCAATAAGCTGGCAAGCTAACTTCTGCTCATATTTTTTGTCACATTTAAACTCTTGTTTCTTTTTGGCTATTTGATCTTCAACTTTCTTTGTTGTCAATAACTCTTCAATTTGGATGCCTACTTGTTTCCTTTTCTCATCTACTTCACTAGCTCAATCCTCCATATCTTGAAGAGAGTTCTCCCATAATGGCTTTTCATGGAGATAATTATTCAGTTTAAGAAATTCTGATTGACAATTATAATTTGTAACCATCTAAGATAGCCACTTGTTTGTTGTTGATCATATTGTATTATTCCTTGCACTTTTTATAGATGGGTTTTAGAGTTAATGGTCTTTGGTCTATATCTTGCAATAATACCTTAAAGTTCCGAGTTGTAGTTGTGATATCAACAAGATCTTTAAGTACTTTATCTAGTGCTTTTATCCTAATTTTTAGTTTTGAACCAGTTCTTCCTTATACTTCTTAATAAAGTAATTGCTATCAAACTATTCCCTTGTTTGAGTTTGTAGTGTCTGCCCTTGAAATCTACTGACCTCTGTTTATATATTTTCCTTCTACCATCCCTTATTCCTCCCATTTCTATTCATTTTTTTAATAGGGAAGTACTTACAAACTGAGATCAATTCCAACTACCACGTTAGAGGTTTGGAAGCCTAATTGTTACCAGATTGGAACGAGAGGGTGAAGAATTCTTGTTACATCATTTGAATGAGAGTTCTTATTGTATTAATATGAAAGAGCTTTAAGGCAATTCAAGCCAACTCTCATTGTAAAACTCATTGATATTAGTACAATTCTAAGCTTCTTCCTTATCAATTCTTTGTGTACAGTCTTATTTGTTGTCTCATTTGTATATTACATTATTTGAATGTGTAATTTATGTTTTCTTTCATTGATAAATAATTATGTTTATTACATCATTTGAATGAATATAATTGGCTCAATATCTCCTTTCTTTTTCTTTTTTTCACACAAATGTGTTTTAAATCTTGCTACAATAGCCTAAAGAATAAGGTACTGGTTATACATTAAGGTATAATAAAAGAGCTACAATATATCTTGGTCAAAGAATAATAACTTTTACACATTTTTTATTTGGATGAGCATGAACTTAAGTGTTAAATATTTAAGTTTACCTCAGGGGTATCCTAACCCTTTTTGGTACGTTTAGAGTCTATTAAGACAAATCTATTCCCAAAATAAAGAGACAGATCCACCAGAATCTATGATATTGATTGGAATAAAAAATTCTTGTGGCATGACATATTCTTAAGGATGCAAAAAATTTCTCCAACACACCCTAATATTTACAAATATACAAATCTACTAAATAATGCAATATATCTAACAATAATCACAAACTATAGTGACCATGAACATGATCATCAAATCTTGGTAAGGCAACATCCACTATCTCCTTGTATAGCATGATCGTCAAAAATATATTGAACTACTACAAACTTCAAAAAACATGCATTGGTGTACCACCCCTCAATAAAGTGACCATCAACAAAGATCACAACAATATTTGGTTTTGTTTTTTTCAATAAATTCATCCACCTCAAAAAAGGCTTTATGATGACTTTGTAAATGCCTATATTTCACAACAAGATAATACGCAAAAATAATTAATTTTGTCCTAGTTCTAGGTCTTTAAAAGTTGTAAAAGTTAATCTCTAGAATTTGTAAAAATAAGGGTGCCAAATTTTTAAATATTTGTTTATCAACCAAACAAGGTTAAATCAAATTTTGAGTAGGGTCCATCAAGCTTCAAAGAACCAACCTTCCAAGCAAGATGCTTAAATTTAAATGCAAGTAACATATGCCACACAAGTTATGGCTATCAAAAACACCATGTATGTATCTTATAGTATGTGAGCATAATTTTCACCTCACCAATGCACAATATAAATGCTCAAAATATCTTCAACACAACCAATGTGGGTTAATAGAGGTGCCTTGCTTAAAACAAATCTTCAAACATATCACATCCATGTCACCACAATATTTCAAGGTGCAAATGCTAATTCAAACCACATAGAAACAAGGATCTTCAAAATGTATGGAAGCCATGCCCACAACATGATGTTAAAGCCTTCAAAATATAAAATTCAATGCATGCAATCTCCCATCAAATATGGAATAAAAGTTTCTATTGCCTTCAACCTAAATGCTCACTCAAATATGATGAGTTCACATAAACAATCTCCATCATCAATGACTCTGATTGGATAATAAGAATTTGTGTGTATATTAGGGTTTGCCTATGTTGCACCTTCCTTCAATGGAGATGCTTCATAACTTTTACATTTATTCATTGTTGATCATTACAATAGAATGAAAATGGGTGGTGGATAAATTATTTGATGCCTTCTCCACAAGTAGCAGGAAACATTGCTACTAAAAGGTATTACATACCAACTTGACATCTAAAAATGCCTCCAATTACATTATTTCTCATGACGAGCAAAAATGGTGAATAACATGCACCTCACATGCACCTTAGAAACACCTCTATATGAAACCAGGACCAGGTGGCAATAGGAAAATTAATAGGAATAAACAATTCTTTATTCCAGATCTCGCAGAGCTATTACATTATTCACAAACTATAGGAAATACATCTAATTTATATGAAGGGAGAGGAGGTTAGAGGAGAAGCGGGAAGGGAGGAAGTCGGAGGAGAAGATGAAGGGAGGTTGGAGGAATAACAGGGAAGGGAGATGGAGTGATAAGGGAGAAGAGGGAATATAGGAGAGAATGGAGGGATAAGGAGGATAGAAGAGAAATTCAAAAATATCATGCCGACTTATTTAAACAATTTAGCCGACAACTCTAACCTAGCCTAGCCACTAAATTAACCACTTAATAAATTAAGTGTTCACACTTGCTACATTCTCCCCCTTAAAGTTGAGAGGACTGACAAGACAGTCTCTCAGCTTTACAAATTGAGCTTTGGCCAGCGCCTTGGTGAAGATGTCCACAACATTCTCCAAAGTGTGGCAATAGTGAAGCTCAACAGGTTCAGTTTCCACCATATCTCTGATGAAGTGGTACTTCATATCAAAATGCTTTGATCTACTATGGTGGACAGGATTGTATGCCAACTGATGTTGATGTGACTTTAGCAAAAAGTTTCATCAGCATCACAACATTGGAAGAAACTCAATCTTTTTCGTCTCCTCCAGTTTTGTAACAAGAAATCAAAAATTGTAAAATTTTGTCTTGGGCACTCCTTCCATTGTTTGTGTGGGATTTCCTCCATCTTTGTTATTGCTGCTGCTTGCAAGTAATCGAGTGCCTCCTTTTGATGAGCTACTCCCCCTTCATCAAATACTCCTTCAAATGATGGTATTCCCAGAATGCCACAAGTATTGGTTCTCATTAACGAATCCAAAACATTTCTTTTATCATTCATTCTATGGTCTTCAAACCATATTTCAGCTCCTAATACTCCACCTGAGTATGTACAATGCATCATCTGATGTAGATGGTTTTGCCATATTACAATTTCACATACCTCTACACAGATCTTCAAACAAAATATAGCTATGCAATAGCTAATTACATATGCAACAAAATGTTGTTCCTCACACAAATTTGCACGTAACACAATGATTTTACAATATTCCTTCGTCCAAGGAATTTTTAACACATAATTTGGATCCATGTGACCCAAGTTCTCCATCACTGTCTTCTCTCCAAGAAGACTCTTCACCAAAGTTGTCTCAATGAGACAATCACCTCTCAATAATGCCTTTGGAAGACATTCTCCTTTCTTTTCATTCCTGCTCACAAAAAACAAATCATTAATCATAAAAACTTTACCTTTAATATGAGTAGATTTGGTGCTTCCCATAAAGCTATTTTGTAGCAGTTCTCCTTCAGTGTATGTTGCTTCAAGATCAACCATAAACTCTTCTCTAAGAGTTCTCCTCCTTTGTTCAATCCATGTTGATGTGTTGAAACACCATTCATTCAAGCAATCATACATAGTTGCCTTTTCATTCAAGCAATCATACATTGTTGCCTTTTCATGACAACACTTTCTCTGCAATGTAGTCACTCCAAGTGAGTGATCATCATCCATGAGTGATGTTTTCTTTGCCATTATGACAAGAAAATCAGCAATCTCATTTCCATTTTCTGTTTCTATCCCATTTGCCCTCTCACTTTCCATATCCCAAATGAGAGAGTCTTGTGTGTTCTTTTCTTCACACAACACATCCTTCACCCTTGATGAGTGATCTTCAAACAAGAAGCCTATCGCTTCCATCTCCTCTTCATCAAACTTTTCTTGTGGATCAACATCCACAATTGCCTCTTCAATACAATTCTCAATCTCCTTTGATGATGTCTCCAATACATCATGAAGTCTATTAATGACTATCTCACTATTTTCTATCTCCTCCTTGAGATAGTCTTCTTCATCATTATTTTTTTCTTTCATTATCTCATCCATGAGATAAGCTTCATCATGGAGCATGAAAATTATGCCCTTCATCTCTTCTTCCTCTTCTAAACTTGAGAAATCATCCCATATAACTTCATTTGCTCTTTCAAGAGAGCACACATCCATTCCAAGTGAATGGTCTTCAATATAAGGGAGCAAATGATCTTCCATGACCATTGCTTCTCTACCATCATCTTCTTTATTCTCCTCCATGAGAATTGTCGATGCATTCTCCATGAAGCATTCTTCAACAAATAGCTGAAATGGTGTCTTCTCCAAAAGACACTCTTCTTCATATGTCTCCTTCATGAGACATTCTTCATCATACATCTCACCTTGGTGATCTTCAAGCAAGGAACACTCCAATGTGAGTGTTTCTCTTCCTTTATCTTCAAAGGCTTCTTCCACTTTTGAGTGGTCTTCACTACAAGGTCCTTGAGCAATTGTATCTCCATTGAGATATCCATCCTCTTTGCTATCAATGTGAATGCTTTCCAAGCATGCCATTCCTATAAAAAATTCATTAGTACAATTTTTCTTTTCATCTTTTTCTCCTCCTAAAAGAAATAATTGACTATTACAAATTTCCATGCCTTCACAAGACATGTTTACAACTATGGGTGTCTCACAAGAACTTTCTCCAAGGAAAGTTGTACAAGGCTCCTGTGCCTTCTCATCCTCTTCTCCATGAAGGGATTCCGCATCTTCGGCTCTTTTCTCTTCAAGAAGTTCATCATCACTCTCTTCGTCACACATGTCGTCCTCTTCAAGGAAGAATTCAGCATCATAAGAATGTATGTATTCTTCAAATGACCTACCTTCATATGAGCCTTCACAAGAGTCTTCAAAAGCTCCTGCAAAAGGATCTAATTTAGAAACTTCTTCAAGGAAGCAAGGCTCCTCCTTGCTTAAACAATCTTCATGATTGTCACACATGGCTTTATGGGTATCCTCATCAAACCCATAAGCATCCTTCAACACTTGCCATGCCATTTTAGCTGAGCTACAACTGGCTATGAGAGGAAATTTTTTTTTTCCATTCCTCTCCTCAAATCCATAAGAGCTAAGCAATTTGCATATTGCTGCTCCTTCTTCTCCTGCTTTTCTTCACCTTCAAGCAAGGTCCATTGTGGTGGTTCTTCATATCCTTCTTCGACAATGCTCCAGAGGTCTTTGGCCATCAAGAAGGTCTTCATCATTATGCTCCAAATAGCATAATCATCTCCATTGAAACTTGGCACCTTCATGTTTTCCATCACAATACTTAACCCTTGAATGAGGTTCCAAGGGGAGTCCAAAATTTGTTTTAATAAAGCCCTTAGAAATTTTTTTAACAATTTCCTATATATATTTTAATTATCTTTTTTTAAATAAAAGTTTATTTAAAAAACATAATAATAAAAATATATGGAAATTATTAAATAATTTTTAAAAACTTTAATTAAAAAACTAAATAATGAAAAAATTAAATAAAAACCTTTTTGTTTTTTTTGAAAAATCCCCGACGGGATTTGATCTGCTGACCTCCGCTTCCAACCCGAAAGCTCTAGCCGCTGCACCACGCGGCTCCGGTGGAAGGACTATGGCTCCAAGGATTAATAAATCCTTGATCGACGACATAAAAAAAAAAAATTGTATTGTTTCTAACCCCGGGATTCGACCCCGGGACCTCTGTGCCACAACCAAACAACCCAACCAACTGCGCTACGCACTTCGGCGGGTAGTAAAAGGAACGACCGGTTCCTTATTCCATCTACGGGCGACGATTTTTAAAAAAAGTGGATTTATCCCACATTGAGTGGGAGGAAGACAAACTGGTCTTCAAATATGCGCGCGAGCGCATTAAACTTTGATTGCCTTCGGGCAATCACTCCCCAACTCTGCTTCAGATGAATCTGCTTCCGCCACATGGACAAACAAAATTTTGCCACGTCAGCACACGCCCGATCCGCCACGTCCGATCCGCCACGTCAGCTCGCCACCTCTGCTCGCCATGTCAGCGTCCACCTCAGATCGCCACATCAGCGTCCACGTCAGATCGCCACGTCAGCATCCGGCTCGCCACGGCTCGGCACTCTGCCGGTGCTTCGCCATGTCGGCGGCTCTTGCTCGCCACGTGTCACCTCAAAAATCATGCAGTCAATCACCTCAAAAACTAAGCCCAGCTCTATGCTCTGCCACCTCCTCGATCCGCTCGCCCAGCTCCTCGATCATGATGTGCCCTCGGGATTCGTGCCCAACACGCTCGCCTAGCTGACTCACCGTGCGCTCTCGGGATTCGTGCCCAACACGCTCGCCCGGCTGGCTCTGATACCAAATATGAAACCAGGACCAGGTGGCAATAGGAAAATTAATAGGAATAAACAATTCTTTATTCCAGATCTCGCAGAGCTATTACATTATTCACAAACTATAGGAAATACATCTAATTTATATGAAGGGAGAGGAGGTTAGAGGAGAAGCGGGAAGGGAGGAAGTCGGAGGAGAAGATGAAGGGAGGTTGGAGGAATAACAGGGAAGGGAGATGGAGTGATAAGGGAGAAGAGGGAATATAGGAGAGAATGGAGGGATAAGGAGGATAGAAGAGAAATTCAAAAATATCATGCCGACTTATTTAAACAATTTAGCCGACAACTCTAACCTAGCCTAGCCACTAAATTAACCACTTAATAAATTAAGTGTTCACACTTGCTACACTCTACTTACATTATCCTAATCCAATAAATCCTACTTGCATGCAATTTTAGGGTGTATATCAAATGGTGTCTCCATAAAAATAGAAAATTTTGGTGTGCCTTCATTCAATGGATACACTTCTCTAAATGTGTCCCATATTTGCCAAGGTGTCTTCCAAAAATATATGATGATAACTTGATTTGGCAGCATCATCTTGTAGATGACAAAAGTATGCACCATACATAGCAATGTAATAAACAAAAGCAGTAAAATGATATGTATTATATTATGCTTTCTTTTTGTTCTATTACAATATTTTCCTGCACAAGGGTTATACAATGATATAAGGGATTGATTCCCTTTTTTGTAAACAACAATGGTACAATGTACCTTTATTGCTACAATACTAGTGGGTGGGTTTTTGGTGACTTTCACTTCATCAAATATGTTAGGGTTGTGTATGGAACTTCTATGTCAAGATGTATATTTGTGTCTACTAGATCTGCAATAGGCTATTATCTGGATGATCATGGAATAAAACCGTCTAGGGGTAAATGATCATGGAAAAAGACTATCTAGGGGCGGATGATTGTGGATTGAGACTATCTGGGATCAGACAATCATGGATTATGGTGTTCTATTACTGTCAAAAGCTAAATTTGGGCCTATAGAATGGTGTGATCAATATCTAGGTCTATTAAATTTGGATTTGTTTCACTGGATCTAGTCCAAATCTAGGTACCTATACACAAGCACACTGTAAATTCATTAGTAATATCTATTGAGCCTCCCAAAGTGAGGCTTGGATTCAATAAATATAAAAGCATATGTAGTGAAATAAAAAGCAGTAAGCATACAAATGAAATAAAAATAGATTTTGCTTTTTACCTTTCATGCATTGTTATTGCTAATGTCATTTGTGGCACATCGCGTATGTTGTACATCATGTTGTTGTTGTGGTTGCACCATGCTGCATTGGGAGGCTTTTGCACGGGTTGAAAGTTGACCATTTAGGGGTCTAACGACTACGGATCGAGACCATCTAGGATTAGATGGTCATGAACCAAGACCATATTAGGTCAGATGATTATGGATAAATATCATTCGAGGGTATGACGATTGTAAATCGTGACCATATAGGGTAGAAAAATCATGAGCTATGGCATCCAAAAGCGAATTCAAGCTTGGAAAAGTGTGTGATCAAGGCTCAACACAGGATGGGGATGGTGGAGAGTGAAAACATGGGTTGTTGAATGCTTTGAATGCTCAAATTTTTGTCAACGCTTTGGTATTATTTCCATCCTCATGCTCCAGAAATGAGGAGAGGTTTAATTTATAGACTTTCTTGAGGAGAAGGAATAAGGAGGTTACTCATCTAGTTAACTATTGTAACTGAGAGTCTTCTCCTTGCATTGATTTTATCATGGCGAGTGCATGTAGATAAGCTCACCTTGTAATTATCACTAATTAATCTTGTGTGAGAAAATTCATGATGTGTGCATTCTTTAAATTTTCTATCCAATGTGCATGGACAGTTAACTAGTTGTGCATGGATAGATTGAATGTGAAAACATGGGTTGTTGAATGCTTTGAATGCTCAAAGTTTTGTCAATGCTTATGTATTATTTACATCCTCATACTCCAAAAAGGAGGTGAGATTTAATTTATAGACTTTCCTAAGGAGAAGGAATAAGGAGGTGACTTGTCCAATTAACTATTGTAATTGAGAGTCTTATACTTGCATTGATTTTATCACGAGGAGTGCATGTAGATAAACTCACATCATAATTATCAACAATTAATTTTGTGTGTGCAAATTTGTGATGTGTGCATTTTTAAAATTTTCTATCCAATATGCATGGACAGTTGACTAGTTGTGCATGGATAGATTGAATGTGCATATGATTTTTAACTAAATGTGCATGTTGTGTATATCAATTAACTAACTTTGTTGAATGTGTGCATATTGTGCATGTTGAGTTAATTGAGTGCATGTTGCATATATTCTTTCTATGAATGGAGGTGTAATTGCTAGTGACTTGAGTTCACTTGTGGATAAGGGTCTTCCCTTGCGTGTGATCGATACAAATGTTGGGAGATGGAACTACGAGTGAAGTGGATAACATGGAGGGGTGAACAGAAGGGTGAGCATGCCCGTAGGGAGGGGTGAATGGTTATGCAACCTAGACATTAATTAATCAATTATTTAATCTAATTTAATTAATTAATTAATCAATACATAGGTGATTGAATGCTTATTTAATATTAATTAGCTTTAATTAATATTAAATGTATTAATTAATTAGTGTTTGTTATGCTAGATTTAGGTGTTACAAATACCCCTTTTTGTATCGTGTTGTGTAAAAACACAATGCAATGCAAAAATAAATGACACCTGCTAGAAATGTGACTTTTGTTCCTGAGGGTATTGATGTTTGGTTACCCCAAATCAAGAAAAATGTGGGATGCCCTAGTGATGGAGGCAATAAATGTTTGTGAACCTTATCATTGAAAAATTGATGAGTGCCTTTGTTTTGTTGAACGAACTAGCCATGTGGTAACTGGTCTCGTGTGCTATAATCAATTATAAGCGATGAATCCATATCACCACTTTTATTATAGCATCAACATGTAAATCCTTATAGACATTGACTCGATGCATTAGCCACTTGCTTTTGATTAGATTTTGTGTTGAGAAGAGAAATTCTACATTTAGACCCAATAGAGTAGGGTGTATGATTAGTCGTAGACAAGGTTCTTGGATAGATGTTGAGTCCAAAAATTGGTGTTTGTGTATTGATATTGTTTGAGGTATGATTTTATTGTTGGTATTTTCTACCCCCTCAAGCAATGAGTCGGTGGAAGATAAAATGAATAACGACGATGAGGTGATTGACATGATGGGGATGGTGCTAGATGGATGAAATGTGGTGGGTGGTGGTATTGTTTTTTTGGTGTGTTTTCTAATTCATTTTGGTGATAAAGGATGGATGGAGTGAAATATTGGTCAGTAACATAAGTTACCCTTTCACATTTCATTTTGGATTAAAATGAACCCAATTGTGTACTTTATTGCTTGTAGTTGCTTTTGTTGTTGCATGCATGCTTTTGATTGTGTTGTTGAAAATATTATTTTTGTGCATGTTTGCTCATGATTGTTTGGTGTGATGTGTATGTAGGTGATTGTTTTTATTTTATGTTTAAAACAAGTGTACTTATGGTAATCTACCCATCATATCAGATTGCATGGATAACCAGTCGTTGCGACTGTTATATGACTAGAGTAGATCACTAGGTACATGGTTCACTCGTGGATCTAGGCTAACAAGTCAATGTTAGGAAAGGAAATCTAATCTGTGAAAGCAAGAAAATACATTAAAGTAACTCTAAGCTACGTCTCTACTTTTGCTTAAGTAGAATAGGGCTATAACCTATGGCTCTACTTTTATTTGAGGAGAATGAGACCGCTAAGCCAAACTAATCTAATCTAATCAATGGCGCTACTTTTGACCGAGCTAAATGGGACTGTAATCAAATCTAATTGATGAACATGAAAGGAATTGTAATCTATCTT
The DNA here is from genome assembly GCA_028583015.1 of Wollemia nobilis. Classification (NCBI taxonomy): domain Eukaryota; kingdom Viridiplantae; phylum Streptophyta; class Pinopsida; order Araucariales; family Araucariaceae; genus Wollemia; species Wollemia nobilis. Next base: position 19,823 of record JAQPPZ010002901.1, on the reverse strand, counting down.
TGCTTTTGCTCGAGAAAAATGGACCTCTAATTTATGGATTTGCTTTTGCTTGAGTAGAATGGGGCTCTAATTTGACTCTACTTTTGCCCGAGCAGAATGAGGCTCTAATATATGACTTTGCTTTTGCTTGAGCAAAATGGGACTCCAATTTATGGCTCTACTTTTGCCCGAGCAGAATGGAGCTTCAATTTATAGCTCTACTTTTTCTCGAGTAGAATGGGGTTGTAATCTAGTCTAATCTATGACCATGAAAACAAGTTATTCTATAAAAATAAGAAACACACATTATTGATCAAAAGGTGCTAATTGATGACTGATGATGAGTGTCCTTATGTTAATCTATCCATCCTACTAGATTTCATGGATATCCAATTACTGCAACCACCAGGTATCTAGAGTAGAGTACTAGGTACGAGGCTTACTCAATGATTCTGTGTGGTTGATATAGGACAAGAAAGTAAACCCTAAGCTAAAGCTAATCTATGATAGGAAAGTAAATCTTAAACTATTGGAGGAAAGAAAAAGTTATTCTAAATGTTGATCAAAGGGGTTTGGTGCCTTTAGAGCTTTTGAACTAGAATATGACCAAAGGGGTTTGGTGCCTTTGGGAAATTTTGAATTAAGATGTGACCAAAGGGGTTTGGTGCCTTTGAAGCCTTTGAATTGAAATGTGACCAAATGGGTTTGGTGCCTTTGGGGCCTTTTTGAATTGAGATGCGACCAAAGGGGTTTGGTGCCTTTAGAGCATTTGAAATAATTTTTGATTTTGGAGATGGCAAGGTAAAGGACACAACCTTTGACAAAAGGACATAACATTTTGAACTTGGTAAGTGATTTTTTGATTGAATTTTTGATGGCATCGATAAAACCATACCAAAGTCTTGATGGTGAGGCAAAGTGCTTGATTGATTGTTTTTATGAGGAATGTGTGATACCTTGAACATCCCAAAGTGTTTTATTTTTTTGAGCAGGGTACGATACCTTGATTGCCCCAAGTTGGTCAATTATTACTGGATGTGAATGATGGGGAAGGTGCGATACCTTGAGCACCCCCAATTGGTTAATTATTTGATTTTATTTATGGGGAAGGTTCGATATCTTGAACACCTCCTAGTAGATGGATTGCTTGACATGACTGATGGGTAAGGTGCAATAACTTGAACACCCCAAGTTGGTTGATTATTATTGGATGTGAATAATGTGGAAGGTGCGGTACCTCGAGCACCCCTAAGTGGTTGATGATTTTTTGATTGTTGGGGAAGGTGTGATACCTTGAACGATCCCAAGTTACTTTTTTTATTATAGTTTTGAGTGATTTATTGATGGGGGAAGGTGCGATATCTTGATTATCCTTAGGTTGTTGATGGTTGATGTGATTGATAGTGGGGGAAGGTATGATACCTTGAATGACCCCCAAGTTGGTTTATTGCTTAATGTGATGATGGAGAAGGTTGGATACCTTGAACATCCCCAAGTGGATTGATGACTTATTTTATTGTGTTGTGTTTTGGATTGGTGGGGGATGCAATATCTAAAATATCCCCAAGTTGGTTGATAATTTGATATGATTTATGGGTAAGGTACAATACCTTGAACAACCCCAAGTTTGTTGATGATTGATGTGATTGATAGTAGGGGAAGGTGTGATGCTTTGAACTCCCCCAAGTTGGTTGAGTGCTTGATGTGATTGATTAGGAAGGTGTGATACCTTGAGCATCCCTAAGTGAGTTGAATCGTCTAATGTGACTAAGGGGAAATGTGTGATACCTTAACGTCTCCCAAGTTGTTTGAATCATTTAATGTGACTAAGGAGAAGATGTGATACCTTGATGTCCCCAAATTTGTTTGATTGATTGATGTGACTAAGGATAAAGGTGTGATAATATCCCCCAAGTTGTTTTATTATTTGATGGGTTGAGGGCAATGGTGATAGTGATGATAGTTGATATTGAGTATGCATGTAGAGCAATGTATTATTTTTGTGTAGTGCCTTGTATGGGTTTTGATGATGATGATGAGCCTGAGAGCAAAAATATATGTAGCCTATGGATGATACGCTTTATGCACTTTATCATTGTTGATGATGTGCATTGATCATGTAATGTGCCTTGTATGTGCTTGTGATGTGATGAAATGATTTATTGAATGAATGAATGTTGATGGATGTAATGAGTGTATGCATATACTTTTGATTATATTTCAAAAAATGCTTAGACATGTATCATTATCATGATTTTAATTAATTAATCAAGGACATCAACCCAATAATACTGACATACATGGGGAATGGATGTAAGTGCAAACAATGTGAAGCTTGTTAGGTGATGTGATACTTATGGAGGCCAAGATGACACGACTTGTTATTTCACTTGTCTTAGGTCAAAAGAATCTGAAAGTGCTTTCATGAAGCTCAAACACCCTAGTGATCCTAATCAACCTCATCTACTGATCCAGTAGGCACTTGAAGATATGAAGACCAACCAAGTTATTTAAGTTTAGCAAAGACCAATTGTGTGTGTAGTGAATGTTGATTTCCAATTTTGGGCAAGGTTAGACTCATCATTTGTGACTTATGCCAATAATCTAGCTCATTCGAGATTAGACATATATATGTACAAAATAAGGTCGGTAATATAATAGATGTGTCACCACACGTAAGGCTACTCCATTGCCAGCTCGACGTCTATAACCCATTTCTAGCGATGGAGATCACCCCATGATCTAAAGACTTGAGAATTCTAGGAATTCAAGCTCTTTACCTCTTCTATTATTTGAGGGTAACTCTTGCTTGTTTTACGAAAGAGTAAGGGGATTTTTGCTTTTTGATGCTTTGTGGGGATACTTCTTGTTTTTTGGAAGAGCAAGAAATTGTTTTTGCTTTGGGATACCTTTTGGGATACTTGCTCATTTGTGGAAGAGAAAGGGGATTTTTTATTTTGCTTTGTGTTTTTGGGGGCTTGTTCATTTTGTAGAGGAGCAAGGGATTTTTTTGCTTTTTGATGTTTTGTGGAGATGCTTGTTTTGTGGAATAACAAGGGATTATTTTTGCTTTGGGATGCTTTTTGGGATACTTTCTCATTTGTGGAAGAACAAGAATTTTTTTTGAATGGGGAGCTTGTCCTTTTGTCAATTCTCAACCGTTTAGACCATACACATAATTGGATGAGAAGGGAAAACAATTCACTTTATGGTGATAGTGACTCATGATTGTCTTTCCTAGACACCAAAATTTAATTTAATGTGTGATACTTGTGTGTGGTCTAAGAGAAAACTTAAGGTCACTAGGAAGACCTATAGCACTCAAGAACTAATAACATTCAAAGTAGTCTGAATGAGACACTAGGTATGGTTGAACGATTGAAAGCACCTAAAGATTTGTCAAACCATAGACTTGGGAAAGACAAATTGTCATAGGGTTTTTTATTGCTTCTTTTATTTATTTATTTATTTTGAATGAAGGATGGAGGGTAGACAATTGATGTAGGTGAAATGCCTATAATGGGGGAAAATGCAAGTCACATACCATGAGGAAGATACCCTTGATTAATATGATAAAATCAATCCTAAAAAATAGATAAAAGCATGCATCGAATGATAACAAAATTTTTATTGGTGATGACATGATGAAATTTTATTACTTTATTATTTTTGATGATTTTGATTTTTTTTTTGTGTTTTTTAATTGTTTATTATTTTTGTATTTTGATTATTTTTGGCGTTTTTGTATTTTTTTATAATTTAATTTAATTTATTTTTTAACTATGATTATGTGGAGAAGGTGCAATACCTCAAGCATCCCCAAGTGGGTTGATGATTGTGTGTTTGATTGATTAATGGAGAAGGTGTGATACCTTGATCATCCCCAAGTTATTTGATTGATTGATTTTTGTGCTTTTTTGATGGATTGATTGAGTCTTTTGATTGATTTTATTGATTGGTGGAAAAGGTGTGATACCTTTAACATCCCTAATTTGTTTGATTATGGATTTTATTGATTGAATTGATTTGGTTGATTGGTGGGGAAGATCCCATACCTGGAGCATCCTTGAGTTGGTTGATGATTTGATATGACTGATGGGAAAGGTGTGATACCTTGAACACCCCTAAGTTGGTTGATGAGTTGATATGACTGATGGGGAAGGTATGATACCTTGAACACCCCCAAGTTGTTTGATGATTGTTTGATTTATTGGTTGATTGATTAGCAAGGAAGGTGCAGTACCTTGATTGCCCCCAAGTTGTTGGATTATTTGATGTGATTGATGAGGGGGAAGGTGTGATACCTGAAACACCCCTAAGTTGTTTTATTATTTAATGTGACCGATGGGGAAGGTAGGATACCCTAAACACCCTAAAGTTAGTTGATGATTTTTTGATAGGACTGATGGGGAAGGTGTAATACCTTGGAGACCCTGAAGTTGTTTTGTACCTGGTGATTGTAGGGAAGGTGCAATACCTTGAGTATCCCCATATTATTGTATGTCTATGATGTGGCTGATGGGGAAGGTGTGATACCTTGAGCATCCCCATTATGCACTGTGTTTGATGTGACATGATTGATTTGACTAGGAAGAGTGATGGAGGTTGATGGCTCATGTTGTGGCAAGGGATTCTGGTCAATGTCAAGGTTTTGGTTTGGTGGGGCCAAAGGATTTTTAATGGTAATAACTCCCTTCTTGACGAGATATTGAACAAGATTTTTGAATGTGATGTAATAATTGATGTCATGACCCTTCTAGCTGTGGTAAACACAGTAGCGGTATTCTTTGTAGGACCTAGGTTTAGGCCTATTCGGGTCCTTTGGTTTTATTTTTGGTAATATAATTGCTTGTGCCTCATAGAGCCTTTGAAATGTGGCTGAATAAGACTTCGAAAGTGGCGTACGATTATGAGGGGGTCTAGTAGGATGCCTATTGTGGTTGTCTAGTTGTGGTTGATTTTTTGGTTATAGTAGAGGTAGTGTAACCTGGTGTGTGGATTATTGAGGTGAATGTTGAAATTGTTGGGGTTATTGATGTAGAAGTTGATTATGACTCAACTATAGTTCAATATTTATGAGTTGATTAAATATTTGTTGTAGAATTGGAGGAGTGTGTTGGCAACTCAATCCTAGCTCAACATTGGCTAGTTGATCCAAGATATATTGTAAGCCCAGTGGAGGTGGTTGGTGGTATTATGAAGTGGATTGTTGGATGTAAGCTACAAAATTTTGGTGGTAAATGGTAGATGGTTGAGGTGGATTTGGTGGTGATTGGAGAGGCATTAGTGCCTCTATTGTAGGTGGTAGGGTGGCCCATGATGGGGACTATGCAAAGAAGTTGTCCTGCACATACGTGAAAGGTGGAGGGTTTGGTCCCTGTGGTGGTGGGTGGAAGGTTTCCTCCTACTAAGTTGGAGGAGTGATGAATGGATGGGAAGCCTAACCGAATTGGTCCATGTTGGCTTGGGCAGTGGATTGAATTCGAATCAAGACCATAAGTTAGAAAATAGATGGGATATGGATGTGAAAGTGTGATGATGGTGGTGTTTTGCGATTTCTCTATCTACACAAACAAGCAAAGCAAACAATAATTTTGATTTTCTTTGTTTTTAATGTGCCACTATTTAAGTTGATGTGTTTGTGAGATCGTTGAAACCATTTTTGATATTTGGTATATTTTTTTATTTTTTTTTGTTTTTGAATTATTTATTATTTTTTTGGAGTTTTGTGTGTTTTTGATGCAGCTAAACCTAAAACTACAAAATGGAATGATGGGATGCAAACTAACTAGGTGTGTTGATGTCCACTTTTTTTATGAAAAGTGGCACAAAAATAGTTGAAATGACTTCCTATGTGGATGGATGCAGCTGATGGTAACCTAAAAGTGAAAATTAACCTCTCGAAAGAGGTCATAGTATCTAGGTCTTCCTACCAACTGAAATGTTGCTTTCGCTTCACCCTCGAGTAGGCTCAAACAATAGTGATATCTATGGGTCCACTAATTATTAAATCCATGGAAAGGGTATGTAACCTAATCCACCTTGATATGTCCTCAAGAGTGGGGGATTCCTTGATGATGAAGGTCAAGAAAGTACTTATGGGGGCCTCTATGGTTGCTAGGGTACAAGCCAAAAGATAGAGATAAATTTTGCTATCGTTGGTCTCGATCGACAATTGGTGATGAAAACCAACTCTTTGATGTTTACCAAAAATGTACAGTGTGTGAAAGTTCTTTTTATATTCTTATGTTTTTGTTCTACCTTTTAAATGTGATATTGCTTTAAATGCCTAATGCAATTATATCAACACAAAATAAATTCTAGGATGATTTTCTTTATTTATTTCACACAAATGCAACTACACTATTGAAAACAAAAGGCTCTCCTAACATGCTATAATCCTAAAGCAAAATAATGATATATTTAACCTAATAAAAAATAGAGAGATAAATTAAGTTTTCAAATAATCTAACTACAACTGGTGCTAATTTTGACTCAAAACAAAAAGGAGTGATTATTCCTACCTGCAATCTTGCACTGTGTTGAAGACCAAAGGTAGGCAAAGGTTGTGTACTATGATCGTCTGAGGTCGAATGGTTTCTATATGAGATCGTCTAGGATTGGACAATCTCGTTTCTATATTATGTCTGCAACCTATGAAAACCAAAACACAACAATTATTAGAAACCTTTAAAACGTGACAACATAATCTAAAATACAACATAAAATAGCAACAACTTAAACTATTATGCAAATAAAAGAAAAGGGAATAGTCCCACTATGATCTTCATCTTGTATATGACAAAAGTATGCACCGTGTATAATATTGTAATAAACAAAAGTAGTAAAATGATATGTATTGTATTGTGCTTTCTTGCTATTCTATTACAATATTTGCCCACGTAGGGGTTATACAATGATATAATGAATATATTCTATTTTTTGTAAACAACAATGGTGCAATGTGCCTTTATTGCTACATCACTGGTGGGCAGGTTATTTGTGAATTTTGCTTCATCAAATGTGTTAGGGCCATGTATGGTGCTTCTATGTTAAGATGTATGTTTGTGTCTACAAGATCTGCGATATGCTATTGTATGGATGCCAACTATTTGGGTGTGGATGATCATGGATTGAGATCATTTGGGGGTAGATGATCATGGATTGAGATCATTTAGGGGTATATGGTTATGGACAAAGACCATCTGGGGGTGGACGATCATGGACTAAGATCATCTAGGGTCATATGATCATGGACTATGGTGTTCTATTACTACCAAAATCTAGATATGGACCTATGGAATGGCATGATCGATGTTTTGGTCTATTAGATATAGATCTATTTCACTAGATCTGATCCAAATCTGAGTACCTACACACAAGCACAAATTTGTTAGTAATATCTATCAAGCCTCTTGAAGTAAGACTTGAATTCAATAAATAAAAATAGATGTAGTGAAATAAAAAGTAGTAAGCATGTGAATGAAATAAAAATAGATTTTGCTTTTTACCTTTCATGCATTGTTGTTGTTGATGTCGTTTATATCATGTCATGTTTGTTGTACATTGTGCTGCTATTGTGGTTGCATCGTACTATGTTGAGAGGCTTCTGCATGAGTCGAAAGTTGGCCGTTTGGGGGTTTGATGACCATGAATCGAGATTGTTTGAGGTTGGACGATCACAAACCAAGAGCATCTTAGGTTAGACGATTGTGGATAAATATCATCCAAGGGTCTAATGACCATAGACCATGACCATCTAGGGTAGGATGATCACGAGTTGTGGGATTTGAAAGCTATTCAGAAGTAGATTTGGGCTTGCAAAAGTGCATGATCATGGTTCAACAAGGGATGAGGATGGTGGATAGTAAAAAATTAGGCTATTAAATGCTTTGAATGCTTAGAGTTTTGTCAGTTCTTTAGTATTATTTCCATCCTCATGCTCCATAAAGAATGAGAGGTTTAATTTATAGACTTTCCCAGGGAGAAGGGATAAGGAGGTGACTTGGCTAGTTAATTGCTATAACTAAGATTCTTCTCCTTGCATTGATTTTATCATGAGAAGTGCATGCATATAAGCTCACCTTGTAATTATCACCAATTAATCTTGTGCGTGTAAATTCGTGATGTGTACATTCCTTGAATTTTCTATCCAATGTGCATGGGTAGTTAACTGGTTGTGCATGGATAGATTCATTGTGCATATGCTTTTTAATTAAATGTGCATGTTGTGTATATCAGTTAACTAACTTTGTTGAATGTATGCATATTATGCATGTTGATTAAACTAAGAGCATGTTGCACACATTCTTTCTATGAATGGAGGTGTAAATGCTAGTGACTTGAGTTTACTTGTGGATAAGGATCTATGAGTGATGGAAGGTGGAACTGCAAGTGAAGTGGATGACATGGAGGGGTGAACGTGCCCACGAGGAGAGGTGAATGGTTATGCAACCTAGGCATTAATTAATCAATACTTAGGTGATTGAATGCTAATTTAATATTAATTACCTTTAATTAATATTAAATGTATTATTTAATTATGAGTAATTAATTAGTGTTTATTATGCTAGATTTAGGTGTCTACACATCTCCAACACTTTTCTTCACAAAGGTAATATGGGGATGAGAGTGTCATGACCTACAACAAGGAGATGTCAATGACATGGGATATTTGGTGCTTTAAAACACAACAAAGAAACTCCTTAGAATTTTGTATGGTAAAGTCACCTTTGCTTGTCATAGTTTAGCATTAATGTCCTCATACATTTCTCTTTGCCACAACATCTATATTGCACTTCGATGAAGCATAAATATTATTACAACACTAATAAAGGTGTTAGGTGGTGTTAAAAGTGTTAATGGGTTCTACCCATACACATGAGTTGGTTAATTGTTTATGTTACAAGACAATAACTAGCTAGATAGTGTACTTATATGATTATTATTTTCTTGATAATACAATTGTCAAGCACCTTGATGGTCCTAACATGTGGTATTAGAGTAGGCTATGAGCAATATACAATTGGAATCAATTTTAAAGGAAGCCAAAGTAATTTGTATTATTTTTATTTATTTAATTTTCTAGAGAAAATGGAGTTGTACTTGGGTCCCCCACCCTTGAAAAATCACAACTCTCTCCTTTAGAGCTTGAGAGTTTACAAAAAGATTCAATTATCATCTCAATTGAGTCTTTTTTCAATTGGTTATGTGGGATTGAAATGAGTCCCACCTGTATTACATCATCACCATGTAGTGGTATTACAACAACTTGGATATTATCCATGTATCACTTGACAATATTCAAATCTAGATCTCCTCCTTAAATGTTGAGGAATACAATTAGTTGAGCTAATGCCATTTAAAAAAATATAGTGTAAAGCGTGGATTTTTGAAATAGGCCTCAATCCCCTTATATTGGGGTTTGGACTTGGGTCTCTTGATGAAAACACAAATATATACCACTACAATATCCCTCATGAAACCTCAATTAAGTTGTTACAACTAGACACCTATATTTTTTCATAAAAGTTTGAATTCTTGATTTTTCTTTTTTAGATCTTCTTCATTTTTCTTTGTATCCTTCTTTTTGATATTTTCTTATAGCATCATTCACAATACCAAAAATTCACCTCTATGTCTATGCATTGCATCCTGGTAGATTTATATTTCCAAAACTTTACACTATCTTAGTCCACTTTACCATATCTGGACTGCTAGTTTCCATCTTGAAGCATAAGTGCAACTGCAAGAATTATAATAAATAATTTATATGAAAACACATTAATATTGTAAAACACAACAAATATTACCAATGGAAAACATTAAAGTAAAACTTAATTGTTATTAGGTGCAAGGGCTAGGCTAGTTGGTCAAATCACTCCTATGGGAGTGTGGAGACCTTAGTTCAAATCCTTGGACCTCGTAGTATTAGAGGGCAAATTTTTCCAATGTCATTAGGTATGTTAAAAAGTTTACCTAGTGCAACTAGAGGTTATGGTGGTAGCAAGGAGCAAGATTTAAACTCATAATGAGGCGATGAAAAAATGTTATGAGTTATCGATTCCTCTAGTATATGCCCCCCAAAAAAACTTAATTATTATTTGATTTAGATAGTCAATGTTTTCTTTCTAGCTTTATATAGACTTACTACTTTCTCTAACCATGGAAAAGATAATTTAATTTCATGATATTCAATTAAAACCCCTCTCTTGGATATCCTATCTACATATTTGTTCCCTTTCCTTAATGTATGTATAAACATAATTTCTTTAAACTCTATAGCAAAGTATTGTATCTCCACGATGATCTCTTGTATGTTCCATGGAGCCTTTGATTTCCTTAATATTGTATTTATTACTATTAGTAAATTGCCTTCCACCTGTACTTTATTTCATTTCATTTGTCTACATATTTTTAACCCTTCTAAAGCCGCTCAAGCTTCAACTTAAAAAATTTGTCTTAAATCCACTATTGAAAGTGTAATGTGACAAAATATTACTCCTCTTATTCTAATTAGTCCTTCTCCTATTGCTGGTCCTAGATATCCTTTAGATGCTCCATCAATTTGACCAAATCCACTTTTGGTAGTTTCTACTTTATATTCTTTGCCTTTCTTTTGTTTCTCTTGTACCCAACATCATAATTCCATTTGATGACTTGAGTCCATCTATTAAGGCTCTCTAATTCAAAATTAAATATTGGTTGAGTTGATAGGGTTGGTTTAGACTCCTCTACATCTAAACAAATATTCATTTTCATTACCTCTAAATTGCTTTCCTTTCCTTTAAATATTCTTTTGTTCCTTTCTAGCCATAAAATCTAAATTATTGTATCTTTTGATACATCTTAGTTTATTTGTATTGCCTCAATTTTAAAAGTGCTCTGCCATTGCTTTAACCATTCTTCAATTATATCATTCATCACCATGCATTTACCAAACATATTAAAAATCCATTGCCATAATTTCTAGACTATTGAATATTGTCCCAAGAGATGGTCTATACTCTCCTCATTTTTACATAGAAAACATTATGAGGGGCTATGAAACCCCTTTTAATTTAGTTATTATAGCATAAAATTTTCCTATGACCTAATAGCCAAACAAATATTTTAATTTTAAGAATGCTCGGGCTATCCAAAATATCTCTTCATTTCTGACGGTATTCCTGTTTTGTTGGTGCTTTACATTTTTTTTGTTGGATAATAAGGGGTTGTACTTGAGTCCCCCACCCTTGAAAAATTATAACTCTCTTCTTTAGAGCTTTATATTTTACAAATAGATACATTTCTCATCTCAATTGATATGATATAGCTAGAAATCTACATCATTTTACATAAAATATTTGAATTCTTGATTTTCATTTTTTTAATCTTTTCAATTTTTTGTATGAATACAAATATTTTAAAATTTAGCATCCTTCTTGACATTTTTCTATATCAAGCCTTCACAATACCAAAACTTCACCTCTACTATCTATGCATTACATCTTAGTAGAGTAATATTTCTAAAACATCACACTATCATAGTCCGCTTTAACAAATATGGATTGCTAGTTTCCTTCCCGAAACAAAATTGCAACCACAAAAATTATAATAAATAGTTTACATGAAAACACATTAATGTTAAAAATAAAGCAAATATTACCAATGGAAAACATTAATGTAAATCTTAATCATTATTTTATTCAGGTAGTCAATATTTTCTTGTCAGCTTTAGCTAAACTTACTACTTCCTCTAACCATGGAAAGGAGAATTTAATGTCACGATCCTCAATTAAAAACCCTCTATTAGCTAGCTTATTTGCACATTTGTTTCCTTCCCTTAAAGTATGTGTAAACCTGATTTGTTTAAAAGATTTAGCAAGATCTTGAATTTCCACAATCATCTCTTGTATGTTCCATGGAGCCTTTGCTTTCCTCAAAATTGTATTTATTACTATGAGAGAATCACCTTCCATCCATACTTTGTTCCATTTTATTTGTTTGCATATTTTTAACCCTTTTAAAACCACCCAATATTCAACTTCATTATTTATCTTGTAATAAGATAATATCACTCCTATATTACTTCTAATTATTCCTCCTTCTCCTCTTGGTCCTCGATTTCCTTTAGATGCTCCATCAAAATTCAATTTAACCAAATCCACATATGGTGGTTTCCAATTTATATTCTTTGCCTTCATTTTTCTTCTCTTGTACCCAACATCATAATTCCATTTAATGACTTGAATCCATCTATCAAGGCTCTCTACTTCCAGATTAGGGAATGAGTGAGTTGATAGGGTTGGTTTAGACTCCTCTATGGCTCAATATATTTTCCTTTTCATTACCTCTAAACTACTTTCCTTTCCTTTAAATATTCTTCTATTCATTTCTAACCATACAATCCAAAGTACTGTATCTTTTGATATATCCCATATTGTATGTAAAGCCTCAATTTTTAAAATTGCTCTGCCATTGCTTTAACTATTCTTTAATTTTGCTATTCATCACCATGCATTTACCAAATATATTAAGAATCCATTGCCATAGTTTCCATAATATTGAGCAATGTCCCAAGATATGGTCTATACTCTCCTCCTTTTTACAAAGAACACATTGAGAGAGGCCATAAAAACCCCTTTTCATAAGGTTATCCCAAGATAAAATTCTTCTATGACCTACTAGCCAAACAAACATTTTAACTTTAGGAATTCTTAGACTATCCCAAATATCTCTTCATATTCTAGTGATATTGCTATTTTGTTGGTGCTTTACATTATATCCACTTCTTGTTGTGTATTCTCTTGAGCTATTCAACTCCCAAATCAATTTATCCCTAGATTTCCTCAAAATAATCAAAGTTGTTATATTTCTACTCAATTGCCTCCTAGGAGATTATACTCATGTAAAAAATTATAAAAATTAGAAGGGGACATTTTTCGTAGGACTGCCTAGACTATCGAACTTGTTTTGGCCATATTTCACTCATCCAAACTCGGATTGAGCTAAAGTTTTGAGGGTAGATGCCTGAAAAACCCTATAATATCTCTACCAATGTCCAAATAATTTGGAGCAACATAAATCCTAGCACATCCCTATGTATGAACAAATGTTTTAGCAAGTGACTATATAAGGGTTTCATCTTGGTCAAGTGCAAGCAACTCTAGAGGTTGGTTTTCGGGGCCTTCGAGCCCTAGTGGTCAATATTTTTGTGGTTTTTTCTCAATATTTTAGGAAGAAATGTTGTAGGGGATCCAATATGGGTTATAAATTTGTCTTTCAATAGATATTCATGTTATGAACTTGAGTGAAAATGACTTCCAATTTGCTGCACAAAAGAAAAGTGAAAATCATACCTTTCCACGACATCTAGGGCATGGATTAAAGAGATCACAAAATATGTTTCAAGCAATTGATAAAAAAATGGCTCAAATCTCAAGTGAATCTGGTGCTAAGGTGCACCCACAATTTAAATCTACTGTGGAAACCCTTGTTAAGGGTAAATATTTTAAAGAATTAGCCCCAAAAATAAATTTTAGGGATGCCCTTCATGGTGGAAAGCCTTAGCCTAATGCTAATATTAATTTTAGGGCTTCCCATAAACCTCTAAGAATGCCTAAGATTGATCCCAAGAAAATGGAGTCAGGATGTCTTAAAGCAGTTGATGGAAATCCTATTGTTAAGCTTGATATGGGCAACATTCAGACTGGCATTGAAGATCTAGAAAAAAGAGGACTAATTTATCGTTTCATGGGTTTTTGTCCAAGCCTATATGCTTTCAAAGTCTGGGCTGCAAAAGGCTAAAAAACTAAAGGTGAGTTACAAATATCTATTTATCCAAATGGTTATTTTCTTGTTTTATTTGCTAATAATGAAGATAGAGAGAAAACTTTTCAAGGGGGTCCTTGGTTCTTTGGAAGGGCAGGGCTTTTCATGAAGCCTTGATATACTAAATTTAAAGCTAAAGAAGAGATGCCTTCTATAGGTCCTGTGTGGGTTAGACTCTTTGGCCTCCCAATTGAATTTTGGAATTCAACTATTTTTTCTTCAATTGGAAACTCTTTAGGAACATTTATGATGACTTCTGATTGTAATAAAAAATTTGAACATATTATTTAGCTTGGATTTGTGTTTTAATGGATTTTGACAAACCCCTACCTAAAAATATCACTTTAAAATTTGGGGAGGACACTTGGGAGCAAGTAGTGGACTATGAGAAAATTCCTTTTCATTGTAGAATTTGTCATGAATATGGTCATTTGGCTAGTGTTTTCCCAAATAAAATTCTAGATCAAAAGAAAGAAGATATAAATTCAACAAGTTTCCAAATGCCTAAGAAGAAGAACACTCAGAAAAAACCAGTTATGAAGGATCAATCAAAGTTATCTACTAATATGTTTGAAATTATTTCCACAAATGAGGTCCCAAGTGAGGAAGAGGAAATAATATAAATAAAAATCTTAGAAACACAATTTAAAGATAAAGGGAAAAACTTAGAGATAAACCAACAAATCAAAGGATTTCAACATGAAAAAGGGAGAAAATATTCACAAGAAAAACAATCTTTTAAATGTTAAAACTTCAAATAATACATGTCCCAATATAGACTTTGTTGAACCTTCTGGTAACATTTTGATTGTGTACAAGCATTCTTCAAGGCTAGAACCCATATCAGATTCAACTGGGGTAAGTCAAGAAATAGGAAAAAAAATGAAGATGGATTCTAATCAAAAGGCAGGTCGCAAGACTAATCAATATCCTATGGTAAAAGAAGGTGAAAATCTTGTAGAAGGTAAGATTAATGCCCTTCCCAAATTTTTTAGCCCTGGTATTAATTAAGATCATCACTTAAAATATTAGAGGACTCAAAGGGAGTCTCTCAAAACAAAATGAAATTAGAAGAATGATTCAGATAAATCATCCACATCTTGTTTTCCTTAAAGAAACAAAGATGTCAATAGAGGACATAGAATCAATTGCTAGTAAAATTTGGCCAGTTGGAAAAGTGGTTTCCCTCAGTTCTTAGAGGACTTTTGGTGGCATTTCTTGCCTTTGGGACCCAAAAGAGGTAGTTATTCACCACATGGTTGGCAGTTGGGGTCTTTTGTCTATAACTATTCAAAGCAGACATTCCAACCAAATTATGCTCTGCATTATTGTTTATGCTCTAACTAATTTGGAGGAAAAAAGAAGATAGTGGAAGAATATTACTTATATTATCTCTCATTTTCTTGAAGCTTGGATCTTGATCGAAGGAGATTTCAATACCATCCTCTCTTTATATGAGAAAATAGGGGGAAATAGAAACTTGGATAGGAACACTGACCTAATGAGCGAATATATTACAAACCTCCATCTTGTGGATATCCAACCAAATAATAGCCTTATGACTTGGTCTAATAGAAAGCAAGGCTTAGCTTGTATAATGGAGAGATTGGATAGGTTCTTGCTCTCTGACAATTTCTTAATCCATGGTCACATTCCTAAAGTGAAGACTTAACAATGTTGGTTCGGATCACTTGCTTGTCATGGTGGAATGTGGAAAACCAATGTGAGTTTCTCTCCTTTTTTATTTTAGTTAATATGGCTTAGAGACAAGTTCCTTTAAACATCAAGTGCAACAATGGTGGAAGGAAGGTAAACCTAGGTATGGGACTAAGATGTTCTATTTTACCAAAATATTGCAATACATTAAATCCAAAATCAAGACTTGGAACTAGGAGTTTGGGGATGTTCATAAAAAAACATGAATTTATTGCTCAACTTGAAATTTTGAATAAGAAAATCCATTTAGATGGCCTCACAGAGAGTACAAGTGTAGATGAAATTAAACTCACAACTCAGTTAGAGGAATGGGAAAAAAGAGAACTCTTATGGAAGAAAAAATCTAGAATTCAATGGCTCAAAGAAGGTTATAAAAACATAAATTTCTTTCACAAATATCTTCTAGATTGAAGATCTCACAACTTTATTTCTTCCTTGAAGTCAGATTCTGGAGATGCTATCTACACTTGGGATGGCATGAACTCTATTGTTGTCAATTACTTTTCCAATATTTTTACTACTACTCCTCTTGACTCAGCTTCTCAACAAAATGTTCTTCAAGAAATCCCTTCTCTTATCACTTATGAGGAGAACTCTATTTTAATTGCTCCTATTACTATCAATGAGCTTCAACAAGTGGTTTTCAAATGCAAAAAAGAGAAAACCCCAAGTCTTGATGGTTTGCCCATTGAGTTCTACCAAGAGCTTTGGGATATCCTTCATGTTGATTTATTAGAGGTGGTGGAAGAAGCCAAGAAAGCCAAATAAATTTTGAAGGTTATCAATAAAACTTATATTACTCTTGTTCCAAAAGCTCAAGAGGCTAATCATATCTCAACCTTTAGACTTATTGCTTTATGTAATGTTCTTCTCAAAATTATTACTAAGGTCATGGCAGAAAGGTTGAAGCCTCTTTTGTATAAGATTATTTCCCTTAAAAAATGGGGTTATATGAAAGGGCATCAAATAGTTGATAAGATAGTTCTTGCTCAGGAAGCCATCCATTCTATGGATATGCAAAAATATCCTTCCATGTTCATTCGGTTAGACTTATCCAAAGCTTATGATAGAGTGGATTGGCACTTCCTTATCAAAGTTTTGAGGCAATTTGGTTTCTCTCAGGATTGGATGGATTGGATTATGGGATGTATCTCTTTAGTTTCCTACTTAGTTCTTATCAATGGTAAGCCTTCTCAGTTGTTCCTAGCTTCTAGAGGTATTAGGCAAGGTGACCCCCTATCCCCTTATTTATTCATCATTATTGTTGAATGCTTAGGTAGGGCTATAACAAAAAAGAGAGAAGATAAAACCCTTGAGGGAGTTACCATTGCTCATGGAGCTATATCTCTCTCTCATCTTCAATTTATTGATGACTCTACTCTTTTAGGTAAAGCTACAGTTAAGGAAGCTGCTACTCTTAAGCAAATCATTAGCTATTTTTCTAAGGCTACCAAGTAATTGATCAATGAAGAAAAATCTAAAGTCATTTTCTTTCACTACTTTTGTAGATAGGAATCCATGGTATTGGATAAATTAAGATATAAGAAGACCTCCCTTCCAATAACTTATTTAGGTATTCCCATCAATATTCAAAGATAGAAAAAAATTGGAATTGGTTGTTGGACAAAGTCAAGAAAAAATTGGAAGGTGGACCAATAGGTGGCTTTCTTCTAGGGGTAGAATCACCTTGGTAAAATCTATTCTTCACGTTATTCCTATTTATGTTTCTACCATGTTGAATATCCCAAATGTTAGTTCTTCAAGAATTGGATCAAATCAGTCATCGGTTCCTCTGGAGTGGTACTAAAGAGAAAATAAAATGGGCCTTGGTGAAATGGGACACTTTATGTCTTCCTAAGAATGAAGGGGGGTTAGGATTTTTGTCTGCTATTAATAACAACAAAGATTTAGCTACTAAATTATATTGGAGGATTTTACATAACCCCAATGCTCTTTGGGACAAGAATATCCATGCTAAATATGTTGAGAAAAAAAGTCCTGAAGACCTTGTTCACTATCAATTACCTTCCAAAGGTTATCCCATTTTAGCAGTTCTTAAGACTGGTGAGGATTTGATAAAGAAAAAATTATTTTGGATCATTCATAATGGTCAACAGGAAAATTTTTGGATAGATTCTTGGGATGGTTTCCTAATTGGAGGCCTTGGATGGAGGAGCTTCACCAAGATAACTCGATAAAGGTGGCTAATTATTATCGATACCATACTGGTAATTTAGAGGTTGGTAGATATTGGATCCCTATTGAGGAATGGCCTATTCAAATCCCAAAAAGGTAAAGACAAGATATCCAATGCATCCTTCATATGAGATCCCTCTCTTGGTCCCATGATAAATATTGTTTTGGATGGAACAACACTAATAAGGGTGAGTATTCAGTTGCTCAAGGTTATTTGACCTTATGCCATAATAATCCCAACCATTCTTCTAACATCTTTTCTCGATTGTGGGCTCAAAAGATCTGGCCTAAGGTGAGGTTCTTTAATTGGCTTTTATTGCATCGTAGGGTGCTTACTTGGTGAGAATCTTATGAAGCATGGTTTTCATGGCCCTTTTAGATGTGAAATGTGTGAAGAGAATGTAGAAAATATTAACCATATTTTTATTGAGTGTACTTTAGCCTCTGAGCTATGGAGGAGAATGGCCACTTTACTTGGCTTACACTGGTCCAATTTTTTTACTTTTGAATAGCTTTGGAGGGATTGGCCTAATCAAGAGGGTGTTGATCATTTTATTAGGCGCTTAGTTTGGATGGGTTCTACCATTCTTCTTTGGAATATTTGGAATGAAAGGAACAACCAAATTTTTAATCAAGATAGGAAGGATATTCACTATATTTGGCAAAATACCATTGCCAACTTAGTTGAATCAGTCCATCAGCTCCTTAATCACCCCCAAAACTCCCACCAAATATGGGATCAAGTGATGCAAATATTGAATATTTACTCTTCTAAGAGAAACCAACTTAAAGGGAATGTAAGTAATTGTAAGATGGATAGAACAAGGAATTGGCAACCTCCTCCTAAGGATTTTTGAAAAGTCAATACTGATGGAGCCTCTAGAGGGAACCCTGGAAAAGCTAGTGCGGGAGGAATCGATAGAATTTTAGATGGCTCCCTGGTTTTTACTTTTGTTGAGAATTTAGGTATTCTAAAAAATAACCTTATTGAGGGGTATGGTATCCTTAGAGGCCTTTAAGAGGCTACTAAGGTTGGATGGGAAAAGGTACTAGTTGAGTCTGACTCTCAACTCATGATTAATCTTTTGAAGACTCCTTCTAAGAATCATAAGATTGATTGAAGAATAAAAAGAATTATTAAGAAGATTCAATTTATCTAGATGGGATTTTTGAAAGTTTATTACAATCATGTGGTCAGAGATCAAAACAAGAGTGTTGATGCTTTAGTTAATTGGGCTTTGGACAAAGGTGATCTTACTTGCTAAGGCCACCCTCCTAGATGGTGGGCTTCACAAATAAGGGAAGATCTTCTTTCTATCATTTCTTTGGATGGCTCCAGTTATGAAGGCACCTAGTTTCTTCTTGCTTTATTATTGCTTCTCTTTAGTTTGGTCAGGGTATTTTAGTTCCCTAGCTCAAACTAATATTTCTTTTGTTTCCTCTATTGATTCTTGCCTTAATAGTATTTTGGTCTAGAAAGGTCATTGTTGTGTTCTATTTTTTTCTTTTTTCTTTTCTATTTATGTGTGTGCTTTTTTTGTGTTGTTTTATTTTTGTGTTGTTTTTTGTTGTTCTTGTGTTTTTGTTGTTTTATGTTTTTTGTTGTTGTTCTTGTGTTTTTTATGTTCTTGTGCTTGTGTTTTGTATGTTTTTGTTAATTGGTGTTTTTGTGTTTTGGTGTGTGAGTGTTTTCTATGTTTTTATTTTTCTTTGTTGTCTATTGTTGGTTGTTTTTTTATTTATTTTTATTTAATTTATTATTTTTTAGGTTTTGGTTGTTTTTGTTTTTCATGTTTTTGTTGGTTGTGTCTTTGTAGCGTTCTATTGTTTTTGGTTATGTTGTTCTTGTGTTTTTTTTCTCTGTGGTTCATGTTGTGTTTTTTTTTATTATGTGTGTGTTTGGTTGTGCTTTATATTTTTGACACATTCAAGGAGCATGTTTTTTTTATTTTTTATTTTTTTTAATCTTTTTGTGTGTTTGTGTTTATGTGTTCTTGTTTTTTGTTGTTTCATGTTTGCTCCTTAAGTATGTCAAAGGTGGTAGTCCAAGTGTGAGCCCTAGGTGATTTTGACGAAAGAGATACCCCTGCCTCCTTAGGTCTTACTCGAAAGTGGCATCC
>JAQPPZ010002898.1:600000-950873 GCA_028583015.1 Wollemia nobilis | reverse complement strand
TGGGGCCCAAGATCTTGATGGCCGAGGCTCCAATGGGACGCTTGTTCACAACATGAGAGCATACGGGGAGTGTTATGACTGGATTATTGCAGGGGATTTTAATGCAAAATTATCCGTTCGAGACCGGGGAAGGTGGCACCCCTGTTTTGGATCCAGGGGACCGACTTCTGATTGCCCAAGTTCGAGGCCTTTAATTTAGTGGACGTTCAAGGCCCTAGTGTTTTTTTCACTTGGACAAACAAGAGAAAGGAGCCACATAGCAAGAAGGTCAAGTTAGATCGCTTTTTGGTCTCGGAGGAGGCTTTTGTTAAATGGACTTTTAAGTTCCGGATTTTGGAGGGCCCTATTTCGGATCATTTTCCCATTTTGCTTGAGGGAGGGACTTCGAGAGGGCAGCACCATAGGCCTTTTAAATTTGAGAATTTTTGGTTACAAAAGGAGGACCTTCGACAGAAAATTACTCAATGGTGGACAGAAGGCCATCCACCTTTTGGGACAGCAATGTTCAAATTTCATAAACAGCTTCAATTTGTCAAAATTCAATTGAAACAGTGGAGGAAAGGAAACAAGTCGGATTTCCAGTCCCAAAGGGCCCCCTTGGTGGCTAGATGGGAGGAGGTTCAAAAAATTTTTAGGGAAGGATCAATTACTGAGCAACTCAAATTTGAAGATGATGAAATGCGTAAAGCGGTTGAGGACATTGACAACCAAGAGGAGATATACTTGGAAAGCAGAGGGCTAGAAATACTTGGTTATTAGAGGGGGACAGAAATACCAAATTTTTTCATCGGTCGGCTTGTGCTAGGAGACGGATGAACAATATGGAAGTTCTCAAAGATGAACATGGAAATGTCTTCGATACTCTTCCCGGCATGCATTCCCATGCTATCGATTACTTTTCTAAACTTTTTAAGGAAAGTATGCGGCAAGATGTTGAGGCTCGGAACGAAGTTCTTAATGTTATTCCTCCTATTATCTCTGAAGAGGACAATCAGACCCTTCTTAGACCCATTGAAAGGGATGAACTGAGAAATGTGGTCTTTGGTATGAGTATTGGAAAATCTCCTGGTCCAGATGGCTTTCCTATTGAATTTTTTTAGGCTTTCTAGGACACCTTGGAGGAGGATGTTCTGGTCATTACTGAGGAATCCAGATCCAATCGAAGAATGCTCGGGGCGATCAATCACACCTTCATTGCTTTAATTCCAAAAGGGGAAGCGGGGACTCATATCTCGATTTCGAGGCCTATTGCTTTATGCAATGTGATCTACAAAATCATCACTAAGATAATGGGTGAGAGGCTTAAACCCCTTCTTCACAGAATCATTTCTCTCGAACAGGGGGGCTTTGTTGAGGGAAGACAAATCTTGGATGGGGTGGTTTTGGCCCAGGAGGCCATCCATTCAATGCAAACTTCGGGCAACAAAGGAATGTTCATTAAACTGGATATTTCCAAGGCTTATGACCGGGTGGAGTGGTGCTTCTTGTCGAAAATGATGGCTGCCTTTGGCTTTTATCAGGAATGGATTGATTGGGTTATGAGTTGTGTTTCTTCTCCCTTTTTTTCTGTTCTCATCAAGGGCCTTCCCTCGCTTCCTTTCGGTGCCACACGTGGTCTCCGCCAAGGAGACCCTTGTTCTCCCTATATCTTCCTTCTCTTGGCTGAAGGTTTGGGCAGACTGTTTCTGAGGAGAAGGCAACAAGGTCTGCTTTCTGGTATCAAGGTTGGGGAGGAAACTCTGACTCACTTGCAATTTGTGGATGATACTGGCCTGGTTGGTGCGACCACTCTTCGGGAAGCTAGAGGAATCAGAGATACTTTGAATTTCTACCTAAGGGCTTCAAATCAGGTTCTAAATGTCAGGAAGTCCAAAGTGGTCTTTTTCAATATTGACCAACGGCTACAGGAGCGTGTTTTTGAGATCCTGGGCTTCACAAGGACTTCTCTTCCAATTATTTACCTGGGCGTTCCCCTTCATTTCAAAAAGTTAAAAATTGACATCTGGGAAGAATCTGTTAGCAGGCATCAAAGACAGAATGAATCATTGGGCCCATAAATGGCTAAGCTACGGGGGTAGATTAACCTTCCTGAAGTCGGTTATACAGGCTTTGCCGATCTATAAATTCTCAATACTGGCTGCCCCTCATACCATCTGGAAAGAGCTGGACAAAATGGCTAGAAGATTTTTATGGGAAGGCGCAAAAGGGAAGAAAAAATGGGCCTTGGTTGGGTGGGACAAAGTTACCCAGCCTAAGGACAAAGGAGGGCTGGGCTTGAGAAGTTCTATGCTTAATAACAAGCTTTGGGCTGGAAAAGCTGTATTGGAGGTGGATTTCTCGGCCATCCTCCCTCTTCAACGAAATTCTTTCCGCGTAAATATTTGGGACAGGTTCATCCCAATGAGGTGGGTCGCTTTCCCTTGGAAGGTACTGGATCCTTAGTGTGGCAGACTCTCAAGCTTGGGTCCCAGATTATCAAAGTTCAATTATTTTGGAAAGTGGGGAGAGGAGATAAGGCTCGTTTCAGGACTGACTCTTGGGACCAACATCCGCCCATTATTGTCATGTTCCTTGAGCTACAACCAATCATGACCGCCTTAGAAGCCCAGGGCTGGATCCATATTGATAATTATCTTCTTACCAATCAATTGGGGGGGTATAAATTTAAAAAGTTTAAGCGGTGGGAGGAGTGGCCAATTCTCGTCTCTCCGGAGTTGGCGTCAATCCTGCAAAAAATCTTGTCGGAAAAGGTTCCTCACGGGGAAGGATGAGGAAGATGAATTAGCTTGGGGCTATGGAAGCCTTGGGGTCTACTCAGTTAAGGCTGGATATGAAGAGATCCTCCCTGAGCCTCCCCCACACTCTTTTTCGGTTCAGCATTGGAGAAGGATTTGGCATTCAAAGGGTTGGTCGAAAGTGAATTTCTTCGCTTGGCAACTTATGCATAATGGTCTTCTCACCTTTGACAATCTTAGACGTAGGGGTTTCAATGGCCCCTCTCAATGTGCTTTATGCCTCCAACATGAGGAAACTGCAGATCATTTGTTTTTAGAGTGCTCTTTTACTCATCAGATTTGGGAACGCTGGTTCTCTCAATTTAAACTCCAGGCTAATGGTGTTTTCAACCGTACCAATATTTGGGAAAAATGGAAAAGGGGCAGGTTTAGTTCCTTAGCTCTCCGAACTGGCTGGCAGTTAGGCTTTCTCTTCATTTGGTGGCAAGTTTGGTTGGAGAGAAACACCCGGATCTTTAGAAACACTTTCTCCTCGATTGACGACGTTTGGCAGGTCATCTGGAGCAAAGTCACAGAAACTGTTGCTATTTTTGTTAATGAAGAGAATCAGGCTACTCTTGGGCATCCTGAAGAGGGGGTTGAGGGACATGAGAGGCAAGGCAGAGCATGCTGGAAACCTCCCCCTGTAGGCTGGATCAAGATCAATACTGATGGGGCTACAAAAGGCAACCCGAGAAATGCAGGAATTGGTGTTGTTTGTTGGGATCACTCGAGTGCGGTTTTTTACTGGGAATTGCAGGGTTTGGGCAGAGCCACGAACAATGAAGCCGAAGCCTTTGCCATTAAGTCGGCGTCTATCTGGGCTCATAAGCAGGGTTACCGGAGGATAATTCTTGAATCAGATTCTCAAGTCCTGATCGGCGCTCTATATTGCTTGCGGAATTTCTCATTAAAAGCCTGGAGACTACGGATGTTGATATCCCAAATCAAGGAGTTATGGAGGGAGTTAGATGATGTTATCCCTGTGTATGTGAGTAGAAATCTGAACACGATAGTCGACTTCCTTGCGAAGATGGGTCTTGAGAAAGAGGTAGGTGTTCAGCTGCACAGTGATATGCCTATGATAGATGAAGAGATTCGGAGTGGTCTGGAACGATCCCTGCATCCATGAGCTTAAAAATGACTAAGGTTAGTTTTTGTCGTGATATCGCGACATATTGCGCCGTCGCGACCTTGTTTGGAAATCTGTCACGATTTCGCGATATGTTGCTCTGTCGTGACCTATCCTGGATAACTGTAGCGATTTCACTACCCTTTTTGTTGCCGCGGCCTTGGGAGGAAACTTGTAGCGATTTTGCGACTTGTTTCGTCGTCGCGGTCTTTGATGAGAAGGTGTCGCGATGTCGCGACCTTTTTGGTTGGTTTTGCTGCTGGAGGAAAAGTGTCGCGATATCGCGACGCTTTGAGAAAAATTGCGTGAAGGGGAAAAACCGTCGCGATATCGCGATAATTTTTGTGAAAAGCTACTCTAAGGAAAATTTGTCGCCATTTCGTGTCTTTTTTGAGGAAAGGACGCAAAGGGGCATACCTATAGCGATTTCGTGACATTTTGAGCAAAATTACGCTAAGTGGAAAAACCGTCGCGATATCGCGACCTTTTTTGTGAAAAGCTTCCCAAAGGATAACCTGTCGCGATTTCGCGACATTTTTAAGGAAAGGAAGCAAAGGGGCAAACCTGTAGCGATTTCGCGACAGTTCTGGAGAATAAACTGCACGAAGGAAAAACATCGTGATTTCGCGACTAGTTTAAGAAAAGAGCACCATGGGGGAGAACATGTCGTGATTTCATGACATTTTTGCGGATGGGGCGCCCATTGGAAT
Organism: Wollemia nobilis; assembly: GCA_028583015.1. Classification (NCBI taxonomy): domain Eukaryota; kingdom Viridiplantae; phylum Streptophyta; class Pinopsida; order Araucariales; family Araucariaceae; genus Wollemia; species Wollemia nobilis. The sequence goes on along the minus strand of JAQPPZ010002898.1, from coordinate 946,257 downwards.
TCTTGTCGCGATTTCGCTACACTTCCGGCCAACTGGGGCTTCAAGGAAAAGCCGTCGCGATATCGCGACACTTTCTCAAAGTTGCTGATTAAAGGAGAACTCGTCGCGATTTCGCGACAATTTTGGGGAGCAGGTGCCTTCAGGCTTTCTCGTCATGATTTCGCGACATTTTTTGCGTTTGGGTGATTTGGTGCTATGCTGTCACGATTTTGCGACATTTTTTGAGTGGTGTGGCTTCGGCGCTTTTTGTCGCGATGTCGTGACATGTCGCGATATCGCGACATGTCACGATTTCGTGACATGTCATGTTATCGCGACTGGTTGTTGTGGCGCGGCGGTTGTTAGGTTAGGTGTCCCGATTTCGCGACATGTCGCGTTTTCGTGACATGTCACGTTTTCGCGCCCTTTGTTCTTCTGGTCTCTTTGCTCTTGGTTGGGATGCCCTTTCTCCCTCTTGTAACTATAATTTGTTTTAATGCAAGCTTTTTTCAAATTTTTCAAAAAAAAATAAAATATATTAAATTATTTAAGTAAATCAATAATTTAAAAATATATATATTATACAATTGTATAATAGAAATTAAACATTTGGCTTTAAAATAGAAAAATGACTATGAACTTAAATGATTTTAAAATTCCTTAATATGCAAGGTACTTTACATATACAAAATAATTTTAGTTATGATAATCAATACAAACAATTTAATAGAACTCTTAATTAAAATTTATAGTCAATTTAACATTATATACTAACTTTGATAAAATTTCTAAATATATAAAGGATATAGACAAGTCTAAAAAGATAAAATTTACATGTGAGTCTTGTATTATGTAAGGAATATGAAAGGTTGCAACTCTTGGATATGTGAGGAGTGCAAGAGTCAAGTATTGAAGAATAATATTTCTAAAATTATATAATGGAGACAAATATCCATGTTGTATATATCAAATGGATCTAAGAAGATCACATTCAAGCATTGATTAATATAAAAGGTTGTATGCATATTTTGATCAATTCTATTGTAATTTTCTTCATGTTATTACGTGAATGATTTTGGCCATTTATATTCATAGTTGTCAATATATTTGAATATTTTTGTTAATTATTTTGGCAATATAATATTTTAATTTCTCTTTATTTGAGGCCACTCTAATTCCAAAATATTATGACCTGAGATAATCTAGCTTAAAATTCAATAATACAAAGTTAAAGATGTTGTTAATGATGATTTTTTATACACATGCTTGCTCAATGGTTGCACTTTATGTAATAGAGTAATTTGTGGTAGTGGTAGAAATGATTGCAATAGATATTGGTATGTTTAGATATTTTAAAATAATTTTATTATCAATTATATAAACTATAGTAATGGAGAAAACTAAAATTGTTGTATAGGTACTTTAACTAAATTTATTGGATAATCCATTGGTGATGTCAGTGGTAGTTTCTCTACTTGCATAAGTATTTCTTATAATAGGATAAATTTCTTAAATTCTCTTACTAATATGATATGATTTGATGTTATAGCAAACATTGTGAGGTTTTATTGTAACACTTTTATGTAGTACATGATTGCTTGTTGATTAGATAGGTACATGTTAATTAGGATCCATTAATAGTGTATGCGTAAATTTAATATTAAATTTATGAATATTTGTTTTGGGGTATCTAATTATAGCACTTATTTCAAATAGCTATGAATATGCATCAGTAATATTACCATTTGTTTGATAAATGGATCAACAATTATGGCATAGTCAATAACATATCCATATTTGAGATTCCTATGTCATGTTGTGGATTTATCCATTGGTAAAAATATGAACAATCACACCATTATATCTTCTTCATTAATTTTATGAATAAATTTTAGTGTTGATAGCTCCTTAATATGCTCTAATATTATTTTTACATCATCCCTATTAAATATTTATAGGGATTGTTATATCACCTACAATATAGATAAATAAATAAATAGTTTTAAGGGAACTTGATGACTCTAGTTTGGAAAATTACTTTAATATGGAACTTACACCTATAGGTGGAACATATATTACCCTTACTGCATATTACATTTGTAGATTTAGTTATCCTTATGGGATATATCGTGCTTAATATATGGAGTACATTTATTACATGCCTTCATGGCCCACTTATTGAATCTATTGTTGGAAAACCTATGCATGTTATGAATTTTGTTGTGCTTGTTGAGCATTTGAGAGTTAGCTAAATTTGATGAGCATTTGGTTAGTTAAATTAATGGTTGTACTTGTAAAATAACATGTCACATTAGTCATGTGAATTTACTAGGCTAAATAGGTTGGTGAATATTCATAACAAAAGCAAGGTGACAATGAAATAAGCATTTTTCCTTTATCTAAGTTCTAGGTGTTTAGAGTTTGATGAGGGTTTTGTATGCTTTATTTCTTCCAAGTAATATGATTTTTCCCTAAGAAGCCCTCTTTTGTGTCGAAGGTAATTCAACAAAATAAATACCTTAGTCAAATTCTTGCAACTTATTTCTTGAATTCATAAACTCTTAAAAGCCTTCCTTTTAGTTGAATCATCATAGAACAACTTTAAAATTGTACTCAAGTTTAGATCTATAGGAATTTAACACTATTTTTTTGGGTAATTGCTATTTTATCAGATTTTAAGTTCAAAATTTTTGAATTATCCCTTTCAATGATGATTTTCATTGTTAGGAATGGTCTTATTACATCGATCCAAAAAATAAATTCTTTCAATTCCATTAAATCTTCATTTTCCTATGCAACATGCTACCAATATATATCATTCTTTTCATTTATAATTGAATATTAAGTTGGAATTTGTTGTTAAGTCTCTTATTATCTTTTATTTATATAATTTTAAGTTATATATTATCAATACATATCTTTATCACCCTTATCTTGGGTTATGTGTGAGTACTTAAGATTGGGTTTTGTTGTTAAATCCCTTATTATAGTCTATGTCAAATTTCTATGAAAAATATGCATAATAGTGATATATATTTATGGATCTTATCCTTGCTTATGGCTAAATATTTTTAAATTAGGACTTGTTAATAAGTCATTCATTATTTTCTATTTAAATTATTTCTTAAACAAATATTTAAATAAAACTAATTATTCATTAAATAAGATGATGGGAATGTTTTCCACATGGTTGGGAGTGGACTCTATCTTCATACGTATTGAAATAGGACTAGGGATCAATTATGCCATCTAATGAATCACTTGATGGCTGCATTTATTACAATTATAGAGTTACTTTACTTCTAATTTCTACAAAGATCTAATTTATTTAATCAAGATTTGAGCATGTCATAGTAGAACTTTTACTTTTGTTTTATATTTATTTAGTAATGTTTATGTGAAATGTAAAATAAATATCTCATTTAAATCTCAAAAACACTTCACCATAAATTCTCTCCAAATTACCTTGTAAGGCTCAATAAAAGTTAACTAAGATACAAACCCAAGTTGGTAAAAGACTATGATATTATTATTTCACCCAAACATACTTACTATTGTATGGTATGACTTCTTTTAATAAATACACATTATACAATTTATTGAAACACGCTTTTTTCATAAATTTTAATTGATCAACCTTTCGAAAATATTATCTTTAGCTTGACCTATGCTTATCTAAACACGTTTCAATTAATTATGATTTTTTTAATAAATACAAAAGTTATACATTACATTATTACTCAAAAAAATATACATTACATAAAATTCATTCAAACAACCTCCTCTTCTCATCACTATCTAAACCCTTCTTTTTCTATAATATTATTTGATGAATCTTTCTAAAAACCTTGTCTTTATTTTAATCTGTAAATGTTTTTATATAATAATATCAAAATTAGTTAAACATGATGAGGAAGTCTAATGAGCGGCGATTGTTTAGTAGCGGAGAATATATCCTGAATGCGTGTGCAAAGTTTTCCTTGTTTTACAGCGTTGCTGAGGTGGTAAGTGCGTTATTGAGGTGAGTTGATCCACCTTTGGGAATGGAGACGCGCGATCTCGATCGTTGGCGAGGGACACCAAAAACCGCATTGGAACGTCTTGATGGCCGTTCCGTCATATTCGATAAGGACAAAACAATAAATTCTATAAATCATATATACTAGATGAGACGAGGATGATTCTTACGAGCAACCAGGGTGAATGTTTGAACCGCCCTAGGTGTGAAGAAATTTTTAGTATTTATTATTATGTGAGATAATTTTATTTAACTAAACTTTTGACCTAAATTCTAAAGTAGTCGTATCAATTTTAACCTTAGTTTTTTTATTAAATTTTTAGTATTAAACCTACTAAAATTATACAATTGCTTTGAATAAAATCAACGACACTGGTTAAGAAGTAGTTATCCATCCTTTAACCTGTTAAATTTAGGATTCTGGATTCTTTATAACGCTCAGAATTTGATTGGGCAAACTAGATGACCATAAGAAATTAGCCTTTCGTGTACTTTGATTGGGCAAACTAGATGACCATAAGAAATTAGCCTTACTACAATGTATTATGTTGTAATTTCAGTCTATATCACGTTAATATAGAACATATTGTAGGAATATAGTTTTTATTTATAAAATAATTTTTAACATAACAGTAATATAATCACAATTATACTTATTGGCTGTGACAGCTACCTAATCAGACTTGTCATTATAAAAATGGAAGTTAGATATTTACAGCACTAGTGATACTTCACAACATTGGACCCGCCGGTATTAAAAGATTTGATCAGTCCGTTTACGTCTACTTTTATGAAGAAAACTAGCCAGTACCCGCCGGTATTAAAAGATTTGATCAGTCCGGTTACGTCTACTTTTATGAAGAAAACTAGCCAGTACCCGCCGGTATTAAAAGATTTGATCAGTCCGGTTACGTCTACTTTTATGAAGAAAACTAACCAGTATATTATCGTTGAAAACATTAATAGATCAACCTCCACCCTATGGAAGCAGATAGGTTTGGTTGTCTTAAATTTTGAAGTAAATGTAGCTGCGTCTTAACGACGTGTGTTAACAACTATTCATTTTGTCGATAGTATATGCGTTAATGAACAGAATGTTCTTATGATTTTTGTGCATAAAATTATAAACTATTAGCTGGCAGTGGTATACAGTGTACACTAATCGAATACATAACGTGGCGTGTCGGTTAATAGTTTTAAAACCCCAAAAATAGTAGAGATATAATGAAATTTTAATTATAAAATATATTATTAGATTTGTATCATCAAATTAATCGGTTAGAAAACAAAAGTGCTAGTGTTCCACAAAAAGGGTGTAACCAAATTTCAATAGACTTGTATCATCACTTTAACATGTTAGAAAGCAAGAAGACCAATCATGAATATACTGCTAGACTTCACGAGGGTCAGCTCCTCACATACATGCCCAGAATTAATGTTAATAGGGGTGAGGAATCCCATAATGTGGGACCAAGGACTTGCACTTTTAAACCTATTACCCCATTAGCAAAGAATATAACAAATGTTGATGTTTATAAACTATTTAAATTCCACAAAACAATTAATGTAAGATTTTTCACAAACATACACTACACTAACAAAAACAAATAAATATTTATTAAAAAAATAATTAATAAAAAAATATTTATTAAAAGCTTTTCTACGTTCCACAAATTATTTGGAGCAGACGTACATGATCAAATTGATATTAAGTGCAAATCCGAGCATGCCCAAACCATTGGAGGGTTGGTATATGTATGAAACTAATAACTTTTGCAAATATTTAGTGATTTATTTTTATGTTAAATTATGTTTTATTTTAATATTTTTAGATTTTTTTTTTTCTTTCAAATTTTAAGGTATGATGGTTTCATTTTTTTTTTAAGAGTTTTTTCTTTGAAAGTAATCAAACTTCAAACTATGAACCATGTGATTAGGGTTTTGGAATTTTTTTCATGAAACCCACGTTTAAACCCACCGTGAGGTGTGTGCGTGTTTGAAACCACACACCCACAAATAAAGTGGCATACCTAACATTACATTTCCCGAAATAGGGAAAGATAACTGAAGCCACACTCTTCCAAAATAATTTAGTAACAAGAAGCCTCCATTCTATAATTAAAACTATAATTACTAAATGAAAAGTACCAAGAGGCCTCCATCCTGTAATTAAAACTAAAGTTATTGAATGAGAAGTCAACAACTAAGATGTCACTATAATAAATCTTCATTATCTATTGAAATTATTTTTTAAATATATATTTAAATAAAATTAATTATTCATTAAATAATATGATGAGAATAATTTCCATATTGTTGGGAGTGGATTATCTCCTCATATATCGGAATAGGAATAGGAATAGGGATCAAAATATTTATGAGATTATAAATAATGATTATTAAAATCATATAATTATTTTACTTTTAATTTTTATAATAATTTATTTTTTTAATTATGATTTGAACATGTTTAATTAATATATATATTTTTTTTAATATTGATAATTATTTAATAATATTTTTATGAAAGGTAAAATAAATCTCTTGTTATGTCTCAAACCAGTTCACCATGAATTCTTCCTAGATTGCCCTGCACTATTTAATGAAAGTTAATTAAAATAAAATTCAAGTTGATAAAAAGTTTTGATATTATCATTTTACCCAAAAACATACTTTACAATACCCAAACATACTTAGATATACATATTATATAATACAATATAATTTGTTGAAAAAACCTCCTCTTTTCATCACTATAGAAACACTTCTTTTTTTCATAATTTTTTTTATTTAATAATTTTTTCTAAAACCTTATGTAAACACATTTTACCTAAACATACTTCCTATTATAAGGTATTTATTTTTCTTAATAGATACACACTTTAGACATTACATAATTCATTTAAACAACTTGCTCTTCTCATCGAATATCTAAATATATATTTTTTATAAATTTTTCGAACACCTTATTTTTAAGGTAATCTATTTCCATATAATTCATTTAAACAACCTCCTCTTTTCATCAATATCTAAATCGTTATTTTTTTAAAATTTTATGTGATTTATCTTATAAAACCTTAATGCTTATCTATCTAAACAGATACCAAAATTAATTAAATGTAATTAACAAATTATATATATTCTACACTAACCCATTAACCATTATAAAATTCAAATTTTATATGATAATAACTTTCAATTTAAAATTTTAAAATTTATTTTAAATAATGAAAATAACATAGTAAACACAAAATTATATTGTGTACGTTTTAAAAAAGGAACTGACTTGTGTCTAAATATATGTTATTTTATATTTACAAGACATTTCAATACTAATCACTAAACCTAGAACTTCTGAACGACCGGGTGCATATCACCTTCTTATCTTTAAAAGTGGATTATATTGTTCCCGACTAAAAGTGATTTGATTCATTCCCGCTTTGGTGCAAAGGATTATTTTACTCAGACACACACGCAGTAACGTGCAATTCTTGGTATCCACCATGAAAGCATTGATATGGAAATAACTGTTTGCATCATATCAAGAGACTCTTGGGCCTTATTTGACCACCATTTAGCCTTGGCGCGCTTGAGACTTCGCCTCAACATGGCTTCTCCATTAATTACATTTTGAAGATCTCGTGATTTTATAAAACTCGATTCTCTTCCTGTTTATTTGTCCTTCAACACTCTGAGAGATAATCGAGTATTTTTTCTATATAAACCACTTACTTAAGCTTAATACCATAGTTCTTTACTGCTATGAGTCTCTTTGAGAGAGCTTTAAGTGATTTTTTTAGGCCCATTGCTATCTATTCTCCTATTTTGCAAGCTATTTCTATTTTGTAGGTCTGTGGAGACGTCACAATCAAAGCCCCTTTCTCTGGCTCCTCTTCGAATTCGTTGGTGGTTGTGGCGCCACCATCACCTTCTCTGCATGCAAAGCCCTCTGTGCCTTCTGGTGTGTGGCACCATTGTCTTCCTAGAGAACTCTGAGTGCCTCCTCTTAAACTTCTCTGACTGCTAGCGTAATCCTCTCAAGCACTCCCTCTTGGTATTGTTAAATATTTTTTTTACATATAACATGTTTTCCACGTAGGTGAAGCGCTTAAAGATACATCATATTATCGACTTTCATCTATGTTGTGGCGCCCAATGATTCATCGTTGAAAGACACTGGTATTCTGGGTAACCCAAAAATCTAAAGCAAATCTGACGACTCGCCTTCTTTCTCTACACTTTTTTAGGCTTCATTATATGTTACCATTATTTTTTGGTAATTTCAATATTGTAGCTATCTAGAAAAGGTTAATTCGTTCCTTTTATTTCTGGCCTCTCTTGGCTTGAAAATCAAAGCAATTATAATATTTAATATAATTTCTTTTTGGGGGTTGATAGGGTGCTTTTTCCGCACCTATCTTTCATTTCACCTTCTCTTTATTGCCTTATATTTTAGTATAATTTTTTATTTGCTTAAAAAATTAAAGAAAATATAAAACAACATTTTGTCTTTATAATTTTCCATTAAGCAAAACTTTATTTTATGCATTTCTAAATTAATTCTTTCTTACATAAGTTCTTTACAATATACTAGTAGCATATAAGTGGAAAAGTGTATATTTATTTTGACATTTCTCTACATTTTTAGAACTTATTATTTGTTTATTTAATTTGCTAAATCAAAAGTTTTTTTATAGATATATCTATTTTTCTTTTCATTAAGCAAAATAAAATAAAAAAATATTATTTATTTTTTTGGCAAAGTATAACTTAATTCTTAATTTTTTAAAGCTGTATCTAATCTTGGGAAATAAAAATTATTGTCTCTTATTTAAATTTAATTTAAAAATTTATATCACCACTCACCCATATTGGACATCCTATAACTTATAGTTTCCCTCAAGTAAGGACGAGTTATTACGATAACCAATATAGGCTTGGATGATATAAACCTAAGTTCCAAGTGTCAAATCTTATCAATACTTATAGTTTGCCTCTCGTAATGGCAGGTATTTGACAAGACAAGATATATAGGCCTGACATATTTGTAATCCTTAAAACAAACTTAATATCAAATATCCTCAAAATACTTATAGTTTCCCTCTCATTAGGGCATGCGTTTTTTGAGTTATTTGGTTTTCCTAAAAATATTTGGCATATTTGTTCTCATTACCCTCATTGAATATCATGTATCCTCAAATTAATTATAGTCTCCCTCTCGTTAGGGCAAGTAATTTTTTGGAATTTGGTATTTCCCTGGGGCTTTTGAAAATTAATATCCATTGTATTCTATATTTTAAAGTTAAAAGGGAGAAATTTGGGTTAACTTCAAAATAAATTCAATGAATACAATTGATCCTCTCACTCCTCATAACTACCATACATGGAAAACCAAAATTTTAGATCTCATTTTTCAGAAAGGGCTCACACACCTATTAGAAGAAAAGCAACTTGAGTTTGAAAAAGAATATGAAATATTTATTCACAAAGGGAAAATGTATGAAACTATGGGTATTACTAGCTCTAATGTTCATGAAAGTTTGGGGTTTCACATTACATATTGTAAAAATCCTCATGAAAGTTAGGAGAAGCTAAAAACATTATTTGGAAAAGTAGATCAAATTAGATCAATGCAACTAGAAGAAGAATTAATAACTCTATCTCATGAGGACTTCATCGATATTATTGACTTCCTCACCAAATTCAAAGAGTTCCTCACTCAATACAAAGGCAGTGGGAAGACTAAGTCTAAAGAAGAATACATTTATCTAATCCTTTCTAAAATAAATGACATATTTCAAATCTTTGCTACCACCTTTATATCTACCAAATATGCTCTTTGTGTAACCTTTAAAATGCCCTCTTTAGAAGAGTTTTGTGATAGAATTACTAGGAAGAAACAAAACTTACAAGATATGAAATCTCTTCTTCTTCCTCTTTCTCAAAAGCCTTAGGAGCCTCCACCTCTTCTAAAGAAAAAATTGAAAAGAAGGAAAATAATCCTATAACTTGTACTCACTGCAAAAAGAATGGTCACTCTGTAAACAAATGTTGGAAAAGGTTACAATAACTAGAGGTAGCTATGAAGGATCAAAAGATCGATAATAAAAAGAAAATAGAGAAAGGCCTAAATATTCAATGGAAAACCTCCAATTCTTCCTCTAATTATTGGGTCCTATATTTTGGAGCTACTCATCACATGATTGCTTCAAATGAGTCATTCTCTTCTATCTCCTCAAGTTATACATGTATCATAGAAGTGGGTGACTCTTCCTTTATCCCAATCAAAGGAAATGTGGACATAACCATTGATGGTGGCTCTATAAATAATGTTCTCTATGTTCCAAACATTACCATAAATCTCCTCTTTGTCTATCAGATTTGTACTTATGGAAAGAAGAAAATAGTTCTCTTATTTCTAGCAGGAGTTGAGATAAGATACTTTTAAGATCCCCATTCTCTCATAGCCGAAGTAGTCATTTATCACAAAACTCTCCTATTTCACTTCAAAGGATTCAAAAATCTAGAAGGGGCCTCCTATTTTGTCGCTCATGGAGATCTTGAAAGTAAAATTTGGCATGAAATGTTTGGTCATATTAGTTACAACTACCTAAAGGAATTGAGAACCCATGATATAGTAACAGGTTTACCCAAATTTTCTTCTACTTATGGATTTTATCTTGGATGTACCTTTGTTAAGCAACATCAGGAACCTTTCCACCCAAGTAGTTCTCTAAAAGCCTCATCCCCTCTAGAATTAATCCATAGTGACTTGATGTCTTTTCCAAAACCTTCTTTTAAAGGAGCAAATTATGCTCTAACCTTTGTTGATAAATTTTCTAGAAGAACTTGGGTCTACTTACTGAAATATAAACGTGATGTTCTATCCCACTTTAAAGTCTTCAAAGCCTTAGTTGAAAATCAGGACTCTTGCAAAATCAAGCAAATTTGCATAGATAATGGGCGTAATACTACAGTACAGAGTTCTCCATATTTCTATCAAGTCATGGCATCATTCATCAACATTCTATCTCCCATAGTCCTCAGCAAAATGGCATTGCAGAAAGGAAAAATTGAACATTAATGGAAATGGCAAATTGTATGCTCCATTCAAGAGATCTTCCAAAAAAAATTGTGAAGAAGCTATTAACTGTGCCAATTATATTCAAAACCGCACACCTCATAAAGCTCTTAATCATTTAACCCTTGAAGAAGTATGGACTGATTCAAAACCAGATATTTCCTTCTTCAAGATATTTGGGTGTACTCCTTAGGCGCATATCCCAAATAAGAAAAGGAAGACTCTAGATAATAAAATTAGAAAGCTCATATTTGTTGGTTATTGTGAGGAAATGAAAGCATGTAGGCTCCTTTATCGCTCAAATCATGAGGTATTTTTCATAGGAATATATAATTTTATGAAACATTCCCTCAGAAAGATCCTTAAATCTCATATTCCTCCATTGAGCCTTCTCCTATAATAGAACCTCAATATTATGAAGAACCAACTCTAGAGGTTAACTTAGAGATTGATAATCAAGACAATGGACATGTAACTCCAATTCAATGTCTTTTCGCTATGCCAAAATGGGCATGCACCATTGTTAAAGAAGCTACTCCTTACATCCAAAATCTTCCATCATCCAGATCAACCAACTCCATAGGTACTGGTCTTGTTTGTTAGTCTATTTCCTTTGATCCTCAATCCTTCAAAGAAGCAACTGATATTAAATAATGGGATGATACCATGGAAAATGAATTCTCTTTCTTAGTCAAAAATAAAACATGGGATTTAGTTCCCTTGCCTAAAGGAAGGAAATTAGTTTGTTGTAAATGGACTTACAAAACAAAATATGGTCTAAATGGAGAAATTGACAAACAAATAACTTGCCTAGTATCCAAAGTCTCCAATTGAAGGAATTGATTATGTTGAAACCTTTGCTCCAGTTGCTAAAATGGATTCTATAGGACTGGTTGTTGCTCGAGATGCTTCCTAAAAGTGGCTTATATTTCAAATATATGTAAAAAGTGCTTTCTTATATGAGGATTTAAATAAAGAGATATACATGGAACAACATGTTGGTTTCAGTCAAGACTCCTCTCTTGTATGTAGGCTAAAAAGTCACTCTATGGTCTCAAACAAGCTTCTTGAGCTTGGTATGAGAATATGGACTCCTTCCTTCTTTTTGTAGGTTTTCTCATTGTGACTCTGATAAAACAGTCTACATTTGGAGAGATGAAGGAAAAATCACCATTCTTGTTTTATATGTTGATGATATTCTAATCACTGGTAGTACCTTCGATCACATTCAAACTATAAAAGACTCCTTATTTAAAAAAATTAATATGGTTGATTTAGGTTTAGCTCATTACTTCCTTGGGATTCAAATAAATCAAACAAATGCAAGCATTTCATTATGTCAAAAAAATAAACTCTAGATCTTCTTCAGAGGTTTAAAATGTCAGACTATAAATATTTTCCTACACCTTTTCAATCTGGTATAAATCTAAGTATTTCATGCTCATCCCCTCTATGTGATGCAACTCTATACCATCATCTTGTAGGGAGTCTATTATACCTTACTCATACTCATCCAGATATATCATATACAATTGGCCTCATATCTAGAATCTCCCATGAACTGCACTTCAGTCATTGGCAAGCAAAAAAAATAATCTTCTGTTACTTGTAGGGAACTACTCAATTTGGGATCTTATATAAGGGAAAATCCATCGATATCATTGGTTACAAAAATTTAGATTAGGCGGGATTAGTAGAAGACAAATTTTCAACTTATGGCTATGTATTTTATCTTGGTTCTTTGCCAATAGCCTGGTTATGCAAAAAATAACCAGTAGTAGTCTTACCATCTACAAAGGCAGAATATAGGGTAGTAGTTTTAGCAAGTCATGAAGCTCTTTGGCTTCATCAAATTCTAAGGGAATTTGGTTTGTCCCATGACAAACCTATAACTCTTTGGTGTGACAATCAGAGCACAATTCACATTGCACAAAATCCAGTTGAGCATCAACACACCAAGCACATTGAGATACATATGCACTTCATTCGAAAACACATTAAAAATGGGAACATATACTTAGACTATATTCCAATCGAGAATCAAATTGCAGACATCTTCACCAAGTCATTTCCTTCTCCATGTTACCTTCAGTTGTGAGTGGTTTTTTCCCTTGTGGTTTTTTTATCATCTCTCCAATAGCATGTATATTATGAGGACAATCTTCACCATCCAAAGACATACCTCTATCTTAAATATTTTTTGTGACAAATGGTTTTTCCCAAGGAGTTTTTTCACCATCTATAAATTGTAAATGAGTACCTAATCAGGCCAATTTGTCGGTACTATATAATTGTATAAGGAAAATCTTTGCCATCTGAAGACACACCTCTATAATAAATATTTTTCTTATGATAGATGGTTTTTATCCAAGGGATTTTTCACCATCTCTATAATGTAAATGAGTACCTAACCTGGCCATGTTATCGGAACTCATCATTATTTTTGTATTAAGAGGACAATCTTCGCCATCCAAATACAAGCCTCCTCCTTATTATTATTTTTTAGTGATGGCATTTTCCATAGGTTTTTTCCATCTCTTCAAAAAAAGAAGTCATTGTACATGAGTACCTTATCAGGCCTTCTTGTCGGGACTCGTTCATAAAAACCACACCTAGTATCACTTAAAGGGGTGTTAGAATAAGTGAATATTCTCTTAAGTTCTACCAGGATAGACACACTTGAGTTTCCACTCCTCCATGTGTCAGGTGAACTCTAAGTGGTGTCTTCATTAGGTTTGATGAGTTGTTGTAATCCAACGACTCTCAATGATTAACTTCGTTATTTATACAAAGTTGATCCTTGTAATAAATAAATAAGTTCTCTTTTATTTCTTCAAAATCTTATAATGCTTTGCATGTCTACTTTGGGAAATTCAAACATAATTTTTAGGAATGGTATTATTACATGGATCCAAGAATTAAATCCTTTCACTTCCATTAAGTCTTCATTTTCCTATGTAACATGCTACCAATATATATCATTCTTTTCATTTATAATTGAGTAGTAAGTTGGAATTTGTTGTTAAGTCTGTTATTATATTTTATTTATATAATTTTTAGTGATCTATTATCAATACATATCTTTATCACCCTTATCTTGCGTTATGTGTGAGTACTTAAGATTGGGTTTTCTTGTTAAATCCCTTATTATCCTCTATGTCAAATTTCTATGAAAAATATATACATAATAGTGATATATATTTATGGTTCTTATCCTTAGTTATAGCTAAATATTTGTAAGTTAGGACTTGTTAAAAAATCCTTTATTATTTTCTATTTAAATTATTTCTTAAACTAATCTTTAAATAAAATTAATTATTCATTAAATAAGATGATGGGAATGTGTTCCACATGGTTAGGAGTGGATTCTGTCATAGGACTAGGGATCAATTATGCCACCTAGTGAATCACTTGATGAATGCATTTATTACAATCATACAGTTACTTTACTTCTAATTTCTATAAATATCTAATTCCTTTAATTAAAATTTGAGCATGTTATAGTAGAGCTTTTACTTTTGTTTTATATTTATTTAATAATATTTTTGTGAAAGGTAAAATAAATATCTCATTTAAATATCAAAACACTTCACCATGAATTCTCTCCAAGTTACCTTGTAAGGCTCAATGAAAGTTAACTAAGATACAAATCAAAATTGATTAAAAACTATGATATTATTATTTCACCCAAACATTGTATGGTATGACTTATTTTAATAAATACACATTATACAATTTAATAAAACACACTTTTTTTTCATAAATTTTAATTGATCAACCTTTCTAAAACCTTATGTTTAGTTTGACCTATACTTAGCTAAACACATTTCAGTTAAACATACTTACTATTATAAGGTATGATATTTTTAATAAATACAAACGTTATACATTACATAAAATTCATTCAAACAACCTCCTCTTCTCATCACTATCTAAACCCTCCTTTTTCTATAATATTATTTGATGGATCTTTCTACAAACATGGTCTTTATTTTAATGTGTAAATATTTTTATGTAATAATATTTACATAATAATATCATTAGTTAAACATGATGAAGAAGTCTAATGAGCGGCATTTGTTTAGTAGCAGGCAATATATCCTGAATGCGTGTGCACAGTTTTCCTTGTTTTACGACGTTGCTGAGGTGGTAAGAGCGTTATTGGGGTGAGTTGAAGTTGAAAGGCGGGGCGGGGATCCACCTTTGTGAATGGAGACGCGCGATCTCGATTGTTGACGAGGGACACCAAAAACCACATTGGAACGTCTTGATGGCCGTTCCGTCATATTCCATAAGGAGGAAAGAATAAATTCTATAAGTCATATATACTAAATGAGACGGGGATGATATTTACGAGCAACCAGGGTGAATGTTTGCACCGCCCTAGGTGTGAAGAAGTTTTTAGTATTTATTATTATGTGAGATAATTTTATTTAACTAAACTATTGAATTAACATTAGATTTTTATTAAATTTTTAGTATTAAACCTACAGAAATTATACAATTGCTTTGAATAAAACCAACGACACTGGTTAAGTAGTAGTTATCCATCCTCTAACCTGTTAAATTTAGGATTCTGGATTCTTTATAACGCCCAGGATTTAATGGGGCAAACTAGATGACAATAAGAAATTAGCCTTTCGTATACTTTTGCATATGCTACAATGTATTATGTTGTATTTCAGTCTGTATGACGTTAATATAGAATATATTGTAGGAATATAGTTTTTATTTATAAAATAATTTTTAATATAACATTAATATAATCACAATTATACTTATTGGTTGTGACAGCTACCTAATCAGACTTCTCATTATAAAAATGGAAGTTAGAAATTTACAACACTAGTGATACTTCACAACATTGGACCCGCCGGTATTAAAAGATTTGATCAGTCCGTTTACGTCTACTTTTATGAAGAAAACTAGCCAGTACCCGCCGGTATTAAAAGATTTGATCAGTCCGGTTACGTCTACTTTTATGAAGAAAACTAACCAGTATATTATCGTTGAAAACATTAATAGATCAACCTCCACCCTATGGAAGCAGATAGGTTTGGTTGTCTTAAATTTTGAAGTAAATGTAGCTGCGTCTTAACGACGTGTGTTAACAACTATTCATTTTGTCGATAGTATATGCGTTAGTGAACAGAATGTTCTTATGATTTGTGTGCATAAAATTATAAACTATTAGCTGGCAGAGTGGTATACAGTGTACACTAATCGAATACATAACGTGGCGTGTCGGTTAATAGTTTTAAAACCCCCAAAAGTAGTAGAGATATAATGAAATTTTAAATATAAAATATATTATTAGATTTGTATCATCAAATTAATTGGTTAGAAAACAAAAGTGCTAGTGTTCCAAAAAAAGGTGTAACCAAATTTCAATAGACTTGTATCATCACTTTAACATGTTAGAAAGCAAGAAGACCAATCATGAATAAACTGCTAGACTTGCATCATGAGGGTCAGCTCCTCACATACATGCCCAAAAGCAATGTTAATAGGGGTGAGGAATCCCACAATGTGAGACCAAGGACTTGCACTTTTAAACCTACTACCCCATTAGCAAAGAATATGACAAATGTTGATGTTTATAAACTATTTAAATTCCACGAAACAATTAATGTAGGATTTTTCACTCCTTCTACTCCTTTCTCTATGCAAAAATGGGCATGCACCATTGTTAAAGAAGCTACTCCTTACATCCAAAATCTTCCATCATCCATATCAACCAACTCCATAGGTTATGGGCTTGTTTTTCAGTCTATTTTCTTTGATACTCAATCCTTCAAAGAAGCAACTAGTATTAAAAAATGCAATGATACCATGGAAAATGTATTCTCTTCCTTAATCAAAAATAAAACTTGGGATTTAGTTTCGTTTCCTAAAGGAAGGAAATTAGTTTGTTGTAAATGGAATTACATAACAAAGTATGGTTCGAATGGAGAAATTGACAAACACAAAGCTCACCTATTAGCCAAAGGTTTCTCTCAAATTGAAGGAATTGATTATGCTGAAACCTCTGCTCCAGTTGGTAAAATGGATTCTATAAGATTGGTTGTTGCTCTGGATGCTTCCCAAAAGTGGCCTATATTTCAAATGGATGTAAAAAGTGCTTTCTTACATGTGGATTTAAATAAAGAGATATACATGGAATAACATGTTGGTTTCCCTCAAGACTCCTCTCTTGTTTGTAGGCTAAATAAGTCTCTCTATGGACTCAAACAAGCTCCTAGAGCTTGGTATGAAAATATGGACTCCTTTCTTCTTTTTTTTGGTTTTTCTCATTGTGATTCTGATAAAACAATCTACATTTGGAGAGATGAAGCAAAAATAACCATTCTTGTTTTATATGTTGATGATATTCTAATCACTGTAGTACCTTCAATCACATTTAGACTATAAAAGACTCCCTCTCTAAAAAAATTAATATGGTTGATTTAGGTTTAGCTCATTGCTTCCTTGGGATTCAAATAAATCAAAAAATGTAGGTATTTAATTGTGTCAAAAAAAATACACTCTAGATCTTCTTCAGAGGTTTAAAATGTTAGACTGCAAATCTTCTCCTACACCTTTTCAATCTGGCATAAATCTAAGTATTTCTTGCTCATCCCCTCTATGTGATGCAACTCTATACGGTAAGCTTGTAGGGATTCTATTATACCTTAATCATACTCATCCAGATATATCATATGCAGTTGGCCTCATATCTAGATTCTCCTATGAACCTCACTTCAGTCATTGGTAAGTAGAAAAAAAACTCCTCTGCTACATGTAAAGAACTACACAATTTGGGCTCTTATATAAGGGAAAATCCATCGATATCATTGGTTACACAGATTCATACTGGGTGGGATTAGTAGAAGATAGACGCTCAACTTATGGCTGTCTTTTATCTTGGTTCTTCGCCAATAGCCTGGTTATGCAAAAAATAACAAGCAGTAGTCTTACCATCTACAAAGGTAGAATATAGGGCAGTAGTTTTAGTAATTCAGGAAGTTCTTTGGCTTCGTCAAATTCTCATGGAATTTATTTTATCCTATGACAAACCTATATCTCTTTGGTGTGATAATACGAGCATAATTCACATTGCACAAAATCCAGTTGAGCATCAGCACATGAAGCACATTGAGATACATATGCACTTCATTGGACATCACATTCAAAACAGGGACATATACTTAGACTATATTCCAACTGAGAATCAAATTGTAGACATCTTCACCAATTCATTTCCTTCTCCATGTTACCTTCAGTTGTGAGATAAACTTGGAGTAATACTGTCACATTGACACAAAGGTTTTCCACCTCTCATTATATTATTTGTTGAATGATTTTTTATCTTGTGGTTTTTTTATCATCTCTCCAATAGCATGTATATTATGATGACAATATTCACCATCCAAAGACATGCCTCTATCTTGAATATTTTTTGTGACAAATGGTTTTTACCCAAGGGGTTTTTTCACCATCTATAAATTGTAAATGAGTACCTAATCAGGCCAAGTTATGGGGACTCTATAACTGCATGAGGACAATCTTTGCCATCTAAAGACATGCCTCTATAATAAATATTTTTCTTATGATAGATGGTTTTTATCCAAGGGTTTTTTCACCATATCTATAATATAAATGAGTACCTAATTAGGCCATCTTACTAGGACTCATCATTATCTTTGTATTAAGAGGACAATCTTCGCCATCTGAAGAAAAGCCTCTTCCTCATTAATTTTTTTTTTTTTATTGATGGCTTTTCCCATAGGATTTTTACCATCTCTTCAAAAAATGAAGTCATTGTACATGAGTACCTCATCAGACCTTCTTATCGGGACTTGTTTATAAAAACCACCCCTAGTATCACTTAAGGGGGGGTGTTAGAATAAGTGAATATTCTCTTAAGTTCTACTTTGATAGACACACTAGATTTTCCACTCCTCCATGTGTTAGGTGAACTCTAAGTGGTGTCTTTATCAGGTTTGATGAGTTGTAATCCAACGACTCTCAATGATCGACTTTGTTATTTATACAAAGTTGATCCTTGTAATAAATAAATCAGTTCTATTTTATTTCTTCAAAATCTTATAATGCTTTGCATGTCTACTTTGGGAAATTCTAACATCATTGTTAGGAATGGTCTTATTACATGGATCCAAGAATTAAATCCTTTCACTTCTATTAAGTCTTCATTTTCCTATGCAACATGCTACCAATATATATCATTATTTTCATTTATAATTGAATAGTAAGTTGGAATTTGTTGTTAAGTCTCTTATTATATTTTATTTATATAATTTTTAGTGATATATTATCAATACATATCTTTATCACCCTTATCTTGTGTTATGTGTGAGTACTTAAGATTGGGTTTTGTTGTTAAATCCCTTATTTTCCTTTATGTCAAATTTCTATGGAAAATATACATAATAGCGATATATATTTATGGTTCTTATCCTTGGTTATAAGTAAATATTTTTAAGTTAGGACTTGTTAATAGATCCTTTATTATTTTCTCTTTAAATTATTTCTTAAACAAATCTTTAAATAAAACTAATTATTCATTAAATAAGATGATGGGAATTTTCTCCACATGGTTGGGAGTGGATTCTCTCCTCATACGTATTGAAATAGGACTAGGGATCAATTATGCCATCTAATGAATCACGTGATGACTGCATTTATTACAATCATAAAGTTACTTTACTTCTAATTTCTATAAAGATCTAATTCCTTTAATTAAGATTTGAGCATGTTATAGTAGAGCTTTTACTTTTGTTTTATATTTATTTAATAATATTTTTGTGAAAGTTAAAATAAGTATCAATTTTAAATCTCAAAACACTTCACCATGAATTCTCACCATCTTACCTTGTAAGGCTCAATGAAATTTAACTCAGATACAAATCCAAATTGGTAAAAGACTATGATATTATTATTTCACCCCAACATTGTATGGTACGACTTCTTTTAATAAATACACATTATACAATTTATTGAAACACACTTTTTTCACTAATTTTAATTTATCAACCTTTCTAAAACCTTATCTTCAGCTTGGCCAATACTTATCTAAACAAATTTCAGTTAACTATACTTAGTATGATTTTTTTAATAAATACAAACGTTATACATTACATAAAATTCATTCAAACAACCTCCTCTTCTCATCACTATCTAAACCCTTCTTTTTCTATAATATTATTTGATGAATCTTTCTAAAAACCTTGTATTTATTTTAATCTATAAATATTTTTATATAATAATAATAATAGCATTAGTTAAACATGATGAAAATGTCTAATGAGCGGCGATTGTTTAGTAATATATCCTGAATGCGTGTGCACAGTTTTCCTTGTTTTAAGGCGTGCTGAGGTGGTAAGAGCGTTATTGAGGTGAGTTGAAGTTGAAATGCGGGGCGGGGATCCACCTTTGGGAATGGAGACGCGCGATCTCGATCGTTGGCGAGGGACACCAAAAACCGCATTGGAACGTCTTGATGGCCATTCCGTCATATTCCATAAGGAGGAAAGAATAAATTCTTACGAGCAACCAGGTTGAATGTTTGCACCGCCCTAGGTGTGAAGAAGTTTTTAGTATTTATTATTATGTGAGATAATTTTATTTAACTAAACTTTTGAACTAAATTCTAAAGTAGTTGTATCAATTTTACCCTTAGATTTTTATTAAATTTTTAGTAGTAAACCTACAAAAAATTATTCAATTGTTTTAAATAAAATCAACGACACTGGTTAAGAAGTAGTTAAGCATCCTTTAACCTGTTAAATTTAGGATTCTTGATTCTTTATAACGCCCAAAATTTGATGGGGCAAACTAGATGACCATAATAAATTAGCCTTTCGTATATTTTTGCATATGCTACAATGTATTATGTTGTATTTCAGTCTGTATCACGTTAATATAGAATATATCGTAGGAATATAGTTTTTATTTATAAAATAATTTTTAATATAACGTTAATATAATCACAATTATACTTATTGGCTGTGACAACTACCTAATCAGACTTGTCATTATAAAAATGGAAGTTAGAAATTTACAACACTAGTGTTCCACAAAAAAGGTGTAACCAAATTTCAATAGACTTGTATCATCACTTTAACATGTTAGAAAGCAAGACGACCAATCATGAATATACTGCTAGTCTTGCATCGTGAGGGTCAGCTCCTCACATACATGCCCAAAAGCAATGTTAATAGGGGTGAGGAATCCCACAATGTGAGACCAAGGACTTGCACTTTTAAACCTACTACCCCATTAGCAAAGAATATGACAAATTTTGATGTTTATAAACTATTTAAATTCCATGAAATAATTAATGTAGGATTTTTCACTCCTTCTACTCCTTTCTCTATGTAAAAATAGGCATGCACCATTGTTAAAGAAGCTACTCCTTACATCCAAAATCTTCCATCATCCATATCAACCAACTCCATAGGTTATGGTCTTGTTTTTCAGTCTATTTTCTTTGATACTCAATCCTTCAAAGAAGCAACTAGTATTAAAAAATGCGATGATACCATGGAAAACAAATTCTCTTCCTTAATCAAAAATAAAACTTGGGATTTAGTTTCGTTGCCTAAAGGAAGGAAATTAGTTTGTTGTAAATGGAATTACATAACAAAGTATGGTTCGAATGGAGAAATTGACAAACACAAAGCTCACCTATTAGCCAAAGTTTTCTCTCAAATTGAAGGAATTGATTATGCTGAAACCTCTGCTGCAGTTGGTAAAATGGATTCTATAAGATTGGTTCTTGCTCTGGATGCTTCCCAAAAGTGGCCTATATTTCAAATGGATGTAAAAAGTGCTTTCTTACATGTGGATTTAAATAAAGAGATATACATGGAATAACATGTTGGTTTCCCTCAAGACTCCTCTCTTGTTTGTAGGCTAAATAAGTCTCTCTATGGACTCAAACAAGCTCCTAGAGCTTGGTATGAAAATATGGACTCCTTCCTTCTTTTTGTAGGTTTTTCTCATTGTGATTCTGATAACACAATCTACATTTGGAGAGATGAAGGAAAAATCACCATTCTTGTTTTATATGTTGATGATATTCTAATCACTGTAGTACCTTCGATCACATTTAGACTATAAAAGGCTCCCTCTCTAAAAAATTTAATATGGTTGATTTAGGTTTAGCTCATTACTTCCTTGGGATTCAAATAAATAAAAAAAATGTAGGTATTTAATTGTGTCAAAAAAAATACACTCTAGATCTTCTTCAAAGGTTTAAAATGTTAGACTACAAATCTTCTCCTAAACCTTTTCAATCTGACATAAATCTAAGTATTTCCTGCTCATCCCCTCTATGTGATGCTCTATACGGTCAGCTTGTAGGGAGTCTATTATACCTTACTCATACTCATCCAGATATATCATATGCAGTTGGCCTCATATCTAGACTCTCCTATGAACCTCACTTCAGTCATTGGCAAGTAGAAAAAAAACTCCTCTGCTACTTGTAAAGAACTACTCAATTTGGGCTCTTATATAAGGGAAAATCCATCGATATCATTGGTTACACAAATTCATATTGGGTGGGATTAGTAGAAGATATATGCTCAACTTATGGCTGTCTTTTATCTTGGTTCTTCGCCAATAGCCTGGTTATGCAAAAAATAACAAGCAGTAGTCTTACCATCTACAAAGGCAGAATATAGGGCAGTAGTTTTAGTAATTCAGGAAGCTCTTTGGCTTCGTCAAATTCTCAATGAATTTATTTTATCCTATGAAAAACCTATATCTCTTTGGTGTGATAATACGAGCATAATTCACATTGCACAAAATCCAGTTGAGCATCATCACACGAAGCACATTGAGATACATATGTGTAGACACCAAAACAGCACCAATCCGATTATGTGACTGCAAACACTGATCGCTTTGACAAACACAGCCCCCAGGGCAGCCCTCAGAGGTTAAACAGTGGTCTTAACCACTTTCATAGCAATTTTGTAAGGTCAAGAAGCAATTTGGCACACTTGGACACTTTGCCCAGTATTCGTCTCACCCAGGGACGAATTCAAAATAGAATCCGTCCCACCCCAGGACGAATTCTGAATCCGTCCCTGGGTGGGACGAATTCTAAGCTTAACGGGCAAAAAGACAAATGGCGCCAAGTGGCAGCCCAGAACAGTCAGTTGATGACTCCTGCCTTGCACGCGTGTGTAGGTGGACAGAGGGGCCGTTAGAAGACTGTCACAAAAGGCATTTATCAAAGCCCAAGTCAACGGAGGACTCCCCTCCCTCATGGGAAGACAAGACTGCCACATGGCGCCTATGACCAACACATGGCATTTGTGCTTCCCTCCCAAAAGAGACCCCATGGGTCTATAAAAGGTGGGACTTTTCTCACCCAAAATATACGAAGTTGAAGGAGTTTTCAAGCAACGAAGTTCTGCCGAGTTGAAGACCCACTTGCATCCCTTTTGGTTCACCTTCCCACATCCACCAATCTCTTTTGCAAGGGAGGTTGTTGGGTGGCCTTTGGAAGCTCGAACCTGACCCAAATCCAACACATGGACACCTGAACCAACCAATTCGCCGACCCCCCAATCCTAAGAGGTTTTGGGCCCATCCCTAGTGGATTGGCTCCAAAATCAAGTGCCAACGGTGGGAGGCCCACTTGGGCACCCCCGCACTTCCCAAGTCCTATTTTAAGTTTTAGAGCATTTTAGATTACTTTTTCAGGTTGCATTTTGTGTTATTAGGTTTGATTAACCCATAGCTGCAATTTTGTAACTTTTGGTCAGATTCTAGTATGTTTTGTGTCGCTTTGTTGTTTCGCTGACTTGCAGGTGTCGAGGTCAAATTCCCGAGGGTAGAGGCCAAATTGGGAGAATCCGACCATCTGGGTCATCCCAAAATGGCCCCAATTACATAACCCCCTATTTGCAGGCATTTTGCAGGTCTCGGGATCCGACATTGGAGCAACGACAGGTCGGTTTCTTCAACACAGAAGAATTCGTCCCACCCAGGGACGAATTGCAGTCAGAATTCGTCCTGCCCAGGGACGAATTCTAGTTGAAGGTAGATTGGCCAGCTGTCTCAGTGGCAGTGGCCTTCTGGTAACTTTTCTTATCTTCTGTCAAGTTTTGAAGCCATTTGGACTCACTGTATTCACTGTTTCAGGCAAATGTTTACATGCATATTTCGTTAGTTTTAGAGAACAAACACTTTTCATTTGCGGCAGATGCTACTGACATCTTGGTTGTTTCTTTGTTCACAGGAGAAGCAGCGGAGGTTAAGAACTCATCGACATCAGCGGCGGCATCATCTTGGCCCGCCCATTGCAATCGTGGGCACGCGGAAGGAGGAAGACTAAGTCACACATTGTAACAAAGACAAATTTAACGCTCCTAGCCCCTAAAAAGGGAGGAGACGTCTATGTAACCGAGGATAAGATATTTGAATAAAGAGGGCTGTGATTTCTTTACATCTTTTCTTTCCTTTCCAAATTGTCTCTTTCCTTTGTTTTGGTGCATAAGGTTAAAGCGTTACATTTCGTCTTACATTGCATAATTAGTGTTTCCTTTGCCCGGAATCTCGTGCTTTCAGTGGCGATCACGGTGGGACCCTGTTCCCTAGTTTTTAAAATCATAGAAACTGATTAAATTTTTGTGTTTTGTGCTTGACAGGTACATTTTTTTTGTTGCAGACTGCTATTCGTCTCTGACAGGGATGAATTCTTTTCTGCAATTCGTCTGACCCTGGGATGAATTCAAATTCGTCTCTGGGAGGGACGAATTCTATTCTGCAATTCGTCTCCCAGAGGGACGAATTCCTGCCTGTAGATTTTTAGAGCAGAAATTCAGAGACAATAGGAGCAGGCAGAGAAGAGGTAGGGATTTTCATGATCTCTGTTATATTTTTTGTTTCTATTTCTGTTCCTTTGATTGTTTTCATCTTGTCCTGCATTGCATAAGAAAAGTCATGTATGCTTGTTTCATTTTTGTTGAATAAAATGAATCCCACACACATCACGAAACAATTTTAAACCAAGGAGCCTGGTCGTAAGACCTCAGCCCTTGATCAAGACCATTGGTGGATTTCATCACCACCTTGGCTTGATTTGCATCCATTTCCCGATTGTCAACTGTTGTTAGGCGTAAATCCTGACGAAGACAGACCGAGTGTCACTGGGGTGATTCCCATGCGTGCGAGGATAAGTTTTCTATGGTAGGTGCCATTAACAGGACAATCCCCTTTCGTACCGCCTACGTACCACGTACCTTCTGCTCTCACGTACCTATAGTCTCCCTCTCGTAAGGGCGGGTATATAGAGAGGTTGGTATATCGGTTTGGTTGGTATATTGAAGGGGCTACCATTTTGGGAGTTATATGAGCCGTCATAATGCATTTAAACGATCTTCAAAACCTACAAAAACAAAACAAAACATCAAAATGCACTAAACCAGTTTAGGACACACCATTTAATCCTTAAAAGAGATAATCACGGTTTTGTGAATGTGTGTGCTTAATTCTGCTTAGTGTAGACAAAAAAAAAAATCATAAACGAGATAAAAACTTATTTAGATAGCATAGAAGCACCGCAATGGTGTACACCCGCAGTCAAGCCCAATCAAGGGCAGAAGCTCCGAAAGGTACACAAAAAGCAGGCACAAGTCGCCTTCACTTCAAGTCCTGAGGATTTGGTCATACCGCCTTATAGGTCTAACCTACAAAAGAATCCAATTCAGAATCCTCGGTGGGGTATGCCTATTCAAAGTAGCCCCTTTCGGGAAGATGCCTTACATGTAGACCTTGACATAAATAGAGAATCACCTCTTGAAGTTAGGCATGAGTGGCCACCGCGCGATGAAGCGCTAGACAGGCACACCATCCATTTGGAGGGGCAACGTGGATATGGCGTCCCTTCTTTACCTATCATCAGAACAGAGAGACCAAATCCGGAGCGCAGGGCTCCTTACATAGGGCGACCTAACTCCGCCCACCCCCTTTACACCCATGAAAGGGAGTACGAGGAAAGCCATCGCATTCCTCGAGGGCAACAAACAATGCGGGAACCTTGCATTTCCGCACCAGCAGGATATCATGATCACCCCTTGAGGCCAGAACCTCGAGCACATACCGCTTACCTCGACAGAGGGAAGCGACCCATTGAAACCTTAGACCAACAAACTCGAGGTAAACACATAGAAGAAACATTCGAACCTCCTGAGCAAAATAGGGTAGACCAAATTGACCCAACTGTCACCAGATATACCGCCCGTCAAGCCCAAATCATGCGGCTTAAACAAAGTCATCAGGAGATAGAGTATCGACACCGCTTGGATAGAGAGCGCATGCAACGCGAAGCGGATGAGTTACGCTATGAAATACCTGAGAGGGGGCCAACCCCTCGCATCCAAAGAGCTGAACAGTATGAGAGGCGTAATCCGTTGGTGCAGGACAGGTCTCCACGACCTCGTCAAGCTCTGCCTCCAAGACCTCATAGATTCGAGAGGGAGGCAACTCCCCGAAACAATGATGGGTACCTTCAGCAAGAGCTTGATCAGGGTCATAGGTTTCGCCCAGAGACTCCTCAAGAATTTTACGAGGAGTATGAACCAGAAGAGGAATATGTTGAAACTCCCCATCAAGGCAGGAAGGATGCCATTCGGCCACCCCTCCATAGGCCTCCAGTTTACCGTAACTTGCAACAAGAGCGAACAAGAGAGGAAGAAATAAAATCTTCCGATGCATACCAAGCGCTATTGGAGCGTTTGGAGTCTGTGGAGACAAAAGCTGCTGGGCATCAAAAACCCACATTACGTCTACTCCGTAGTAATCCGGTGCATCCCTCAGTGCCTACACCTCTTTACCCCGAACACTTCAAGTTGCCTCAATTGGCAGTTTTTAAAGGTGAAGAGGACGCACAGGAACACGTTACATGATTTCTAAGCCAATGCTTCGGCATCCAAGATAATGATGCATTGTTGCTTAGAACATTCATAACCACATTCGCAGGCCCTGCCTCGGATTGGTTCACACAACTGCCCAAACACAACATAAGCAATTTAGATCAATTAGTAGACGCGTTTCTTGAACGCTTTGCCTTCAACACAAGGAAGAAGGCATCACTAAGTGATTTAGCGAGCCTCAAGCAATTTGAAGAGGAAACAATGGCAGCGTACGGGAATCGATGGAGAGCTTTGCTTTCTAGGTTACCCTACCGTCCTCCTATGTCTGATCTCACGTAGATGTTCGCAAAAAGTTGCTTAAAATCAATCTCTGGTCTATTGTTGCTACGACAATACGACAGCTTAGAAGAAGCTTTGGCGCAAGCCAGAGTCATAGAAGAGATTAAGATAGGCGAAGGCGCAATTGCCAAGCCTAAGAAGAAAGAGTGGAATAAAACCACTAAAACTGGGACAACGCAACCACAACACGCTGCAGTCAAC
The DNA here is from genome assembly GCA_028583015.1 of Wollemia nobilis. Classification (NCBI taxonomy): domain Eukaryota; kingdom Viridiplantae; phylum Streptophyta; class Pinopsida; order Araucariales; family Araucariaceae; genus Wollemia; species Wollemia nobilis. Next base: position 918,749 of record JAQPPZ010002898.1, on the reverse strand, counting down.
CAAGTTGCGATAAATGTTCCCACGCCTGTGCAAGAAACGCAGCCTCAAAAGGCTAACTACCAGGCAGTGCCTCCTGCTTATGAAAGAGATAATAGAAGACAGGAGCAAAATTACCCGCGTCGCCCTAGGCAAAATTTCACCCCATATGCGGAGTCTAGGGACTCCTTATTTGACCGCTTGTCAGCGGCAAATTTAGTCACTCTACCGAAAATCCAAATTATAGACCCTAACATTCCCAAGCCTAGGGGGTACAGAGAGGAATTGTATTGTAGATTCCATAGGCGCAGAGGACATGACTTGAATGGGTGCTAGAAATTCAAAGAACTAGTCCAGGATTTGATCGACAACCGAACATTAGTTGTGGACAATCCCATCGCACCAAACAACCAGCAAATGGGGGTATTCAAGGACCCCTTGCCAGCCCACGAGGCACAAACAAAACCACTCCAGATTAACGAGGTGCGACAAGATCTTCCCACACAGGGATTTGTGGGAATGATTAGCATAGTAACAAGGAACATAAGGTACCCGACAGCTGCCCCTGAGGTAGCTACGAGGGAAGTTCCGGCAACATCGCATCCTCAACAACGCCCAACGCAGTTACCTCCGCCTAGACCTGAGGTCACGATACGAACCAAACTCACGCAGAGTTTGCGGACCACGTCGGCTAGGCTGTCCATCTACGAGCTTATTCAACAATCAGCTCCCCATAGAGAAGCTCTTATGGACATTTTAAAAGCCATTGAATTACAACCCCACGAGGCAAATTCTTTCAACGCCTTCGTGGGACATGTGAAACAATGTACGGAGCCGGTCATCACATTCAGAGAAGATGAGGTCAAAACGATATCAAATGACATGGCAGATCCACCCCTGCACGTTATCGCACGGGTCAACGGGATTCCGTACAAGAGAGTGCTGATAGATACTGGCTCGTCCAGTAACATCATAACCACTGCAGCCTTGAAGCATTTGAAGTCGCCAGCCTCTCACATCACAGCCTCCACGTACACACTGCGAGCTTTTAATGATGCAATATGCTCGACGATCGGCACGAGTCGTTCCGCCGATCCAGGTAGGACAAAAGTCAATACCTACACCTGTGCCATGTGCCTGGAAGGAGAAATGGCTTATAATATACTTCTAGGGCGGCCTTGGATCAGGGATATGAAATGTGTCCCTTCGATCGCCCACCAGTGCTTGAAGTATGCTTATGAAGGAGAAATACATGTAGTCCCAATGGACTTAGAGCCCTTCAAGTATTGCAATGCGGTACAATTCATACCTCAATCGACCCTCCCTTCAACGCACTTGGATTTCCAATTAAATCCATCTAAACAGGGTCCAATACCGCAGGCACCACTGGTGGCCAACAAGGCAAAATCCCAACCAGGTGAGACTTCATCATCGGCTCCTTCATCATCAACGCCACCTATCATGGCCCAACAGAAGGACAAGGGAAAACAAATCATGGAAGAGGTTAAGCCCTTAGAAGAAAAGTTGCCCACAATTTCAACAATAACAACAGAGGAAGCGCCCAACGCAACGGAAACCAAGATTCCTGAACCACCAAACATGGAATGGACTCAGGAAGGACTACCGTTTCCTCCCACCCAATCATCAACAATCACTGTTGAAATGGCCAGTACGGGCCTGGGGTAATACTTAGTGCAAAATGTTGTGGCAACCCCCACACTGGAGTCGAGTACAAGACATGGGAAGACCTCGCATTCCCATTGGAACAATCGTCCCTCTAGGCTACCCACCGAACCGGACAAATTTTGTGTATGGGGGCTTTGATCATGGTCTTGAACCATGCCAACAAAAGGAAACAGACGAAGAGCCTTTTGTTGAAAACATCAATTATCTGTCAAACCCAGAATTTGCCCTAAAATATCTCGGCCAATGCAATTGGCATGGATACGGGCTCGGGAGATATGAGCAAGGGATGCGGATCCTTTGCCAACCAAGATATCAGATGCCATATGACAAGTCAGGGGTAGGGTTCAACCATCCCCTGCCATTAGACATCTTGGTTGAAAATATGCAAGGCCTAGAAATAGGCAACAAGGGGGGATTGGCATTGGATCCTTATGCCAATCCGAATACAGAATACACATTGGGAGACTACCTCCCATGGTCAACAAACACCCCTGGCAGACAACAGTAATCCCTCTTCTTTGCTAGAGAGAAGCGAAAGTTCGGAGATTAATCCTCAAAAAGAACATCAACGGCTGCCAGACATCTTTCTGAAACTGTTCCCCTTAGAGGTTCCAGATGAAATAACACAGTCTCAAGAGAATCAGGTCCCTCCACTAAGAGTGGAACAACCGCAATGGGACCAGATTAATTCACTGGAACAGGAAGAGTCCTCAATGTCGCAAGCAACAGATGTTGAAGAGGATGAACAATTTTGGATCTATGAAAGCGATTCAGAAGATGAAACTGAAATGGACTATCTCAGACATGCGCGACGACATCACCGCGCTCTAACTCATGAAGATCTAATGGGACAGATGGGTATACTTGTTAGGACATGAATGGCACGTAGACCCAGCGAGGTGGGACCAAGTGTTAGACCTATGGCTCCAAATTCAAGATGAGCATCGTCCACCTCGAGATCCCATCATGACAGCAGTGCCAAGGGAAGACCCCGCCTTCCTTTTCACACATAGAGATGAATTTGCACCTAGAGAGGATCCATTCGTGCCTGTTCCCGTAGAGCCAGATCCAGAGTATAGGGAACATCTAAAAGAATCAAGTCATCACACCCGCGGTTCTGGAGACCAAATTCATTCCATCCACATGATCTCCATTGATTTGACCGCACCCATCCGCAATCCGACCGATCCATCATGGTCATTGCATCTAGACATGGATGCCATCGATTGGGATCACGTCAATTCACCATTGTCACCATCAGAGTATCGGCCTTTCGGTGAAATGCTTCATTTTACCCCAAGGACAACTCAGGATATTTTTCAAGCTGAAGAGGGACCCGAGGTTCCAAACGTAGATCTTAACTCGGCTGATGATATCCATTTAATCCCAACTCCACATCAGTTGGAGGACGGATCCCACATGTCAGTCGAGGAGACGACTGACGTAGACATCGGCACAGATCCAATGAATCCACGGATTCTCAAGCTGGGGGTAAGCCTTTCCCCCGAAGAGCAAGCCGAATATATTGCCCTTCTCAAAGAGAAGAAGGAAGTTTTTGCATGGTCGTACAAAGATATGCCAGGACTAGACCCGTAGCTAGTCATGCACAATTTAACGCTTGATCCGAAAATCAAGCTTGTAAAGCAAAAACTAAGAAAGATGCACCCAACAGTGGCCTTGATGGTCAAAGATGAATTGCAAAAGCTGTTGGATGCACAATTTGTCATCTGCGTGGATTATCCGCCATGGTTGTCCAACATGGTTCCCATCAAGAAGCCCGACGGGAGGATTCGCATATGCACCGACTTTCGAGACCTAAACAAAGCGAGTCCTAAGGATGATTTCCCCTTGCCAAGCATCGACGCATTGGTAGACGCTACAGCAGGTCACGAAATGCTCTCCCTAATGGACGGTTTCTCAGGATACAATCAAATTCGTATCAATCCTGAAGACCAACTCAAAACGGCATTCACAACGCCTTGGGGGACATTTTGCTATAAGGTCATGCCTTTTGGCCTTAAAAACGCTGGCGCTACATACCAACGTGCTATGACTTATATCTTCCATGATTACATGCACAAAACTTTGGAAGATTACATGGATGATTTGTTAGCCAAGTCTCTCTTGCGCTCAGATCATCTCGGTGACTTAAGCAAGATTCTCGATCGCCTCATAGAGCATAAGGTCAGATTGAATCCCAAGAAGTGCGTGTTCGGCGTCACATCTGGAAAACTCTTGGGTTTTATAGTCTCAAAGAGAGGCATCGAAGTGGACCCAAACAAAGTCAAGGCAATCCTTGAAATGGCTCCCCCAACCACTATCAAGCAGCTCAGAAGTCTGCAAGGAAAGGTCGCGTCGATTAAACGCTTCATAGCGCAATTATCTGACAAATGCCGACCCATGAACAAATTATTGCACAAGGGGGTCACATTTCATTGGGATGACGAGTGCCAGTCAGCCTTTGACGAAATCAAACAGTACTTGGCTTCGCCACCAGTATTGGCACCACCTAGACCAGGTGTGCCGTTCTACTTATACATCTCAGCTACTGAGGTGGCACTGGGGGCAATGCTAGCCCAGAAGAATGAACTTCACAAAGAACAGGCTACTTACTATCTTAGCCGCACCCTGGTCAGTTACGAACTTAACTATGCATACGTTGAAAAACTCCGCTTGGCAGTGGTGTTTGCTACCAAAAGGCTACGCCACTACATGCTTGAGCAACACTACGTATGTTGTGTCTAAGGAGAATCCATTGCGATACATGATGAGTCGTACTTATCATAGTAGTCGCACGGCGAAATGGATCATGTTGTTGACGGAATTTGACATTGAGTTTATTGGGCAAAAATCTATAAAAGGACAAGTCATAGCCGATCAACTAGCAGAGGCTCCTCTTGAAGACGATCAGCCTCTAGTCATAGAACTACCCGATGATGGGGTCTTCCATGTCTCAGAATCGCCAGATTCTGAAGAGCCTGAGTCTCAAGCCGACATAACCTTATTTTTTGATGGTTCTAAATGCGAGCAAGGTGGTGGCGCAGGAATTGTATTCTTCACACCGCAGGGCGCTCCAATGCCCCTGTCATTTAAATTAAATTTCCAGTGCACCAACAACAATGCAGAATATGAAGCCTTGCTCCTAGGTCTTCAAACAACAATCGCCATGAACATCAAAAGACTGAACATCTTTGGCGATTCGCTGTTAATCGTCAATCAAGTCAAAGGGGTATATCAATGCAAATGCCCAGTTCTGAAGGCCTATAAAGCCCTCGTGGATAAATTCCTGGCAAAACTTGAGTGGTATGACATCGAGGCACTCCCTCGATCATCGAATCATTTTGCGGACACAATGGCCTCCTTGGGGTCACTAATCCCGCAAGACCTTTCCGGTGATATAACAACCATTCAGGTCAAAACCTTATCGCAACCCGCGATGGAGCGCGCAAGCTCAGACTTGACGCCAGGAGTCCACATGATCCAGATCGAACCATCTTCGGATAAGTTCTTTCGAATCCGAGACTGTTTGAAACGTGCCAACTGGGGGTCTTTGTTTTCCCCCACTCCCATTAATAGCAACACAACGCTATTCTTACAAGTTCTATCCCATTCAGCATTTGTTAGGGAAGAACTTCAAAAGGGATTGGCTGTTCATACTATCGAGGTTTCTGATCAACAGGACTGGTATTTACCCATAAGAGATTACCTCAAATTAGGTAATCTTCCCTTTGGATTGACGCACGCCGCAAAACGAACATTCAAGCAGAAAGCGGCAAAATATGTCTTGATAGGAGACATTTTGTATCGTCGAAGCTATGACGGAATTCTTCTTCGTTGTTTGGACCAGCAAGAGTCCACTTGGGCGGTCGCCCAAGCGCATGACGGTACATGTGGTGGCCACTTTAGCGGTATGGCCATCGCAAAGCGCATTCTTCGCATGGGCTATTATTGGCCATCTTTAGAGCGAGATTGTTGCGAGTATGTCAAGAAGTGCGTAAAGTGTCAACATCATGCTAATTTGATGCACGCACCTTCCCAGGCCCTACAGACAGTCCAATCTGCTTGGCCATTTTTGTAGTGGGGCCTCGATCTAATCGAAAAGATCTCCCCTACATCGTCAGGCCGTCACACGTTTATCATAACGGCCACAGAATATTTTACCAAATGGGTGGAAGCAATTCCGTTAACCTCTACGACAGGACCCCGCATTGCGGAGTTCATTTTGCATTACATCATATGTCGTTTTGGTATTCCATCCAAAATAATCTCGGATAATGGGCCATCATTCAAGAACAAAGACGTGCGTGCTTTAACCACAAAGTACAAAATTCAGCACAACTTTTCAACACCCTATTATCCGCAAGCAAATGGGCAAGCAGAGGCGTCAAACAAAATGCTAGTCGCCATCCTTAAAAAGACCGTCACAGACAGTCATAAGGATTGGCACATACAAATCCCACTTGCCCTTTGGGCTTATCGCACTAGCATTCGGACGCCCACTGGGGCAACTCCGTTTTCACTAGTGTATGGCTCAGAGGCAGTAATGCCTCTCGAGTTGGAAATTCCTTCCCTACGCATATCAATGCAGGAGTTCATCGATGATAACACTGCATGGCAGGCCCGATTAGACCAACTTACGTTGCTTGACGAACGACGCGTTAATGCTCTCGAGCACTTACGTATCTATCAAGAGCGGCTTAAGAGAGCTTACAACATGAAAGTTCACCTAAGAGACTTTCGGGTTGGTGATTTGGTTCTGAAGGAAAACCAACAAAACTCTAATTTGCCGTCCCATATGAGGGACAAATTCATGGCAAATTGGTTAGGTCCTTATGTCATTGATAGCAAAATAGGACCCGGAACGTACCGGCTAGCTTCTCTTGACGGTATCAAGGAAATAGAACCCTTGAATATCAGTCATTTGCGACCATTTCATATCTAAGAAAGCCATATACCTAAAAAAAAAAAAAACTCCAAGGATTATCGCAATCTCTTGGTCACCTAAAAAGCTCCAAGGATTATCGCAATCTCTTGGTCACCCAAAAAGCTCCAAGGATTATCGCAATCTCTTGGTCAATCCAAAAAGCTCCAAGGATTATCGCAATCTCTTGGTCACCCAAAAAGCTCCAAGGATTATCGCAATCTCTTGGTCAACCCAAAAAGCTCCAAGGATTATCGCAATCTCTTGGTCACCCAAAAAGCTCCAAGGATTATCGCAATCTCTTGGTCACCCAAAAAGCTCCAAGGATTATCGCAATCTCTTGGTCAATCCAAAAAGCTCCAAGGATTATCGCAATCTCTTGGTCACCCAAAAAGCTCCAAGGATTATCGCAATCTCTTGGTCAATCAAAAAGCTCCAAGGATTATCGCAATCTCTTGGTCACCAAAAAGCTCCAAGGATTATCGCAATCTCTTGGTCACCAAAAAGCTCCAAGGATTATCGCAATCTCTTGGTCAATACAAAAAGCTCCAAGGATTATCGCAATCTCTTGGTCAACCCAAAAAGCTCCAAGGATTATCGCAATCGCTTGGTCAAAAAAAATCAAGAAATTCAAAAAACAAAACAACAAAAATCATCAAAAACAACAAAGATTTGCATCTCAATTCTAGGCATACTCAAATTCATCAAAAAAATTCAAATTCTCGCACCTCATCTTCACCTTCACCAAAAACAATCCATCAAAATTACAAAAATATATAGCTGCATTAAGCATTGCATCCATACATTGCATATTTGTAGTCATACAGGTCAAAGGCACCATAAGCTGCAATAGCTCTGATAGTCCACCTTGTTCCGCATTGTCTCATGTTACAAAAACAACAAAAACACCAAGCATAACTTTTACCACACTACAATCGGTGGTCCTGGGAATGTACCAAGAGTTTCGATGATTCAGTCATCATTTTCCTCTTTAGCCATGTAGTGTATCAAGTCGAACAGATTTTACGAAGGTAGAGTCATACTTGAAATACACCTTGTTACGTAACATCCCAACACAAATCAAAACACTAAAATTCCCAAATTGTGTGAACGAAAGACGAAACCAGCAAAATAATCTAGGTCACCACAAGCGAAACGGTTATCTTGCTCATCCCCCTGTGCGAATGACCCCTAGAATGCTGAGAGTTGGCAAAAGGACAAGCATCCTCCCTACCCAATTCCCTAAGAATCCCTAAAGTTCTCAATAGTTGCAAAACACAAAAGCAAAATGTCAAAACTCCAAATTTGACAAACTATAGTGCACACATCAAAAGGCACAAACAACAGTGATTTTCATCACTCCATATCCCCAATCCCTTGCTCGAAAGAAAAACAAATCAAAATAAATAGTGATCTCATCACTACAATGAGCAAGTATCCCAATACAATTGAAGAAAAGAAGGGAGTTGACCTTGAATCCCTGGAACTCTCAGCATTCTATAGGTCATAAGGCAAGCTTCAGTACCAATTTGGTTGATAGCCTATCGGTAATAGAAGTAAACCTCCCGCATGACGATATATCTGTCACATTAACTTGCGTACAGATCAATGTTTGCATGTGGATGAGCTAGCTTATGGCATCCTGGATTACACCGCAGATTAATCTTAGTACATACAACAAAGGAATTCGTGGAGCTAATTAGGTGATCCTCAAGTACAGGTTCGGTTGAAAGCCCATCTGGCACTGGCGGTATCCTAACAAATACCACTAAATGAACTCAATTGCACACACAGGGATATGAAATAACTGGGTCAAAAACAAGTCTGATTCATACCTTGGTCAAAAAGTCTTGTAAGATAAAGTACAGTCATGGATGGTGAGTTAAAACTGACTGAATCTCAGAAAATCTTACATTCATCCCAAAACCATCTACGCTACTTATCATCCTTATGATACCATCAAAAAATACAAAAAAGAAAAACCATGTAAATAAAGAGCTTCTTAAACAGCCTACAGTGCAATCATCACAAATGTCATTCATCCATTTCACCTCGCATATCACATAGACATCAAAAACATATACATTTATCATAACATCTGCATTCATCAAAATAAATAAACATGCATAACAAAAAAAAATCACATCATCACATGTACAAAACCAAAAATAAAACCGGTATATATATATATATTTATCGTCAAAAATATGCCCGTAGGCTACAAAACCGGTCCTCAAACCCCGCAATCATATCCAAAAACCCAACCTAAGGCGTCGACCACCATGATCACGCAGGATCGGTGCGACGAGAACTACCCCCGTGGTGTGGGTCCTACGGGACCCTACAGGGCGGCTACTACTAGCCCCCGCATCATGCCTGCTACCACCCCCTCATCTAACCGCCTGCGACGAGATGATGCTGACTGCTCAGTCAAACTATCCCTCGTCCGTCGAGAAGATCTACTGATCGAAGGCTCAGGTAGCCGCCCGCCAAGGCGGATGACCTCCCTCTCCAAGTCTATCCGGTACAGACACCACTCTGCCTCTCGCCGATGATAGATAGACAATGCATCATCGCGCTGCGCCAAAACTCTATCCCGCTCTGCCAACTGAGCCCGTAGAAGATCCCTCTCCAGATCCCGCATCCACAGCAGCTCTATCAGTCGTGCAATCTCAACACCTACATCCGACCCCACCTCCTCTGTATCTGCCGGATGCATAGGACTCACGGGGACAGTAGCCTGCTCAGGCTCCCACTGCTCCTCCACATCCTGCATGTCCGGCCGCTCCGGAACACCCAAGTCCACATCCTCATCTCCCACATCCACCATGTCCGCATCATCCAACGGCCCCCCCAATCACCCCCTGCTGCCTCAGCATCCTCCACTGCCGCCTCCGCGCCTCCCAGTGGCCCCTCTCCTCTCCAGCACCGCAATACCCACCACGAGTCATACTCAGTGGTAGTACCGACGTCATCCACATCCGGGACCTCAATCACCGCATCCGACTCCTCGCCCAATGGCACGGTGACCGGTGGCTCCAGATCCCTCTCGTCTCCCCGACGTCGATAGACTACGGGCTCACCAGGAAACCCCTGGCGCACCCCAAACTATCGTGTAACCCGACGGTATGGAAAGAACTCATGCTCCGTCCCGTGCCGCCCAGTCAACCATCGCTCCCTCCGTACCCGTCGGAGCCACTCTCCAGCCTCAGGCCAGGCTGGACAGTCCCGATAGGGACGCCAAAACACCTCCCCTGGAGTGAGCCAAGAAAAGGCATCAGTGTAGTGCTCAACGGCACCTGCCCATCGCCGACTCTACCCCTGCTCCGTAGACCGTCGCCACAAAACTGCGTAACCAATCTCCTCATCCTCCATCACCGCCCGAGTCATCCACGGTAACCCGGTAGGCCTCTCAACAGCTATGTGCTGCCAACCCCAGAGACCGCAACAAAAAATCGCAATCGACACCCTTCCGCTGTCGACGACGGACCCCATACAGCTCCCCGTAGAGTCGTGCCAACAAAGTCTGTCCCCATCTCAGAATCAACGGTGCCTCTATCGGGCACTCTGCCAACTGCCACACCAAATCCAGCAGGTTCCACGGGAACCTCGTGCCTGACGAATCAGGGAGAAGAATGTTAGAAATGAGGCCCATCAAGAATGCGTGCCTCACTCCTAACACCCCCCTCTCCTTCCACCAGCTAACCAAAATCCCGCCAGCCTGGCAATCCACCTCGGTTGTCTCCACTGGGTTTGCTACACCCAGCTGCCCCCCATGCCCAAAACATCTCGTAAGTATAGCAGTCCACTGATCAAACGGAGATGTCCTAATAGGCAGACCATCTATCGAAATCCGAAGCAACCGATAGACGTCCTCAAGAGTCACAGTCATCTCCCCTGTCGGGAGATGGAAAGTATTGGTCCGCGGATCCCAAAGCTTGATCAAGGCCGTCAGATAGGCCTGATCCGAAACCACAAGCTCCAGTCGAGCCACCTGCTTGAGCCCAAGGGCATCAAGCCATTCCCAGTCATCATCGGTCAATGCTAACCGCGCCTCAGTAAATGCAGCGGGTACACGGTACCGGCTCCTAACAACCTGCAAAGCAAAAAAAAAAATAAAAAAAAATAAAAAATAAATATAACAGATCAAATTTTCAGTTCTAGGGTTTCTAACCTTAACTGTTAAACAAAAACATCACAAAAAAATCTTAAAGTTTTGAAAAGCGTCAACACAAAAACAATGCATAAAATAAAAGCAAAATAAACTCTAGGGTCACTTACAGGTCTCGCCTCGGCTCCGCCGCTCGAACCAGTTTGTGCACTCATGATGGCAGAGAGAATTCCAGCAGCGCTTCGCTTCGTAGAATTACCTCCTCCTCCCAGAGCTCCAAAATCGCAAGAAAAAAATGACACAAATGAGCCCAAAATCAAGTTTTGGCCATTAAATAGGCCTTTTGCACTGGAATTCGTCCTTGACTGGGACGAGCACTCTGATCAGCGCTCGTCCCACCCAGGGACGAATTCTCCAGCTGGAATTCGTCCCACCCAGGGACGAATTCAGGCCAACACAAAAAAAAAAAAAAAAATGACTAAAAATGCACTAAAAACAGATAATAAAATTGCCCGACAGGATTGCTACTGCACCTGACAACAAGGGCATACAAAATCGACATTGGAGTCACAAATTGTCACTATCATACTCCCTAAGAAGGCTACCATAGCCGGACCGCTCCACGGGAAGACGGATTTTAGACAATTTCATCCCCAAACGACATCACAAAAGGGTCAAAGCCCACTCAAAAATAGTACAAAATTCAACAAAAACACAAAAAAACATTGCCGGACATAAGTGCTCTTGCACTTAACCTCTAGGCAAAGAAAATCGATGTCGAGGTCCAAATTATCGCTCTCCTACTTCCCCAAGAAGGCTACAATAGCCGGACCGCTCCACGGGAAGTTAGATTTTCGATGATTTCACCTCATTACGGCATCACCAAAAGGGTTAACACCCACCAAAAATAGGTCCAAATGTTGGAAAAATTGCACACGCTTAACGGTAAACCCTTTAAAGGCACCCTTGCACAAGTCATCTTGGGTCAAGCGACTCGTCGCTTCTCTCACGAAGGTCATTCCCTCATCGATTCGTCGCTTGAGGGGGTAGTCACACTTAGTCACCAACCAACAATCACACACCCAATTAAGGAAAACGACATGCATTCAAAGAATCATTGACAAAGACAATCACGCTCCTGCTTTGGGCAGTAAACAAGCAACAATCAAATCAATCAAACACTTGGCATTTCGTGAATCATGAACACAAGGTTCCCCCTGAGGATAAAAATGCCCTTTGCCTGTTCATGACTGATCAATGTCTAAGTTCAAGTCACACCTCAACAAAATAGGTTAATACTTGAAATCAAATTCCTTAGCTCGTCAGAAGCAAGGATTCAAGAATGCATGCCCTTTCCATACTTGGGGCATCAAAAGTTGGTTAGGTTACCAAGAAACCCTAATCATTAGTGCTTTGGTTATCTATTTTTGCTCAACGACTGCGTCACCCATAGCGCTTCCCAAAAAGGGGCATCTGTAGACACCAAAACAGCACCAATCCGATTATGTGACTGCAAACACTGATCGCTTTGACAAACACAGCCCCCAGGGCAGCCCTCAGAGGTTAAACAAGTGGTCTTAACCACTTTCATAGCAATTTTGTAAGGTCAAGAAGCAATTTGGCACACTTGGACACTTTGCCCAGTATTCGTCTCACCTAGGGACGAATTCAAAATAGAATCCGTCCCACCCCGAGACGAATTCTGAATCCGTCCCTGGGTGGGACGAATTCTAAGCTTAACGGGCAAAAAGACAAATGGCGCCAAGTGGCAGCCCGTAACAGTCGATTGATGACTCCCGCCTTGCACGCGTGTGTAGGTGGACAGAGGGGCCGTTAGAAGACTGTCACAAAAGGCATTTATCAAAGCCCAAGTCAATGGAGGACTCCCCTCCCTCATGGGAAGACAAGACTGCCACATGGCGCCTATGACCAACACATGGCATTTGTGCTTCCCTCCCAAAAGAGACCCCATGGGTCTATAAAAGGTGGGACTTTTCTCACCCAAAATATACAGGTTGAAGGAGTTTTCAAGCAACGAAGTGCTGCCGAGTTGAAGACCCACTTGCATCCCTTTTGGTTCACCTTCCCACATCCACCAATCTCTTTTGCAAGGGAGGTTGTTGGGTGGCCTTTGGAAGCTCGAACCTGACCCAAATCCAACACATGGACACCTGAACCAACCAATTCGCCGACCCCCAATCCTAAGAGGTTTTGGGCCCATCCCTAGTGGATTGGCTCCAAAATCAAGTGCCAACGGTGGGAGGCCCACTTGGGCACCCCCGCACTTCCCAAGTCCTATTTTAAGTTTTAGAGCATTTTAGATTACTTTTTCAGGTTGCATTTTGTGTTATTAGGTTTGATTAACCCATAGCTGCAATTTTGTAACTTTTGGTCAGATTCTAGTATGTTTTGTGTCGCTTTGTTGTTTCATTGACTTGCAGGTGTCGAGGTCAAATTCCCGAGGGTAGAGGCCAAATTGGGAGAATCCGACCATCTGGGTCATCCCAAAATGGCCCCAATTACATAACCCCCTTGTTTGCAGGCGTTTTGCAGGTCTCGGGATCCGACATTGGAGCAGCAGCAGGTCGGTTTCTTCAACACAGAAGAATTCGTCCCACCCAGGGACGAATTGCAGTCAGAATTCGTCCTGCCCAGGGACGAATTCCAGTTGAAGGTAGATTGGCCAGCTGTCTCAGTGGCAGTGGCCTTCTGGTAACTTTTCTTATCTTCTGTCAAGTTTTGAAGCCATTTGGACTCACTGTATTTACTGTTTCAGGCAAATGTTTACATGCATATTTCGTTAGTTTTAGAGAACAAACACTTTTCATTTGCGGCAGATGCTACTGACATCTTGGTTGTTTCTTTGTTCGCAGGAGAAGCAGAGGAGGTTAAGAACTCATCGACATCAGCGGCGGCATCATCTTGGCCCGCCCATTGCAATCGTGGGCACGCGGAAGGAGGAAGACTAAGTCACACATTGTAACAAAGACAAATTTAACGCTCCTAGCCCCTAAAAAGGGAGGAGACGTCTATGTAACCGAGGATAAGATATTTGAATAAAGAGGGCTGTGATTTCTTTACATCTTTTCTTTCCTTTCCAAATTGTCTCTTTCCTTTGTTTTGGTGCATAAGGTTAAAGCGTTACATTTCGTCTTACATTGCATAATTAGTGTTTCCTTTGCCCGGAATCTCGTGCTTTCAATATGCACTTCATTCAACATCACATTCAAAACAAGGACATATACTTAGACTATATTCCAATTGAGAATCAAATTGTAGACATCTTCACCAAGTCATTTCCTTCTCCATGTTACCTCTAGTTGTGAGATAAACTTGGAGTATTATAGTTACATTGACACAAAGGTCTTCCACCTCTCATTATATTATTTGGAGAATGATTTTTTATCTTGTGGTTTTTTTATCATCTCTCCAATAGCATGTATATTATGATGAAAATCTTCACCATCCGAAGACATGCCTTTATCTTGAATATTTTTTGTGACAAATGGTTTTTACCCAAGGGGTTTTTTCACCATCTATAAATTGTAAATGAGTACCTAATCAGGCCAAGTTATGGGGACTCTATAACTGTATGAGGACAATCTTCGCCATCTAAAGACACGCCTCTATAATAAATATTTTTCTTATGATAGATGGTTTTTATCCAAGGGTTTTTTCACCATCTCTATAATGTAAATGAGTACCTAATCAGGCCATCTTACTGGGACTCATCATTATATTTGTATTAAGAGGACAATCTTCGCCATCCGAAGACAAGCATCTTCCTCATTAATTTTTTTTTTATTGATGGCTTTTCCCATAGGATTTTTACCATCTCTTCAAAAAATGAAGTCATTGTACATGAGTACCTCATCAGACCTTCTTATCGGGACTTGTTTATAAAAACCACCCCTAGTATCACTTAAGGGGGGGTGTTAGAATAAGTTAATATTCTCTTAAGTTCTACTTGGATAGACACACTATATTTTCCACTCCTCCATGTGTCAGGTGAACTCTAAGTGGTGTCTTTATCAGGTTTGATGAGTTGTTGTAATCCAACGACTCTCAATGATCAACTTTGTTATTTAGACAAAGTTGATCCTTGTAATAAATAAATCAGTTCTATTTTATTTCTTCAAAATATTATAATGCTTTGCATGTCTACTTTGGGAAATTCTAACATCATTGTTAGGAATGGTCTTATTACATGGATCCAAGAATTAAATCCTTTCACTTCTATTAAGTCTTCATTTTCCTATGCAACATGCTACCAATATATATCATTATTTTCATTTATAATTGAATAGTAAGTTGGAATTTGTTGTTAAGTCTCTTATTATATTTTATTTATATAATTTTTAGTGATATATTATCAATACATATCTTTATCACCCTTATCTTGTGTTATGTGTGAGTACTTAAGATTGGGTTTTGTTGTTAAATCCTTTATTATCCTCTATGTCAAATTTCTATGGAAAATGTTATATATTTATGGTTCTTATCCTTGGTTATAAGTAAATATTTTTAAGTTAGGACTTGTTAATAGATCCTTTATTATTTTCTCTTTAAATTATTTCTTAAACAAATCTTTAAATAAAACTAATTATTCATTAAATAAGATGATGGGAATTTTTTCCACATGGTTGGGAGTGGATTCTCTCTTCATATGTATTGAAATAGGACTAGGGATCAATTATGCCATCTAATGAATCACGTGATGACTGCATTTATTACAATCATAAAGTTATTTTACTTCTAATTTCTATAAAGATCTAATTCCTTTAATTAATATTTGAGCATGTTATAATAGAGCTTTTACTTTTGTTTTATATTTATTTAATAATATTTTTGTGAAAGTTAAAATATGTATCAATTTTAAATCTCAAAACACTTCACCATGAATTCTCTCCATGTTACCTTGTAAGGCTCAATGAAATTTAACTCAGATACAAATCCAAATTGGTAAAAGACTATGATATTATTATTTCACCCCAGCATTGTATGGTATGACTTCTTTTAATAAATACACATTATACAATTTATTGAAACACACTTTTTTCACTAATTTTAATTTATCAACCTTTCTAAAACCTTATTTTCAGCTTGACCAATACTTATCTAAACAAATTTCAGTTAAATATACTTAGTATGATTTTTTTAATAAATACAAACGTTATACATTACATAAAATTCATTCAAACAACCTCCTCTTCTCATCACTATCTAAACCCTTCTTCTTCTATAATATTATTTGATGAATCTTTCTAAAAACCTTGTATTTATTTTAATCTGTAAATATTTTTATATAATAATAATAATAGCATTAGTTAAACATGATGAAAAAGTCTAATGAGCGGCGATTGTTTAGTAGCGGGTAATATATCCTGAATACGTGTGCACAGTTTTCCTTGTTTTACGGCGTGCTGATATGGTAAGAGCGTTATTGAGGTGAGTTGAAGTTGAAAAGCGGGGCGGGGATCCACCTTTGGGAATGGAGACACGCGATCTCGATCGTTGGCGAGGGACACCAAAAACCGCATTGGAATGTCTTGATGGCCGTTCCGTCATATTCCATAAGGAGGAAAGAACAAATTCTTACGAGCAACCAGGTTGAATGTTTGCACCGCCCTAGGTGTGAAGAAGTTTTTAGTATTTATTATTATGTGAGATAATTTTATTTAACTAAACTTTTGAACTAAATTGTAAAGTAGTTGTATCAATTTTAACCTTGGATTTTTATTAAATTTTTAGTAGTAAACCTACAAAAATTATACAATTGCTTTAAATAAAATCAACGACACTGGTTAAGAAGTAGTTAAGCATCCTTTAACCTGTTAAATTTAGGATTCTGGATTCTTTATAACGCCCAGAATTTTATGGGGCAAACTAGATGACAATAAAAAATTAGCCTTTCCTATACTTTTGCATATGCTACAATGTATTATGTTGTATTTCAGTCTGTATCGCGTTAATATAGAATATATCGTAGGAATATAGTTTTTATTTATAAAATAATTTTTAATATAACATTAATATAATCACAATTATACTTATTGGTTGTGATAGCTACCTAATCAGACTTGTCATTATAAAAGTGGAAGTTAGAAATTTACAACACTAGTGTTCCACAAAAAAGGTGTAACCAAATTTCAATAGACTTGTATCATCACTTTAACATGTTAGAAAGCAAGAAGACCAATCATGAAAATACTGCTAGACTTGCATCGTGAGGGTCAGCTCCTCACATACATGCCCAAAAGCAATGTTAATAGGGGTGAGGAATCCCACAATGTGAGACCAAGGACTTGCACTTTTAAACCTACTACCCCATTAGCAAAGAATATGACAAATGTTGATGTTTATAAACTATTTAAATTCCACGAAACAATTAATGTAGGATTTTTCACTCCTTCTACTCCTTTCTCTATGCAAAAATGGGCATGCACCATTGTTAAAGAAGCTACTCCTTACATCCTGAAAGCACGAGATTCCGGGCGAAGGAAACACTAATTGCAATGCATTCAAAATCAAATACGCTTAAGTCCTAGATATGTAAATTGCATGAAACGAAAGAAACGCATTAGAAGAGACACAAGCAAATGGAGATGTAGACACCAAAACAGCACCAATCCGATTATGTGACTGCAAACACTGATCGCTTTGACAAACACAGCCCCCAGGGTAGCCCTCGGAGGTTAAATAGTGGTCTTAACCACTTTCATAGCAATTTTGTAAGGTCAAGAAGCAATTTGGCACACTTGGAAACTTTGCCCAGTACTCGCCTCACCCCGGGACGAATTCAAAATAGAATCCGTCCCACCCCAGGACGAATTCTAAATCCGTCCCTGGGTGGGACGAATTCCAAGCTTAACGGGCAAAAAGGCAAATGGTGCCAAGTGGCAGCCCAATACGGCCGCTAAGGGCTCCCGCCTTGCACGCATGTGTAAGTGGACAGAGGGGCCGTTAGAGGACCGTTACAAAAAGCATTTATCAAAGTTCAAGTCAATGGAGGACTCCCTTCCCTCATGGGAAGACAAGATCGCCACATGGCGCCTATGGCCAACACATGGCATTTGTGCTTCCCTCCCAAAAGAGACCCCTTGGGTCTATAAAAGGTGGGACTTTTCTCACCCAAAACATACAGGTTGAAGGAGTTTTCAAGCAACGAAGTGCTCGCCGAATTGAAGACCCACTTGCATCCCTCTTGGTTCACCTTCCCACATCCACCAATCTCTTTTGCAAGGGAGGTTGTTGGGTGGCCTTTGGAAGCTCGAACCTTACCCAAATCCAACGCATGGACACCCGAACCTACCAATTCGCCGACCCCCAATCCTAAAAGGTTTTGGGCCCATCCCCGGTGGATTGGCTCCAAAATCGAGGGCCAACGGTGGGAGGCCCACTTGGGCACCCCCGCACCTCCCAAGTCCTATTTTTAGTTTTTGAGCATTTTAGATTATTTTTTAGATTGCATTCTGTGTTACTAGGTCTGATTAGTCCATAATTGCAATTTTGTAACTTTTGGTCAGATTTTAGGATGTTTTGTATTGCTTTGTCGTTTCGCTAACTTGCAGGTGTCAAGGTCAAATTCCCGAGGGTGGAGGCCAAATTGGGAAAATCCGACCATCTGGGTCGTCCCAAAATGGCCCCAATTACATAACCCCCCTATTTTCAAGCATTTTGCAGGTCTCGGGATCCGACATTGGAGCAGAAGCAGGTCGGTTTCTTCAACACAGAAGAATTCGTCCCACCCAGGGACGAATTACGCTCGAAATTCGTCCCGCCTGTGGACGAATTCCAGCTTGAAGGTGGATTGGCCAGCCGCCTCGTGGCAGTGGCCTTCTCGGTAACTTTTCTTACCTTCTGTCAAGTTTTGAAGCAATTTGGATTCACTGTATTCACTGTTTTAGGCAAATATTTACATGCATATTTCGTTAGTTTTAGAGAGCAAACGCTTTTCATTTGCAGCAGGTGCTACTGACGTCTTGGTCATTTCTTTGTTCGTAGGAGAAGCAACAGAGGCGAAGAACTCATCGACATCAACGACGGCATCATCTTGGCCCGCCCATTGCAATCGTGGGCACGCGGAAAGAGGAATCATTCAACGATTGTAATCAAACTCTATTTGCGCTCCTAGCCCCTGAAAAGGGAGGAGACATCATTGTAACAGAGATCAAGGGAAATTAATGAAAGGGCTATGTTTTCTCTATTTGATTGTGTCTCTTCCAATGTGTTTCTTTTCCATTTCATGCAATTTACATTTCTAGGACTTAAGCGTACTTAATTTTGAATGCAATCGCACTTGGTGTTTCCTTTGACCGGAATCTCGTGCTTTCAGTGGCGATCACGGTGGGACCTGTTCCCTAGTTTTTGAAATCATAGAAACTGATCAAAGTTTTGTGTTTGTGCTTGACAGGTACATTTTTTTGTTGCAGACTGCTATTCGTCTCTGACAGGGACGAATTCTTTTCTGCAATTCGTCTGACCCCGAGACGAATTCAAATTCGTCTCCGGGAGGGACGAATTCTGTTCTCGCAATTCGTCTCCCGTAGGGACGAATTCCCGCCTGCGGATTTTCAGAGCAGAAATTCAGAGACAACAGGAGCAGGCAGAGAAGAGGTAGGGATTTTTATTATCTCTGTTAAATTTTTCTGTTTCTGTTTCTGTTTCTTTAATTGTTTTCATTTAATCCTGCATTGCATTAGGGAAAGTCATGTATGCTAGTTTCATTTTTGTTGGATAAAACGAATCCCACACACATCACGAAACAATTTTAAACCAAGGAGCAGGTCGTAAGACCCCAGCCCTTGATCAAGACCATTGGTGGATTTAATCACCACCTTGGCTTGATTTGCATCCATTTCCCGATTGTCAACTCGTTGTTAGGCGTAAATCCCGACGAAGACAGACCGAGCGTAGCCGGGGTGATTCCCATGCGCGCGAGGATAAGTTTTCTATGGTAGGTGCCATTAACAGGACAATCCCCCTTCCGTACCGCCTACGTACCACGTACCTTCTCGCTCTCACGTACCTATAGTCTCCCTCTCGTAAGGGCGGGTATATAGAGAGGTTGGTATATCGGCCTGGCTGGTATATTGAAGGGGCGACCTTTTTGGAGTTATAAGAGCCTACATGATGCATTTAAACGTTCTACAAAACCTACAAAAACAAAAACAAAACATCAAAATGCACTAAACCAGTTTAGGACACACCAAGAATCCTTAAAAGAGATAATCACGGTTTTGTGAATGTGTGTGTTTAATTCTGCTTAGTGTAGACAAAAAAAAAAGAAAATCATAAAACGAGATAAAAACTTATTTAGATAGCATAGAAGCACCGCAATGGTGTACACCCGCAGTCAAGCCCAATCAAGGGCAGAAGCTCCGAAAGGTACACAAAAAGCAGGCGCAAGTCGCCTTCACTTCAGTCCTGAGGATTTGGTCATACCGCCTTATAGGTCAAACCTACAAAAGAATCCAATTCAGAATCCTCGTGGGGTATGCCTATTCAAAGCAGCCCCTTTCGGGAAGATGCCTTACATGTAGACCTTGACATAAATAGAGAATCACCTCTTGAAGCTAGGCATGAGTGGCCACCGCGCGATGAAGCGCTAAACAGGCACACTGTCCATTTGGAGGGGCAACGTGGATATGGCGTCCCTTCTTTACCTATCATCAGAACAGAGAGACCAAATCCGGAGCGCAGGGCTCCTTACATAGGGCGACCTAACTCCGCCCATCCCATTTACACCCGTGAAAGGGAGTATGAGGAAAACCATCGCATTCCTCGAGGGCAACAAACAATGCGGGAACCTTGCATTTCCGCACCAGCAGGATATCATGATCACCCCTTGAGGCCAGAACCTCGAGCACATACCGCCTACCTCGACAGAGGGAAGCGACCCCTTGAGATTTTAGAGCATCAAAACCGAGGTAAACCCATAGGAGGAACATTTGAACCTTCTGAACAAAATAGGGTAGATCAAATTGACCCGGCTGTCGCCAGATATACCACCCGTCAAGCCCAAATCATGCGGCTTAAACAAAGTCAACAAGAGATAGAGTATCAATACCGCTTGGATAAAGAACGCATGCAACGCGAAGCGGATGAGTTACGCTATGAAATACCTGAGAGGGGGCCAACCCCTCGCATCCAAAGAGCTGAACAATATGAGAGGCGTAATCCGTTGGCGCAAGACCAGTCTCCACGACCTCGTCAAGCTCTGCCTCCAAGACCCCATAGATTCGAGAGGGAGGCAACTCCCCGAAACAATGATGGGTACCTTCAGCAAGAGCTTGATCAGGGTCATAGGTTTCGCCCTGAGACTCCTCAAGAATTTTATGAGGAGTATGAACCAGAAGAGGAATATATTGAAACTCCCCATCAAGGCAGGAAGGATGCCATTCGGCCACCCCTCCATAGGCCTCCAGTCTACCGTAACTTGCAACAAGAGCGAACAAGAGAGGAAGAAATAAAATCTTCCGATGCATACCAAGCGCTATTGGAGCGTTTGGAGTCTGTGGAGACAAAAGCTGCCGGGCATCAAAAACCCACATTACGTCTACTCCGCAATAATCCGGTGCATCCCTCAATGCCTACACCTCTTTACCCCGAACACTTCAAGTTGCCTCAATTGGCAGTTTTTAAAGGTGAAGAGGACGCACAGGAACATGTTACACGATTTCTAAGCCAATGCTTCGGCATTCAAGATAATGACGCATTATTGCTTAGAACATTCATAACCACATTCGCAGGCCCTACCTCGGATTGGTTCACACAGCTGCCCAAACACAACATAAGCAGCTTAGATCAGCTAGTAGATGCGTTTCTTGAACGTTTCGCCTTCAACACAAGGAAGAAGGCATCACTTAGTGATCTTGCTAGCCTTAAACAATTTGAGGAGGAAACAATGGCAGCATACGGGAACCGATGGAGAGCTTTGCTTTCTAAGTTACCCTACCGTCCTCCCATGTCGGACCTCACGCAAATGTTCGCAAAAAGTTGCTTAAAATCAATCTCTGGTCTATTGTTGCTGCGACAATACGACAGCTTAGAAGAAGCTTTGGCGCAAGCCAGAGTCATAGAAGAGATTAAGATAGGCGAAGGCGCAATTGCCAAGCCTAAGAAGAAAGAGTGGAATAAAACCACTAAAACTGGGACAACGCAACCACAACACGCTGCAGTCAACCAAGTTGCGATAAATGTCCCCGCGCCTGTGCAAGAAACGCAGCCTCAAAAGGCTAACTACTGTGCAAGTGCCTCCTGCTTACGAAAGAGATAACAGAAGACAGGAGCAAGATCGCAGCTGTCGCCCTAGGCGACAATTCACCCCGTATGCGGAGTCTAGGGACTCCTTATTTGACCGCTTGTCGGCGGCAAATTTAGTTACTCTGCCATAAATCCAAATTTTTGACCCTAACGTTCCCAAGCCTAGGGGGTATAGGGAGGAATTGTATTGCAGATTCCATAGGCGCAGAGGACATGACCTAAATGGGTGCTGGAAATTCAAAGAACTAGTCCAGGATTTGATCGACAACCGAACATTGGTCGTGGACAACCCCATCGCACCTAACAACCAACAAATGGGGGTATTCAAGGACCCCTTGCCTGCCCACGAGGCACAGACAAAACCGCTCCAAATTAACGAGGTGCGACAAGATCTTCCCGCGCAAGGATTTGTGGGAATGATTAGCATTGTAACAAGGAACAGAAAATACCCAAGCAGCTTGCCCCCGAGGTACTGCGAGGGAAGTTCCGTCGACATCGCAGCCTCAACAACGCCCAATGCAGTTACCTCCGCCTAGACCTGAGGTCACGATACGAACCAAACTCACGCAGAGTTTGCGGACCACGTCGGCTAGGCTGTCCATCTACGAGCTTATTCAACAATCACCTCCCCATAGAGAAGCTCTTATGGACATTTTAAAAGCCATTGAAGTACAACCCCACGAAGCAAATTCTTTCAACGCCTTCGTGGGACATGTGAAACAATGTACGGAGCCTGTCATCACATTCAAAGAAAACGAGGTCAAAACGATATCAAATGACATGCCGGATCCACCCCCGCACGTTATCGCGCGGGTCAACGGGATCCCGTACAAGAGAGTGCCGATAGATACCGGCTCGTCCAAAGAACATCATAACCACTGTAGCGTTAAAGCATTTAAAACTGCCAGCCTCTCACATCACCGCCTCCACGTACACACTGCGAGCTTTTAACGATGCAATTTGCTCGACAGTCGGCACAGTCGTTCTG
The DNA here is from genome assembly GCA_028583015.1 of Wollemia nobilis. Classification (NCBI taxonomy): domain Eukaryota; kingdom Viridiplantae; phylum Streptophyta; class Pinopsida; order Araucariales; family Araucariaceae; genus Wollemia; species Wollemia nobilis. Next base: position 895,802 of record JAQPPZ010002898.1, on the reverse strand, counting down.
CCTATACAGGTAGGACAAAAGTCAATACCCACACTGTGCCATGTGCTGGAAGGCGAAATGGCTTATAACATACTCGCTAGGGCGGCCTTGGATCGTGGACATGAAGTGTGTCCCCTCGATCGCACACCATTGCTTGAAGTATGCCTATGAAGGGCAAATACATGTAGTCCCAATGGACTTAGAGCCCTTCAAGTATTGCAATGCGGTACAATTCATACCTCAATCGACCCTCCCATCAACGCATTTGGATTTTCAATTAAATCCATCTAAACAGGGTCCGATACCGCAGGCACCACTGGTGGCCAATAAGGCAAAATCCCAGCCAGGTGAGACTTCATCATCGGCTCCTTCATCATCAACGCCACCTATCGTGGCCCAACAGAAGGACAAGGGAAAGCAAATCATGGAAGAGGTTAAGCCTCTAGAAGAGGGGTTGCCCACGATTTCAACGATATCAACAGAGGAAGCGCCCAACGCAACGCAAACCAAGATTCCTGAACCACCAAACATGGAATGGACTCAGGAAGGACTACCGTTTCCTCCTACCCAATCATCAACAATCACTGTTGAGATGGCCAATACAGGCCTGGGAGAATACATAGTGCAAAATGTTGTGGCAACCCCCACACTGGAGTCAGGACAAGACATGGGAAGACCTCGCCTTCCCATTGGAACAATCGTCCCTCTAGGCTACCCACCGAACCAAACGAATTTTGTGTATGGGGGCCTTGATCATGGTTTCGAACCATGCGAACAAAAGGAAACAGATGAAGAGCCTTTTGTCGAAAACATCAATTATCCGTCGAACCCAGAATTTGCCCTAAAATATCTCGAACAATGCAATTGGCATGGGTATGGGCTAGGCAGATATGAGCAAGGGATGCGGATCCTTTGCCAACCAAGATATCGTATGCCATATGACAAGTCGGGGTAGGGTTCAACCATCCCCTGCCATTAGACATCTTGGTTGAAAATATGCAAGGCCTAGAAATAGGCAATAGGGGGGATTGGCACAAGACCCGTACGCCAATCCAAACACAGAATACACATTAGGGGATTATCTCCCATGGTCTACAAACACCCCTGGAAATAGCAATAATCCCTCTCCTTTGCTAGAGAGAGGTGAAAGTTCATAGAGCAATCCTCAAAGAGAACAACAACGGCTTCCAGACATTTTTCTGAAACTGTTCCCCTTAGAGGTTCCAGATGAAATAACACAGTCTCAAAAGAATCAGGTCCCTCCACTAAGAGTGGAACAACCGCAATGGGACCAGATTAATTCACTGGAACAGAAGAGTCCTCAATGTCGCAAGCAACGGATGCTGAAGAGGATGAACAATTTTGGATCTATGAAAGTGATTCAGAAGACGAAACCGAAATGGACTATCTCGTACATGCGCGACGACATCACCGCGCTCTAACTCATGAAGATCTAATGGGACAAATGGGTATACGGTTAGGACATGAATGGCACGTAGACCCAACGAGGTGGGACCAAGTGTTAGGCCTATGGCTCCAAATTCAAGATGAGCATCGTCCACCTCGAGATCCCATCAGGACAACAGTACCGAGGGAAGACCCCGCCTTCCTTTTCACACATAGAGATGAATTTGCACCTAGAGAGGATCCATTCGTGCCTGTTCCCGTAGAGCCAGATCCAGAGTATAGGGAACATCTAAAAGAATCAAGTCATCACACCCGTGGTTCCGGAGACCAAATTCATTCCATCCACATGATCTCCATTGATTTGACCACACCCATCCGCAATCCGACCGATCCATCACGGTCATTGCATCTAAACATGGATGCCATTGATCGGGATCGCGTCAATTCACCATTGTCACCATCATAGTACTGGCCTTTCGGTGAAATGCTTCATTTTACCCCAAGGACAACTCAAGATATTTTTCAAGCCGAAGAGGGACCCGAGGTCCCAAACGCAGATCTTAACTCACCTGATGATATCCATTTAATCCCAACTCCACATCGCTTGGAGGACGGATCCCACATGTCGGCCGAAGAGACGACCGACGTAGACATCGGCATAGCATCCAATGAATCCACGGATTCTCAAGTCGGGGGTAAGCCTTTCCCCCGAAGAGCAAGCCGATTACATTGCCCTTCTTAAAGAAAAGAAGGAGGTTTTTGCATGGTCATACAAAGATATGCCAGGACTAGACCCGCAGCTAGTCATGCACAATTTAACGCTTGATCCGAAAATCAAGCCCGTAAAGCAAAAACTAAGAAAGATGCACCCAACAAATGGCCTTGATGGTCAAAGACGAATTGCAAAAGCCGTTGGATGCACAATTTGTCATCTCGCATGGATTATCCGCCATGGTTGTCCAACATGGTTCCCGTCAAGAAGCCCGACGGGAGGATTCGCATATGCACCGACTTTCGAGACCTAAACAAAGCGAGTCCTAAGGATGATTTCCCCTTGCCAAGCATCGACGCATTGGTAGACGCTACAACAGGTCACGAAATGCTCTCCCTAATGGACGGTTTCTCAGGATACAATCAAATTCGTATCAATCCCGAAGACCAACTCAAAACGGCATTCACAACGCCTTGGGGGACATTTTGTTATAAGGTCATGCCTTTTGGCCTTAAAAACGCTGGCGCTACATACCAACGTGCTATGACTTATATCTTCCACGATTACATGCACAAAACTTTGGAAGATTACATGGATGATTTGTTAGCCAAGTCTATCTTGCGCTCAGATCATCTCGGTGACTTAAGCAAGATTCTCGATCGCCTCATAGAGCATAAGGTCAATCGAATCCCAAGAAGTGCGTGTTCGGCGTCACATCCGGAAAACTCTTGGGTTTTATAGTCTCCAAGAGAGGCATCGAAGTGGACCCAAACAAAGTCAAGGCAATCCTTGAAATGGCTCCCCCAACCACTATCAAGCAGCTCGAAGTCCGCAAGGAAAGGTCGCGTCGATTAAACGCTTCATAGCGCAATTATCCGACAAATGCCGACCAATGAACAAATTATTGCACAAGGGGGTCACATTTCATTGGGATGACGAGTGCCACTCAGCCTTTGACGAAATCAAACAATACTTGGCTTCGCCACCAGTATTGGCACCGCCTAGACCAGGTGTGCCGTTCTACTTATACATCTCACCTATCGAGGTGGCACCGGGCGCAATGCTAGCCCGTAAGAATGAACTTCACAAAGAATAGGCTACTTACTATCTTAGCCGCACCTCGGTCGGGCTACGTAACTTAACTATGCATACGTTGAAAAACTCTGCTTGGCAGTGGTGTTTGCTACCAAGAGGCTACGCCATTACATGCTGAGCAACACGACGTATGTTGTGTCTAAGGAGAATCCATTGCGATACATGATGAGTCGTACTTATCATAGTAGCCGCACGGCGAAATGGATCATGTTGTTGACGGAATTTGACATTGAGTTTATTGGGCAAAAATCTATAAAAGGACAAGTCATAGCCGATCAACTAGCAGAGGCTCCTCTTGAAGACGATCAGCCTCTAGTCATAGAACTACCCGATGATGAGGTCTTCCATGTCTCGTAATCGCCAGATTCTGAAGAGCCTGAGTCTCATGCCGACATAACCTTATTTTTCGATGGTTCTAAATGCGAGCAAGGTGGTGGCGCAGGAATTGTATTCTTCACACCGCAGGCGCTCCAATGCCCCCGTCATTTAAATTAAACTTCCAAGTGCACCAACAACAATGCAGAATATGAAGCCTTGCTCCTAGGTCTTCGGACAACAATCGCCATGAACATCAAAAGATCGAACATCTTTGGCGATTCGCCGTTAATCGTCAATCAAGTCAAAGGGGTATATCAATGCAAATGCCCAGCTTTGAAGGCCTATAAAGCCCTCGTGGATAAATTCCTGGCAAAACTTGAGTGGTATGACATCGAGGCACTCCCTCGATCATCGAATCATTTTGCGGACACAATGGCCTCCTTAGGGTCACTAATCCCGCAAGACCTTTCCGGTGATATAACAACCATTCAAGTCAAAACCTTATCGCAACCCGCGATGGAGCGCGCAAGCTCAGACTTGACGCCAGGAATCCACATGATCCAGATCGAACCATCTTCGGATAAGTTCTTTCGAATCCGAGACTATTTGAAACATGCCAATTGGGGGTCTTTGTTCTCCCCCACTCCCATTAATAGCAACACAACGCTATTCTTACAAGTTCTATCCCAATCAGCATTTGTTAGGGAAGAACTCCAAAAGGGATTGGATGTTCAAACCGTCGAGGTATCCGATCAACAGGATTGGTATTTACCCATAAGAGACTACCTCAAGTTAGGTAATCTACCCTTTGGATTGACGCAAGCCGCAAAACGAACATTCAAACAGAAAGCGGCAAAATATGTCTTGATAGGAGACATTTTGTATCGTCGCAGCTATGACGGAATTCTTCTTCGTTGCTTGGACCAGCAAGAGTCCACTTGGGCAGTCACCCAAGCGCATGACGGTACATGTGGCGGCCACTTCAGTGGTATGGCCATTGCAAAGCGCATTCTTCGCATGGGCTATTATTGGCCATCTTTAGAGCGAGATTGCTGCGCGTATGTCAAGAGGTGCGTAAAATGTCAACATCATGCCAATTTAATGCACGCACCTTCCCAGGCCCTACAGACAGTCCAGTCGCTTGGCCATTTTCATAGTGGGGCCTCGATCTAATCGGAAAGATCTCCCCTGCATCGTCAGGCCGTCACACGTTTATCATAACGGCCACATAATATTTTACCAAATGGGTGGAAGCAATTCCGTTAACCTCTACGACAGGACCCCGCATTGCGGAGTTCATTTTGCATTACATCATATGTCGTTTTGGTATTCCATCCAAAATAATCTCGGATAATGGGCCATCATTCAAGAACAAAGACGTGCGTGCTTTAACCACAAAGTACAAAATTCAGCACAACTTTTCAACACCCTATTATCCGCAAGCAAATGGGCAAGCAGAGGCGTCAAACAAAATGCTAGTCGCCATCCTTAAAAAGACCGTCGCAGATAGTCATAAGGATTGGCACATACAAATCCCACTTGCCCTTTGGGCTTATCGCACTAGCATTCGGACGCCCACTGGGGCAACTCCGTTTTCACTAGTGTATGGCTCAGAGGCAGTAATGCCTCTCGAGTTGGAAATTCCTTCCCTCCGCATATCAATGCAGGAATTCATCGATGATGACACTGCACGGCAGGCCCGGTTAGACCAACTTACGTTGCTTGACGAAAGACGCGTTAATGCTCTCGAGCACTTACGTATCTATCAAGAGCGGCTTAAGAGAGCTTACAACATGAAAGTTCACCTAAGAGACTTTCGGGTTGGTGATCTGGTTCTAAAGGAAAACCAACAAAACTCTAATTTGCCGTCCCATATGAGAGACAAATTCACGGCAAATTGGCTAGGTCCTTATGTCATTGATAGCAAAATAGGACCAGGAACGTACAGGCTAGCTTCTCTTGACGGTATCAAGGAAACAGAACCCTTGAATATCAGTCATTTGCGACCATTTCATATCTAAGAAAGCCATGTACCAAAAAAAAAAAAAAAAAAACAAACAAAAAGCTCCAAGGATTATCGCAATCTCTTGGTCACCCAAAAAGCTCCAAGGATTATCGCAATCTCTTGGTCACCTAAAAAGCTCCAAGGATTATCGCAATCTCTTGGTCAACCTAAAAAGCTCCAAGGATTATCGCAATTCTTGGTCAACCCAAAAAGCTCCAAGGATTATCGCAATCTCTTGGTCAACCTAAAAAGCTCCAAGGATTATCGCAATCTCTTGGTCAACCTAAAAGCTCCAAGGATTATCGCAATCTCTTGGTCAACCCAAAAAGCTCCAAGGATTATCGCAATCGTTTGGTCAAAAAAATCAAAAAAATTCAACAAAAACAAAACAACAAAAATCATCAAAAACAACAAAGATTTGCATCTCAATTCTAGGCATACTCGAATTCATCAAAATCAACAAAAACACCATGCATAACTTTTACCACACTACAGTCAGTGGTCTGGGAATGTACCAAGAGTTTCAGTGATTCAGTCATCATTTTCCTCTTTAGCCATGTAGTGTACCAAGTCGAACAGATTTTACGAAGGTAGAGTCATACTTGAAATACACCTTGTTACGTAACATCCCAACACAAATCAAAACACTAAAATTCCCAAATTGTGTGAACGAAAGATGAAACCTGCAAAATAATCTAGGTCACCACAAGCGAAACGGTTATCTTGCTCATCCCCCTGTGCGAATGACCCCTAGAATGCTGAGAGTTGGCAAAAGGACAAGCTTCCTCCCTACCCAATTCCCTAAGAATCCCTAAAGTTCTCAACAGTTGCAAAACACAAAAATTTGCAAAATGTCAAAACTCCAAATTTGACAAACTATAGTGCACACATCAAAAGGCACAAACAAAAGTGATTTTCATCACTCCATATCCCCAATCCCTTGCTCAAAAAAAAAAAAAAAAAAAATCAAAATAAACAATGATCTTATCACTACAAAAGAGCAAGTATCCCAATACAATTGAAAAAAAGAAGGGAGTTGACCTTGAATCCCTGGAACTCTCAAAGATTCTATAGGTCATAAGGCAAGCTTCAGTACCAATTTGGTTGATAGCCTATCGGTAATGTAAGTAAACCTCCCGCATGACGATATATCTGTCACATTAACTTGCGTACATATCAATGTTTGCATGTGGATGAGCTAGCTTATGGCATCCTGGATTACACCGCAGATTAATCTTAGTACATACAACAAAGGAATTCGTGGAGCTAATTAGGTGATCCTCGCACGAGGTTCGGTTGAAAGCCCATCTGGCACTGGCGGTATCCTAACAAATACCACTAAATGAACTCAATTGCACACACAGGGATGTTAAATAACTCGGTCAAAAATAGGTCCGATTCATACCTTGTTCAAAAGTCTTGTAAGATAAAGTACAGTCATGGATAGTGAGATAAAACCGTCTGAATCTCAGAAAATCATACATTCATCCCAAAACCATCTGCGCTACTTATCATCCTTATGATACCATCAGAAAATACAAAAACAAAAAACCAGATAAATAAAGAGCTTCTTAAACAGCCTACAAAGCAATCATCACAAATATCATTCATCCATTTTAATTTGCATATCACATAGACATCTAAAACATTTGCATTCATCATAACATCTGCATTCATCAAAATGAATAAACATGCATAACAAAAATCACATCATCACATGTACAAATCCAAAAATAAAACCGGTATATATATATATATATATATATATCATCAAAAAGATGCCCGCAGGCTACAAAACCGGTCCTCAGACCCCGCAATCATATCCAAAACCCAACCTAAGGCGTCGGCCACCATGATCACGCAGGATCGGTGCGACCGGAACTACCCCCCGTGGTGTGGGTCCTACGGGACCCAGCAGGGCGGCTACTGCTAGCCCCCGCATCATGCCTACTACCACCCCCTCATCTAACCGCCTCGCGGCGAGATGATGCTCGATCGCTCGCCGGACTATCCCTCGTCCGTCAAGAAGATCTGCTGATTGAAGGCTCATGGAGCTGCCCGCCAAGGCGGATGACCTCCCTCTCCAAGTCTATCCGATACGTACACCACTCTGCCTCCCGCCGATGATAGATAGACAATGCATCATCGCGCTGCGCCAAAACTCTATCCCGCTCTGCCAACTGAGCCCGCAGAAGATCCCTCTCCAGATCCCGCATCCGCAGCAGCTCTGTAAGTCGCGCAACCTCATCGCCTACATCCGACCCCACCTCCTCTGTATCTTCCGGACGCATAGGACTCGCAGGGACAGTAGCCTGCTCAGGCTCCAAATGCTCCTCCACATCCTGCATGTCCGGCTGCTCCGAAACACCCAAGTCCACATCCTCATCTCCCACATCCACCATGTCTGCATCATCCAACGGCCCTCCCCAATCACCCCCCGCCGCCTCAGCATCCTCCACTGCCGCCTCCGCGCCTCCCAGTGGACCCTCTCCTCTCCAGCGCCGCAATACCCACCACGAGTCATACTCAGTGGTAGTACCGACGTCATCCACATCCAACACCTCAATCACCGCATCCGATTCCTCGCCCAATGGCACGAGGACCGGTGGCTCCAGATCCCTCTCATCTCCCCGACGCCGATAGCCTACGGGCTCACCAGGAAACCCCTGGCGCACCCCAAACTCGTCGTGTAACCCGGCGGTACGGAAAGAACTCATGCTCCGTCCCGTGCCGCCCAGTCAACCATCGCTCCCTCCGTACCCGTCGGAGCCACTCTCCAGCCTCATGCCAGGCTGGACAGTCCCGATAGGGACGCCAAAACACCTCCCCTGGAGTGAGCCACGAAAAGGCATCAATGTAGTGCTCAACTGCACCTGCCCATCGCCGACTCTGCCCCTGCTCCGCAGACCGTCGCCACAAAGCCGCATAACCAATCTCCTCATCCTCCATCACCGCCCGAGTCGTCCACGGTAACCCGGTAGGCCTCTCAACAGCTATGTGCTGCCAACCCCAAAGACCGCAACAAAAAGCTGCAATCGACACCCTTCCGCTGTCGACAGCGGACCCCGTACAGCTCCCCGTAAAGCTGCGCCAACAAAGTCTGTCCCCATCTCAGGATCAACGGTGCCTCTATCGGGCACTCTGCCAACTGCCACACCAAATCCAGCAGGTTCCACGGGAACCTCGCGCCTGACGAATCAGGGAGAAGAATGTTAGAAATGAGGCCCATCAGGAATGCGTGCCTCACTCCTAACACCCCCCTCTCCTTCCACCAGCCAACCAAAATCCCGCCAGCCTGGCAATCCGCCTCGACTGTCTCCACTGGGTCTGCTACACCCAGCTCCCCCCCATGCCCAAAACATCTCGTAAGTATAGCAGTCCGCTGATCAAACGGAGATGTCCTAATAGGCAGACCATCTATCGAAATCCGAAGCAACCGATAGACGTCCTCAAGAGTCACAGTCATCTCCCCTATCGGGAGATGGAAAGTATTGGTCCGCGGATCCCAAAGCTTGATCAGGGCCATCAGATAGGCCTGATCCGAAACCACAGGCTCCAGTCGAGCCACCTGCTTGAGCCCAAGGGCATCAAGCCATTCCCAGTCATCATCGGTCAAGGCCAACCGCGCCTCAGTAAAGGCAGCGGGTACACGGTACCGGCTCCTAACAACCTGCAAGCAAACAAAAAAATAAAAATAAATAAATAAAAAAGATCAAATTTTCAGTTCTAGGGTTTCTAACCTTAGTTGTTAAACAAAAACATCACAAAAAATCTTAAAGTTTTGAAAAGCGTAACACAAAAACAATGCATTAAATTAAAGCAAAATAAACCCTAGGGTCACTTACAGGTCTCGCCTCGGCTCCGCCGCTCGAACCAGTTTGTGCACTCATGATGGCAGAGAGAATTCCAGCAGCGCTTCGCTTCGCAGAATTACCTCCTCCTCCCACAGCTCCAAAATCGCAAGAAAAAATGACACAAATGAGCCCAAAATCAAGTTTTGGCCCTTAAATAGGCCCTTTGCACTGGAATTCATCCTTGATCGGGACGAGCGCTCCGATCAGCGCTCGTCCCACCTATGGGATGACTTCTCAGCTGGAATTCGTCCCACCTATGGACGAATTCAGGCCAAAGACAAAAAAAATCAAGAAAAATGACTAAAAATGCACTAAAAATAGATAATAAAATTGCTCGATAGATTGCAAATGCAACTGACAACATGGGCATACAAAATCGACATCTGGGTCACAAATTATCACTATCCTACTCCCTAAGAAGGCTACCATAGCCGGACCGCTCCATGGGAAGACATATTTTGACAATTTAATCCCAAAATGGTGTCACAAAAAACAACAAAAACAACAAAAAATGCAACACAAAACAAACAATAAACATTGCCAGACACAAGTGCTCTTGCACTTAACCTCTTGGCATAGCAAAATTGATGTCAGGGTTTGCATTGTCACTATCCTACTCCCGAAGAAGGCTACCATAGCCGGACCGCTCCACTGGAGGACGGATTGCCGACAATTCAATCACCAAATGGTGTCACAAAACAACAAAAACAAGTACAAAATTCAACAAAAACACACAGCAAAAACATTGCCGGACATAAGTGCTCATGCACTTAACCTCTAGGCAAAGAAAATCGATGTCGAGGTCCAAATTATCGCTCTCCTAGTTCCCCAAGAAGGCTATCATAGCCGGACCGCTCCACGGGAAATAGGTTTTCGACGATTTCACCTCATTATGACATCACCAAAAGGGTTAACACCCACCAAAAATAGGTCCATATGTTGGAAAAATTGCACACGCTTAACGGTAAACCCTCTAAAGGCAACCTTGCACAAGTCATCTTGGGTCAAGCGACTCGTCGCTTCTCTCACGAAGGTCATTCCCTCATCGATTCGTCGCTTGAGGGGGTAGTCACACTTAGTCACCAATCAACAATCACACACCCAATTAAGGAAAACGACATGCATTCAAAGAATCATTGACAAAGACAATCACGCTCCTGCTTGGGGCAAGTAAACAAGCAACAATCAAATCAATCAAACACTTGGCATTTCGTGAATCATGAACACAAGGTTCCCCCTGAGGATAAAAATGCCCTTCACTTGTTCATGACCGATCAATGTCTAAGTTCAAGTCACACCTCACCAAAACAGGTTAATACTTGAAATCAAATTCCTTAGCTCGTCGAAGCAAGGATTCAAGAATGCATGCCCTTTCCATACTTGGGGCATCAAAAGTTGGTTAGGTTACCAAGAAACCCTAATCATTAGTGCTTTGGTTATCTATTTTTGCTCAAGACTCGCGTCACCCGCAGCCGCTTCCCAAAAAGGGGCATCTCGTAGACACCAAAACAGCACCAATCCGATTATGTGACCGCAAACACCGATCGCTTTGACAAACACAGCCCCCAGGGGCAGCCCTCGGAGGTTAAACAAAGTGGTCTTAACCACTTTCATAGCAATTTTGTAAGGTCAAGAAGCAATTTGGCACACTTGGACACTTTGCCCAGCATCTGCCTCACCCCGGGACGAATTCAAAATAGAATCCGTCCCACCCCAGGACTGAATTCTAAATCCGTCCCCGGGTGGGACGAATTCCAAGCTTAACGGGCAAAAAGGCAAATGGTGCCAAGTGGCAGCCCGTAATAGCCGGCTAAGGGCTCCCGCCTTGCACGCATGTGTAAGTGGACGAGAGGGGCCGTTAGAAGACTCGTTACAAAAAGCATTTATCAAAGCTCAAGTCAATGGAGGACTCCCTCCCTCATGGGAAGACAAGACTGCCACATGGCGCCTATGGCCAACACATGGCATTTGTGCTTCCCTCCCAAAAGAGACCCCTTGGGTCTATAAAAGGTGGGACTTTTCTCACCCAAAACATACAGGTTGAAGGAGTTTTCAAGCAACGAAGTGCTCGCCGAATTGAAGACCCACTTGCATCCCTCTTGGTTCACCTTCCCACATCCACCAATCTCTTTTGCAAGGGAGGTTGTTGGGTGGCCTTTGGAAGCTCGAACCTTACCCAAATCCAACGCATGGACACCCGAACCTACCAATTCGCCGACCCCCCAATCCTAAAAGGTTTTGGGCCCATCCCCGGTGGATTGGCTCCAAAATCGAGGGCCAACGGTGGGAGGCCCACTTGGGCACCCCCGCACCTCCCAAGTCCTATTTTTAGTTTTTGAGCATTTTAGATTATTTTTTAGATTGCATTCTGTGTTACTAGGTCTCATTAGTCCATAATTGCAATTTTGTAACTTTTGGTCAGATTCTAGGATGTTTTGTATTGCTTTGTCGTTTCGCTAACTTGCAGGTGTCAAGGTCAAATTCCCGAGGGTGGAGGCCAAATTGGGAAAATCCGACCATCTGGGTCGTCCCAAAATGGCCCCAATTACATAACCCCCCGTTTGCGTGCGTTTTGCGGTGTCCCGGGATCCGACATTGGAGCAAAAAGCAGGTCGGTTTCTTCAACACAAGAATTCGTCCCACCCAGGGACGAATTACAGTCAGAATTCGTCCTGCCCAGGGACGAATTCCAGTTGAAGGTGGATTGGCCAGCTGCCTCAGTGGCAGTGGCCTTCTGGTAACTTTTCTTACCTTCTGTCAAGTTTTGAAGCAATTTGGATTCACTGTATTCACTGTTTCATGCAAATATTTACATGCATATTTCGTTAGTTTTAGAGAGCAAACGCTTTTCATTTGCAGCAGGTGCTACTGACGTCTTGGTCATTTCTTTGTTCGCAGGAGAAGCAGCAGAGGCGAAGAACTCATCGACATCAACGGCGACATCATCTTGGCCCGCCCATTGCAATCGTGGGCACGCGAAAAGAGGAATCATTCAGCGATTGTAATCAAACTCTATTTGCGCTCCTAGCCCCTGAAAAGGGAGGAGACATCATTGTAACAGAGATCAAGGGAAATTAATGAAAGGGCTGTGTTTTCTCTATTTGATTGTGTCTCTTCCAATGTGTTTCTTTTCCGTTTCATGCAATTTACATTTCTAGGACTTAAGCGTACTTAATTTTGAATGCAATCGCACTTGGTGTTTCCTTTGACCGGAATCTCGTGCTTTCAGGAGAAAAAACAGCCCTTTCATTAAAATTTCTTGATCTCTATTACAATGACGTCTCCTCCCTTTTCAGGGGCTAGGAGCGCTAAAAGAATTTGATTACAATCACTTAATGTTCCTCTTTCCGCGTGCCCACGATTGAAATGGACGGGCCAAGATGATGCCGCCGCTGATGTCGATGAGTTCTTCACCTCTCGCTGCTTCTCCTACGAACAAAGAAACAACCAAGATGTCGTAGCACCTGCCGCGAATGGAAAGTGTTCGTTCTCTAAAATTAATGAAATATGCATGTAAACATTTGCCTGAAACGGTAAATACAAGTGAGTCCAAATGGCTTGAAATCTTGACGAAGATAGAAAAAGTTACCGTAAGGCCATTGCCACCGAGACAGCTGGCCAATCTGCCTTCAACTGGAATTCGTCCCTCGGCAGGACGAATTTTGATTGCAATTCGTCCCTGGGTGGGACGAATTCTTCTGTGTTGAAGAAGCCGACCTGCTGCTGCTCCAATGTCGATTCCCGAGACCTACAAAATGCCTGCAAACAAAGGGGTTATGTAATTGGGGCCATTTTGGGATGACCCAGATGGTCGGATTCTCCCAATTTGGCCTCTACCCTCGGGAATTTGATCTCGCCACCCGCAAGTTAGTGAAACAACAAAGCGACACAAAACATACTAGAATCTGATCAAAAGTTATGAACTTGCAGCTATGAGTTAACCAAACATGATAACACAAAATGCAACCTAAAAAAGTAATCTAGAATGCTCTAAAACTTAGAAAGTGCGGGGGTGCCCAAGTGGGCCTCCCACCGTTGGCACTTGATTCCGACGCCAATCCACTAGGGATGGGCCCAAAACCTCTTAGGATTGAGGGGTCGGCGAATTGGTTGGTTCAGGTGTCCATGTGTTGGATTTGGGTCAGGTTCAAGCTTCCAAAAGCCACCCAACAACCTCCCTTGCAAGAGAGATTGGTGGATGCGAGAAGGTGAACCAAAAGGGATGCAAGTGGGTCTTCAACTCGGCAGCACTTCGTTGCTTGAAATCTCCTTCAATCTCTCCTTTTGGGTGAGAAAAGTCCCACCTTTTATAGACCCATGGGGTCTCTTTTGAGAGGGAAGCACAAATGCCATGTGTTGGTCATAGGTGCCATGTGGCAGTCATGTCTTCCCATGAGGGAGGGGAGTCCTCCATTGACTTGGGCTCTCATAACTCGCCCTTGTGACAGCTCCTCTAACGGCCTATCTATCCACCCACACACGTGTGCGAGGCAGGAGTCATCAACTGACTGTCCCGGGCTGCCACTTGGCACCATTCTTCTTTTTGCCCGTTAAACTTGGAATTCGTCCCTGGGTGAGACGATTTCAGAATTCGTCCCTGGGTGAGACGAATCCCAGCTTAGTATTCGTCCCTGGGTGAGACGAATACTGAGCAAAGTGTCTAAATGTGCCAAATTGCTTCCCGACCTTACAAAATTGCTATGAAAGTGGTTAGGACCACTGTTTGACCTCTGAGGGCTGCCCTGGGGGCTGTGTTTGTCAAAGCGATCAGTGTTTGCAGTCACATAATCGGATTGGTGCTGTTTTGGTGTCTACAGATGCCCCTTTTTGGGATGCGCTGTGCATGGCGCAGCGTCGAGCAAAAATAGATAACCAAAGCACTAATGATTAGGGTTTCTTGGTAACCTAACCAACTTTTGATGCCCCAAGCATGGAAAGGGCATGCATTCTTGAATCCTTGCTTCTGACGAGCTAAGGAGTTTGATTTCAAGTGTTAACCTATTTTGGTGAGGTGTGACTTGAACTTAGACATTGATCACTCATGAATAGGCGAAGGGCGTTTTATCCACAGGGGAACCTTGTGTTCATGATTCACGAAATGCCAAGTGTTTGATTGATTTGATTGTTGCTTGTTTATTGCCCCAAGCAGGAGCGTGATTGTCTTTGTCAATGATTCTTTGAATGCATGTCGTTTTCCTTAATTGGGTGTGTGATTGTTGATTGGTGACTAAGTGTGACTACCCCCTCAAGCGACGAATCGATGAGGGAATGACCTTCGTGAGAAAAGCGACGAGTCGCTTGACCCAAGATGACTTGTGCAAGGGTGCCTTTAGATGGTTTATCGTTAAGCATGTGCAATTTTTCCAACATTTGGACCTGTTTTTGGTGGGTGTTAACCCTTTTTGTGATGCCATAATGGGGTGAAATCGTCGACAACCCATCTTCCCGTGGAGCGGTCCGGCTATGATAGCCTTCTTGGGGAAGTAGTAGAGTGACAATTTGAACCCCGACATCGATTTTCTATGCCAAGAGGTTAAGTGCGAGAGCACTTGTGTCCGGAAATGCTTATTGCTTTGTTTTTATGTTGCATGTTTTGTTGTTTTTGTTGTTTTTTTTTTTTTGTGACACCATTTGGGGATTAAATTTTCGAAAATCCGTCTCCCGTGGAGCGGTCCGGCTATGGTAGCCTTCTTAGGGAGTAGGATAGTGATAATTTGTGACCCTGATGTCGATTTGCCATGCCAAGAGTTTAAGTGCAAGAGCACTTGTGTCTGGCAATGTTTATTGCTTTTTGTGTTGTTTTGATTTTCTTGTTGTTTTTGAGTGGGCTTTGACCCTTTTGTGACGTCGTTTGGGGATGAAATTGTCGAAAATCCGTCTTCCCGTGGAGCGGTCCGGCTATGGTAGCCTTCTTAGGGAGTAGGATAGCGACAATGTAGACCCTGACATCAATTTTTCTATGCCAAGAGGTTAAGTGCAAGAGCACTTGTGTCTGGCAATGTTTATTGCTTTTTGTTTTTGTGTTGCATTTATTTGTTGTTTTTGTTGTTTTGATTTTCTTTGATCTTGTGCATGATGGTTGATGAATATGGATGTATGCATGTTGATTTATTTTGATGGATGCATATGCTATGATGAATGCAAATGGTTTTGATTTATATGTGATATGCAGATATGAAATGGATGAATGGGGTTTGTGATGTTTGGCTATGGCACCAAGGACTGTTTAGAACTCTATTATTTTGTTTTTAGGCGATTGCTGTGATGCATGACTTTGTATGTATACATGTGGTTTTTCTTTTTTGTATTTTTTTGATGGTATTGTAAGGATGAAAAGTAGCGCAGTTGGTTTAGAAATGTAGCTAAGGTTTTTTGAGACTCAAATGGTTTTAACTCACTAGCCATGACTATACTTTATCTTACAAGACTTTTGAACAAGGTATGAATCGGACTTGTTTTTGACCGAGCTATTTCACATCCCTGTGTGTGCAATTGAGTTCATTTATGTGGTATTTGTCAGGATACCGCCAGTTGCGATGGGCTTTCAACCGAACTCGTATTGAGGATCACCGAATTAGCTCCACTAACTCCTTTGTTGTATTTAGTTAGATTAATCTGCGGTGTTATCCAGGATGCCATAAGCTAGCTCATCCACATGCAAACATTGATCTGTACGCAAGTTAATGTGACAGATATATCGTCATGCGAGAGGTTTACCGCCGCTACCGATAGGCTATCAACCAAACCGGTACTGAGGCTTGCCTCATGACCTATTAGAATGCTGAGAGTTCCAGGGATTCAAGTTCACTCCCTTCTTTTCTTCAATTGTATTGGGATACTTGCTCGTTTGTAGTGATAAGATCACTGTTTATTTTGATTTGTTTTTCTTTTGAGCAAGGGATTGGGGATATGGAGTGACGAAAATCACTATTGCTTGTGCCTTTTGATGTGTGCACTGTAGGATGTCAAATTTTGGAGTTTTGACATTTTGCAAATTTTTTGATGTTTTGCAACTATTGAGAACTTTAGGGATTCTTAGGGAATTGGGTAGGGAGGATGCTTGTCCTTTTGCCAACTCTCAACATTCTAGGGGTCATTCGCATAGGGGGATGAGCAAGATAACCGTTTCGCTTGTGGTGACCTAGATTACTTTGCAGGTTTCATCTTTCGTTCACACAACTTGGGAATTGTTTTAGTGTTTTAATTTGTGTTGGGATGTTACGTAACAAGGTGTATTTCAAGTATGACTCTACCTTCGTAAAATCTGTTCGATTTGATACATTACATGGTTAAAGAGGAAAATGATGACTGAATCATCGAAACTCTTGGTACATTTACGGACCACTGACTGTAGTGTGGTAAAAGTTATGCATGGTGTTTTTGTTGTTTTTGTAAAATGGAACTATGTGGAACAAGATGGACTAGCAGAGCAATTGCAGCCTATGGTGCCTTTGACCTATACAACCACAAATATGCAATGTATGGATGCAATGCTTAATGCAGCTACATATTTTTGTACTTTTGATGGATTGATTTTGTGAATGTGAATATGCGGTGCTAGAGGAACTCTCTATTGATGAATTTGACCAAGCGATTGCGATAATCGTTGGAGCTTTTTTAGGTTTGACCAAGTGATTGCGATAATCCTTGGAGCTTTTTGGTGTGACCAAGTGATTGCGATAATCCTTGGAGCTTTTTGGGTTTTGCCCAAGTGATTGCGATAATCCTTGGAGCTTTTTGTTTTGACCAAGTGATTGCGATAATCCTTGGAGCTTTTGGATTGACCAAGTGATTGTGATAATCCTTGGAGCTTTTTGTGGTGACCAAGTGATTGCGATAATCCTTGGAGCTTTTTGTTTTGACCAAGTGATTGCGATAATCCTTGGAGCTTTTGGATTGACCAAGTGATTGTGATAATCCTTGGAGCTTTTTGTGGTGACCAAGTGATTGCGATAATCCTTGGAGCTTTTTGTTTTGACCAAGTGATTGCGATAATCCTTGGAGCTTTTGGATTGACCAAGTGATTGCGATAATCCTTGGAGCTTTTGGATTGACCAAGTGATTGTGATAATCCTTGGAGCTTTTTGAGGATATGGCTTTCTTAGATGTGGAATGGTCGCAAATGACTGATATTCAAGGGTTCTGTTTCCTTGATACCATCAAGAGAAGCTAGCCGGTATGTCCCGGGTCCTATTATGCTATCAATGACATATGGACCTAACCAATTTTCCGCGAATTTGTCCCTCATGTGGGACGGCAAATTAGAGTTTTGTTGGTTTTCCTTCAGAACCAAATCACCAACCCGAAAGTCTCTTAGGTGAACTTTCATGTTGTATGCTTTCTTAAGCCGCTCTTGATAGATACGTAAGTGCTCGAGAGCATTAACGCATCGTTCGTCAAGCAACGTAAGTTGGTCTAACCGGGCCCGCCGCGCAGTGTTATCATCGATGAACTCCTGCATTGATATGCGAAGGGAAGGAATTTCCAACTCGAGAGGCATTACTGCCTCTGAGCCATACACGAGCGAAAACGGAGTTGCCCCAGTGGGCGTCCGAATGCTAGTGCGATAAGCCCAAAGGGCAAGTGGGATTTGTATGTGCCAATCCTTATGACTGTCTGCGACTATCTTTTTAAGGATGGCGACTAGTGTTTTGTTTGATGCCTCTGCTTGCCCGTTTGCTTGCGGATAATAGGGCGTTGAAAAGCTGTGCTGAATTTTGTACTTTGTGGTCAAAGCACGCACGTCTTTGTTCTTGAATGATGGCCCATTATCCGATATTATTTTGGATGGAATACCAAAATGACATATGATGTTATGCAAGATGAACTCCACAATGCGGGGTCCTTTCGTTGAGGTTAACGGAATTGCTTCCACCCATTTGGTAAAATACTCTGTGGCCGTTATGATAAACGTGTGACGGCCTGACGATGCAGGGGAGATCTTTCCGATTAGATCGAGGCCCCACTACGAAAATGGCCAAGCATACTGGACTGTCTGTAGGGCCTGGGAAGGTACGTGCATCAAATTGGCATGATGTTGACATTTCATGCACTTCTTGACATATTCGCAACAATCTCGCTCTAAAGATGGCCAATAATAGCCCATGCGAAGAATGCGCTTTGCGATGGCCATACCACTAAAGTGACCACCACATGTACCGTCGTGCGCTTGGGCGACTGCCCAAGTGGACTCTTGCTGGTCCAAACAATGAAGAAGAATTCCGTCATAACTGCGACGATACAAAATGTCTCCTATCAAGACATACTTAGCCGCTTTCTGCTTGAATGTTCGTTTTGTGGCGTGCGTCAATCCAAAGGGAAGATTACCTAACTTGAGGTAGTCTCTTATGGGTAAATACCAGTCCTGTTGATCAGAAACCTCGATAGTATGAACAGCCAATCCCTTTCGAAGTTCTTCCCTAACAAATGCTGAATGGGATAGAACTTGTAAGAATAGCGTTGTGTTGCTATTAATGGGAGTGGGGGAGAACAAGGACCCCCAGTTGGCACGTTTCAGATGATCTCGGATTCGAAAGAACTTATCCGAGGATGGTTCAATCTGGATCATGTGGATTCCTGGCATCAAGTCTGAGCTTGCACGCTCTATCGTGGATTGCGATAAGGTTTTGACTTGAATAGTTGTCATATCACCTGAAAGGTCTTGCGGGATTAGTGACCCCAAAGAGGCCATTGTGTCCGCAAAATGATTCGATGATCGAGGGAGTGCCTCGATGTCATACCACTCAAGTTTTGCCAGGAATTTGTCCACGAGGGCTTTATAGGCCTTCAGAACTTGGGCATTTGCATTGATATACCCCTTTGACTTGATTGACTATTAACAGCGAATCACCAAAGATATTCAATCGTTTGATGTTCATGGCGATTGTTGTTTGAAGACCTAGGAGCAAGGCTTCATATTCTGCATTATTGTTGGTGCACTGGAAGTTTAATTTAAATGACAGGGGCATTGGAGCGCCCTGCGGTGTGAAGAATACAATTCCTGCGCCACCACCTTGCTCGCATTTAGAACCATCGAAGAATAGGGTTATGTCGGCCTGTGACTCAGGCTCATCAGAATCTGGCGATTCTGAGACATGGAAGACCCCATCATCGGGTAGTTCTATGACCAGAGGCTGATCGTCTTCAAGAGGAGCCTCTACTAGTTGATCGGCTATGACTTGTCCTTTGATAGATTTTTGCCCAATGAACTCAATGTCAAATTCCGTCAACAACATGATCCATTTTGCTATGCGACTACTATGATAAGTATGACTCATCATGTATCACAATGGATTCTCCTTAGACACAACATACGTAGTGTTGCTCAGCATGTAGTGGCATAGCTTTTTGGTAGCAAACACCACTGCCAAGTAGAGTTTCTCAACGTATGCATAGTTAAGTTCGTAACTGACTAGGGTGCGGCTAAGATAGTAAGTAGCCTGTTCTTTGTGAAGTTCATTCTTTTGGGCTAGCATGGCGCCCAATGCCACCTCGCAGGCTGAGATGTATAAGTAGAACGACACTCCCGGTCTAGGTGGTGCCAATACCGGCGACGAAGCCAAGTATTGTTTGATTTCGTCAAAGGTCGACCGGCACTCGTCATCCCAATGAAATGTGACCCCCTTGTGCAATAATTTGTTCATGGGTCGGCATTTGTCAGATAATTGCGCTATGAAGCGTTTAATCGACGCGACCTTTCCTTGCAGACTTCTGAGCTGCTTGATAGTAGTTGGGGGAGCCATTTCAAGGATTGCCTTGACTTTCTTTGGGTCCACTTCGATGCCTCGTTTTGAGACTATAAAACCCAAGAGTTTTCTAGATGTGACGCCAAATACGCACTTCTTGGGATTCAGTCTGACCTTATGCTCTATGAGGCGATCGAGAATCTTGCTTAAGTCACCGAGATGATCTGAGCGCAAAAGAGACTTGGCTAACAAATCATCCATGTAATCTTCCAAAGTTTTGTGCATGTAATCATGGAAGATGTATGTCATGGCACGTTGGTAGGTAGCGCCAAGCATTTTTAAGGCCAAAAGGCATGACCTTATAACAAAATGTCCCCCAAGGCATTGTGAACGCCGTTTTAAGTTGGTCTTCAGGATTGATACGAATTTGGTTGTATCCTGAGAAGCCATCCATTAGGGAGAGCATTTCATGACCTCGTCGTAGCGTCTACTAGCGCGTCGATGCTTGGCAAGGGGAAATCATCCTTAGGACTCGCTTTGTTTAGGTCTCAAAAATCGGTGCATATGCGAATCCTCCCATCGGGCTTCTTGACGGGAACCATGTTGGACAGCCATGGCGGATAATCCACGCAGATGACAAACCGTGCATCCAACAACTTTTGTAATTCGTCTTTGACCATCAAGGCCACTGTTGGGTGCATCTTGCGTAGTTTTTGCTTTACAGTGCTTGATTGTCGGATCAAGCGTTAAATTGTGCGTGACTAGTCGTGGGTCTAGTCCCGACATGTCTCTGTATGACCATGCAAAAACTTCCTTCTTCGATTTGAGAAGGGTGATGTATTCGGCTTGCTCTTTGGGGGAAATACTTACCCCAGGCTTGATAATCTGTGGATTCGTTGGGTCTAAGCCGATGTCTACGTCGACCGTTTCTTCGACTGACATGTGGGATCCTTCCTCCAACTGATGTGGAGTCGGGATCAAATGGATATCATTGGCTGAGTTTAAATCTACGTTTGGAACCTCGGGTCCCTCTTTAGCCTAAAAAATTTCTTGAGTTGTCCTTGGGGTCAAATGAGGTATTTCACCGAAAGTCCAGGACTCGATGGTGATAAAGGTGAATTGACGCGATCCCAACCGATGGCATCTATGTCTAGATGCAATGACCGTGATGGATCGGCCGGATTGCGGATGGGTGCGGTCAAATCAATGGAGATCATGTGGATGGAATGAATTTGGTCTCCAGAACCGCGGGTGTGATAGCTCGATTCTTTTAGATGCTCCCTATACTCTGGATCTGGCTCTACGGGAACGGGAACGAATGGATCTTCCCTAGGTGCGAATTCATCCCTATTTGCGAAAAGGATGGCAGGGTCTTTTCTCAGCACTGGTGTCATGATGGGATCTCGAGGTGGACGATGCTCATCTTGAATTTGGAGCCATGGATCCAATACTTGGTCCCACCTTGCAGGGTCTACCCACCATTCATGCCCTAACCGTATGCCCATCTGTCCCATTAGATCTTCATGGGTTAAAGCATGGTGATGTCATCGCGCATGTCTGAGATAGTCCATTTTAGTCTCATCTTCTCGAATCACTTTCGAAGACCCAAAAATGTTCATCCTCTTCAAGAATCGTTGCTTGCGGCGTTGAGGATCCTCCTTGTTCCAGCAAGTTAATCTGGTCCCATTGTGGTTGTTCCACTCTTGGTGGAGGGACCTGATTCTCTTGATGCTGTGTTGTTTCATCTAGAATCTCTAAGGGGAACAACTTCAGAAAGATGTCCGGTAGCCGTTGGTTTTCTCTTTGAGGACCACTGTCCGAACTTTCGCCTCTCTCTAGCAAAGGAGAGGGATTACTGCTATTTCTAGGGGTGTTTGTTGACCATGGGAGGTAGTCTCCCAATGTGTATTCTGTATTTGGATTGGCATAAGGGTCTAATGCCAATCCCCCTTGTTGCCTATTTCTAGGCCTTGCATATTTTCAACCAAGATGTCTAATGGCAGGGGATGGTTGAACCCTACCCCCGACTTGTCATATGGCATCTGATATCTTGGTTGGCAAAGGATCCGCATCCCTTGCTCATATCTGCCTAGCCCGTATCCATGCCAATTGCATTGGTCAAGATATTTTAGGGCAAAATCTGGGTTTGACAGATAGTTGATGTTTTCAACAAAAGGCTCTTCGTCTGCTTCCTTTTGTTGGCATGGTTCAAGACCATGATCAAGGCCCCCATACACGAAATTTGTCTGGTTTGGAGGGTAGCCTAGAGGAAAAATTTTCCCTATGGGAAGGTGAGGTCTTCCCATGTCTTGTACTGACTCCAATGCTGGCGTCGCCACAACATTTTGTACCAAATATTCCCCCAAGCCCGTACTGGCCATTTCAACAGTGATTGTTGATGATTGGGTGGGAGGAAATGGTAGTCCTTCTTGACTCCATTCCATGTTTGGTGTTTCAGGAGTCTTAGTTTCGTTGTGCTGGGTGTTTTCTCCGTTGATACCGTTGAGATTGTGGGCAACCTTTCTTCCAAGGGTTTAACCTCTTCCACGATCTGTTTTCCCTTGTCCTTCTGTTGGGCCATGATAGGTGGCGTTGATGATGAAGGAGTAGGTGATGAGGTCTCACCTGGCTAGGATTTTGCCTTGTTGGCCACCAGTGGTGCCTGCGGTATCGGACCTTGTTTAGATGGATTTAATTGAAAATCCAAATGCATTGAAGGGAGGGTCGATTGAGGCATGAATTGTACCGCATTGCAATACTTGAAGGGCTCTAAGTCCATTGGGACTACATGTATTTCTCCCTCATAAGCATACTTTAAGCATTGGTGGGCGATCGAAGGGACACACTTCATGTCCCTGATCCAAGGCCGCCCTAGCAGTATATTATAAGCCATTTCGCCTTCCAACACATGGCACAATGTAGGTATTGTCTTTTGTCCTACCTGGATAGGCAGAACAACTGTGCCGACTTTCGAGCATATTGCATTGTTGAAAGCACACAGTGTGTACGTGGAGGCTGTGATGTGAGAGGCTAGTAGATTCAAATGTTTTAAGGTTGCAGTGGTAATGATGTTACTGGACGAGCCAGTATCTATCAGCACTCTCTTGTACGAAATCCCGTTGACCCGCGCGATAACGTGCAGGGGTGGATCTGCCATGTCATTCGATATCGTTTTGACCTCATCTTCTCTAAATGTGATGACCGGCTCCGTACATCGTTTCACATGTCCTACGAAGTTGTTGAAAGAATTTTCTTCGTGGGGCTGTAATTCAATGGCTTTTAAAATGTCCATAAGAGCTTCCCTATGGGGTGCTGACTGTTGAATAAGCTCGTAAATGGACAACCTAGCCAATGTGGTCTGCAAACTCTCCGTGAGTTTGGTTCATATTATGACCTCGGGTCTAGATGGAGGCAACTGCGTTGGGCATTGTTGAGGCTGCGATGTTGTCGGAACTTCCCTCGTAGCTACCTCGGGGGCAACTGCTGGGTACCTTCTGTTCCTTGTTACTATGCTAATCATTCCCACAAATCCCTATGTGGGAAGATCCTATCGCACCTCGTTAATCTGGAGTGGTTTTTTCTGTGCCTCATGGGCAGGCAAGGGGTCCTTGAATACCCCCATTTGTTGGTTGTTTGGCGCGATGGGGTTGTCCACGACCAATGTTCTATTGTCGATCAAATCCTCGGACTAGTTCTTTGAATTTCCAGAACCCATTCAAGTCATGTCCTCCGCGCCTATGGAATCTACAATACAATTCTTCTCTGTACTCCCTAGGCTTGGGAATGTTAGGGTCTATAGTTTGAATTTCTGGCAGAGTGACTAAATTTGCCGCTGACAAGCGGTCAAATAAGGAATCCCTAGACTCGCATATGGGGTGAAATGTCGTCTAGGGCGACGCGGGTAATTTTGCTCCCGTCTTCTATTATCTCTTTCATAAGCAGGAGGCACTGCTCGGTAATTAGCCTTTTGGGGCTGCGTTTCTTGCACGGGCACGGGAACATTTATCGCAACTTGGTTGACTGTAGCGTGTTGTGGTTGCGTTGTCCCGGTTTTAGTGGTTTTATTCCACTCTTTCTTTTTAGGCTTAGCGATTGCGCCTTCACCTATTTTAATCTCTTCTATGACTCTGGCTTGCGCCAAAGCTTCTTCTAAGCTATCGTATTGCCGCAGCAACAATAGACCGTAGATTGATTTTAAGCAACTTTTTGCGAACATCTATGTGAGATCAGACATAGGAGGACGGTAGGGTAACTTAGAAAGCAAAGCTCTCCATCGATTCCCATATGCTGCCATTGTTTCCTCCTCAAATTGTTTGAGGCTCGCCAGATCACTCAGTGATGCCTTCTTCCTTGTGTTGAAGGCAAAGCGTTCAAGAAACGCATCTACTAATTGATCTAAGTTGCTTATGCTATGTTTGGGTAGTTGTGTGAACCAATCCGAGGCAGGGCCTACGAATGTGGTTATGAATGTTCTAAGCAACAATGCGTCATTATCTTGGATGCCGAAGCATTGGCTTAAAAATCTTGTAACGTGTTCTTGTGCATCCTCTTCACCTTTAAAAATTGCCAATTGAGGCAACTTGAAGTGCTCGGGGTAAAGAGGTGTAGGCACTGAGGGATGCACCGGATTACTGCGGAGTTGAAGTAATGTGGGTTTTTGATGCCCAACAGCTTTTGTTTCCATGGACTCCAAATGCTCCAATAGCGCTTGGTATGCATCGAAAGATTTTATTTCTTCCTCTCTTGTTCTCTCTCGTTGTAAGTTATGATAAACTGGAGGCCTATGGAGGGGTGGCCGAATGGCATCCCTCCTGCCTTGATGGGGACTTTCAACATATTCCTCTTCTGGTTCATACTCCTCGTAAAATTCTTGAGGAATCTCTGGGCGAAACCTATGACCCCGATCAAGCCCTCGTCGAAGGTACCCATCATTGTTTCGGGAGTTGCCTCCCTCTCGAATCCATGAGGTCTTGGAGGCAAAGCTTGATGAGGTCGTGGAGACCTGTCCTGCACCAATGGATTATGTCTCACATATTTTTCGGCTCTTTGAATGCGAGGGGTTGGCTCCCTCTCAGGTAGTTTATAGCGTAGCTCATCCGCTTTGCGTTGCATGCACTCTCTATCCAAGCGGTGTTGATACTCTATCTCCTGATGACTTTGTTTAAGCCGCATGATTTGGGCTTGACGGGTGGCATGTTGGGCGACTATCGGGTCAATTTGGTCTACCCTATTTTGCTCAGGAGGTTCGAATGTTCCTCCTATGTGTTTGCCTTGATTTTGATTATCTACAACTTCAAGGGGTCGCTTCCCTCCGTCGAGGTAGGCGGCCTGTACTCGAGGTTCTGGCCTCAAGGGGTGATCATGATGTCCAGCTGGTGCGGAAGCGCAAGGTTCCCGCATTGTATGTTGTTGTCTTTGAGGAATGCGATGATCTTCCTCGCGCTCCCTCTCATAGGTGTGAAGGGGGCAGGCGGAGTTAGGTCATTTTGTGTAAAGAACCCTACGCTCTAGATTTTGTCTCTCTGTTATGATGTGAGGTAAATAAGGGACACCATATCCACGTTGTCCCTCCAAATGGATGGTTTGCCTGTCTAGCGCTTCGTCGCGCCGTGGCCACTCATGTCTAACCTGAGAGGGTGATTCCCTATTTACCTCAAGGTCTACATGTAAGGCGTCCTCTCGAAAGGGGCTGCTTTGAATAGGCATACCCCACCGAGGATTCTGAATTGGATTCTTTTGTAGGTTAGACCGATAAGGCGGTATGACCAAATCCTCGAGACTGAAGCGAAGGTGATTCATGCCTGCTTCTTGTGTACCTTCTAGAGCTTCTGCCCTTGATTGGGCTTGGCTGTGGGTGTACACCATTGCGGTGCTTCTATGCTATCTAAACAGATTTTTATCTTGTTTATGATGATTTTTTTTTTGTCTACACTAAGCAGAAATAAACACACACATGCGCAAACCGTGATTATCTCTTTTAAGGATTATCGGTGTGCCCTAAACTGGTTTAGTGCATTTTGATGTTTTGTTTTGTTTTTGTAGGTTTTGAAGAACGTTTAAATGCATAATGAAGGCTCATATAACTCCCAAAATGGTAGCCCCTTCAATATACCAACCAGGCCGATATACCAACCTCTCTATATACCCGCCCTTACGAGAGGGAGACTATAGGTACGTGAGAGCAGAAGGTACGTGGTATGTAGGCGGTACGAAAGGGGGATTGTCCTGTTAATGGCACCTACCATAGAAAACTTATCCTCGCATGCATGGGAATCACCCCAGCGACACTCGGTCAGCTTTCGTCAGGATTTACGCCTAACAACAGTTGACAATCGGGAAATGGATGCAAAGCTAAGCCAAGGTGGTGATGAACCCACCGTTGGTCTTGCTCAAGGGCTGGGGTCTTACGACCAGCTCCTTGGTTTAAAATTATTGCGTGAAGTGTGTGGGATTCATTTTATTTAACGAAAATGAAACAAGCATAAATGACTCTTCCTATGCAATGCAGGATTAAATGAAAACAATTAAAGAAACATAAACATAAACAGAAAATTTAACAGAGATTATAAAAATCCCTACCTCTTCTCTGCCTGGACCGGTTGCTTCTGAATTTCTACTCTAAAAATCCGTAGGCAGGAATTCGTCCCTCTGGGAGACGAATTACAGAACAGAATTCGTCCCTCCCAGAGACGAATTTGAATTCGTCCCAGGGTCAGACGAATTGCAGAACAAAATTCATCCCTGCTAGAGACGAATAGCAGTATGCAACAAAAAATGTACCTGTCAAGCACAAAACACAAAAATTTAATCAGTTTCTATGATTTTAAACACCAGGGAACAGGGTCCCACCATGATCGCCATTGAAAGCACGAGATTCCGGGCGAAGGAAACACTAATTGCGATGCATTCAAAATCAAATACGCTTAAGTCCTAGAAATGTAAATTGCATGAAACGAAAGAAACGCATTGGAAGAGACACAAGCAAATGGAGAAAACACAGCCCTTTCATTAAAATTTCTTGATCTCTATTACAATGATGCCTCCTCCCTTTTCAGGGGCTAGGAGCGCTAAAATAATTTGATTACAATCACTTAATGTTCCTCTTTCCGCGTGCCCACGATTGAAATGGATGGGCCAAGATGATGCCGCCACTGATGTCGATGAGTTCTTCACCTCTCGTCGCTTCTCCCGCGAACAAAGAAACAACCAAGATGTCGATAGCACTCGCCGCAAATGGAAAGTGTTCGTTCTCTAAAATTAACGAAATATGCATGTAAACATTTGCCTGAAACGGTAAATACAAGTGAGTCCAAATGGCTTGAAATCTTGATAGAAGACAAAAAAAGTTACCAGAAGGCCATTGCCACCGAGACAGCTGGCCAATCCGCCTTCAACTGGAATTCGTCCTTGGGCAGGATGAATTTTGACTACAATTCATCCCTGGGTGGGACGAATTCTTCTGTGTTGAAGAAGCCGACCTGCTGCTTGCTCCAATGTCGATTCCCGAGACCTGCAAAACACCTACAAACAAAGGGGTTATGTAATTGGGGCCATTTTGGGATGACCCAGATGGTCGGATTCTCCCAATTTGGCCTCTACCCTCGGGAATTTGATCTCGCCACCTGCAAGTTAGTGAAACAACAAAGCGACACAAAACATACTAGAATCTGATCAAAAGTTATGAACTTGCAGCTATGAGTTAACCAAACATGATAACACAAAATGCAACCTAAAAAAGTAATCTAGAATGCTCTAAAACTTAGAAAGTGCGGGGGTGCCCAAGTGGGCCTCCCACCGTTGGCACTTGATTCCGATGCCAATCCACTAGGGATGGGCCCAAAACCTCTTAGGATTGAGGGGTCGGCGAATTGGTTGGTTCAGGTGTCCATGTGTTGGATTTGGGTCAGGTTCAAGCTTCCAAAAGCCACATGTAGACACCAAAACAACACCAATCCGATTATGTGACTGCAAACACTAATCGCTTTGACAAACATAGCCCCCAGGGCAGCCCTTAGAGGTCAAACAGTGGTCTTAACCACTTTCATAGCAATTTTGTGAGGTCAAGAAGCAATTTGGCACACTTAGACACTTTGCCTAGTAATCGTCTCACCCAGGGATGATTGCTAACTTGAAATCGTCTCACCCAGGGACGATTTCTGAAATCGTCTCCAGTAAGGATGATTTCCAAGTTTAACGGGCAAAAAGACAAATGAGGCCAAGTGGCAGCCCAAAACAGTCAGTTGATGACTCCTGCCTCACACGCGTGTGTGAGTGGACAAATAGGCCGTTTGAGGACTGTCACAAGGGCAGTTATGAAAGCCCAAGTCAATGGAGGACTCCCCTCCCTCTTGGGAAGACAAGATCGCCACATGGCGCCTATGACCAACACATGGCATTTGTGCTTCCCTCCCAAAAGAGACCCCATGGGTCTATAAAAGGTGGGACTTTTCTCACTCAAAACATACAGGTTGAAGGAGTTTTCAAGCAACGAAGTGCTGCTAAGTTGAAGACCCACTTGCATCCCTTTTGGTTCACCTTTCCACATCCACCAATATCTTTTGCAAGGGAGGTTGTTGGGTGGCTTTTGGAAGCTTGAATCGGACCTAAATCCAACACATGGACACCTGAATCAACCAATTCGCTGACCCCCCCAATCCTAAGAGGTTTTGGGCCCATCCCTAGTGGATTGGCGCCGAAATCAAGTGCCAATAGTGGGAGGCCCACTTTGGCACCCCCACACTTTTCGTAAGTTTTATTTCAAAAGCATTCTAGTTTATTTTCTTATGCTGCATATTGTGTTTTCTATTTGGTGAATTCATCACTGCAATTTCGTAACCTTTGATCAGATTCTAGTATGTTTTGTGTCGTTTTGTAGTTTCACTAACTTGCAGGAAGCGATATCAAATTCTCGAGGGTAGAGGCCAAATTGGGAGAATCCGACCATCTGGGTCGTCCCAAAATTGTCCCAATTACATAACCCCTCTGTTTGTAGGTGTTTTGGAGACCTCGAGAGTCAAAATTGGAGCGTGTCAGTTTGGCTTCCCCAACACAGAAGAAATCGTCCCACCCAGGGACGATTTACAGTCAGAAATTGTCCTACCCAGGGACGATTTCCAGTTGAAAGTAGATTGGCTGATTGTCTCAGTGGCAATGGCCTGTTGGTAACATTTTCTGTCTTTTGGCAAGTTTTCAGGCTGTTTAGAATCATTTTTTTTACTGTTTTAGATAAATGTTTGCATGCATCTTTTGATGATTTTAGAAGAACGAACACTTTTCACTTGCAGCAGGTACTACTAACATCTTGGATGTTTCTTGGTTCACAGGAGAAGCAGCGGAGGTGAAGAACTCATCGACATCAGCGGCGGCATCATCTTGGCCCGCCCATTGCAATCATGGGCACGCAGAAAGAGGAACATTGAGTGATTGTAATCGAATTCTTTTAACGCTCCTAGCCCCCGAAAAGGGAGGAGACGTCATTGTAACAGAGATCAAGGGATATTAATGAAAGGGCTATGTTTTCTCCATTTGCTTGTGTCTCTTCCAATGTGTTTCTTTTCCATTTCATGCACTTTACGTTTCTAGGACTTAAGCGTACTTGATTTTGAATGCAATCACAATTAGTGTTTCCTTTTCCCGGAATCTCATGCTTTCACCACCCAACAAACTCCCTTGCAAGAGATATTGGTGGATGTGAGAAGGTGAACCAAAAGGGATGCAAGTGGGTCTTCAACTCGACAACACTTCATTGCTTGAAATCTCCTTTTTTCTCCTTTTGGGTGAGAAAAGTCCCACCTTTTATAGACCCATGGGGTCTCTTTTAAGAGGGAAGCATAAATGCCATGTGTTGGTCATAGGTGCCATGTGCCAGTCATGTCTTCCCATGAGGGAGGGGAGTCCTCCATTGACTTGGGCTCTCATAACTGCCCTTGTGACAGTCCTCTAACGGTCTATCTATCCACCCACACACGTGTGCGAGGTAGGAGTCATCAACTGACTGTCCTGGGCTGCCACTTGACACCATTCTTCTTTTTGCCCATTAAACTTGGAATTCATCCCTGGGTGAGACGAATCCCAGTTAGTATTCGTCCCTGGGTGAGACGAATAGTGAGCAAAGTGTATAAATGTGCCAAACTGCTTCCTGACCTTACAAAATTGCTATGAAAGTGGTTAGGACCACTGTTTGACCTCTAAGGGCTGCCCTGGGGGCTGTGTTTGTCAAAGCGATCAGTGTTTACAATCACATAATCAGATTGGTACTGTTTTGGTGTCTACACATCCAAAATATTCCATCATCCATATCAACCAACTCCATAGGTTATGGTCTTGTTTTTCAGTCTATTTTCTTTGATACTCAATCCTTCAAAGAAGCAACTAGTATTAAAAAATGCGATGATACCATGGAAAACGAATTCTCTTCCTTAATCAAAAATAAAACTTGGGATTTAGTTTCGTTGCCTAAAGGAAGGAAATTAGTTTTTTGTAAATGGAATTACATAACAAAGTATGGTTCGAATGGAGAAATTGACAAACACAAAGCTCACCTATTAGCCAAAGGTTTATCTCAAATTGAAGGAATTGATTATGTTGAAACCTCTGCTCCAGTTGGTAAAATGGATTCTATAAGATTGGTTCTTGCTCTTGATGCTTCCCAAAAGTGGCCTATATTTCAAATGGATGTAAAAAGTGCTTTCTTACATGTGGATTTAAATAAAAGAGATATACATGGAATAACATGTTGGTTTCCCTCAAGACTCCTCTCTTGTTTGTAGGCTAAATAAGTCTCTCTATGGACTCAAAAAAGTTCCTAGAGCTTGGTATGAAAATATGGACTCATTCCTTCTTTTTGTAGGTTTTTCTCATTGCGAATCTGATAAAACAATCTACATTTGGAGAGATGAAGGAAAAATCACCATTCTTGTTTTATATGTTGATGATATTCTAATCACCGTAGTACCTTCGATCAAATTTACTAAAAGGCTCCCTCTCTAAAAATTTAATATGGTTGATTTAGGTTTAGCTCATTGCTTCCTTGGGATTAAAATAAATAAAAAAAATGTAGGTATTTAATTGTGTAAAAAAAAATACATTCTAGATCTTCTTCAGAGGTTTAAAATGTCAGACTGCAAATCTTCTCCTACACCTTTTCAATCTAGCATAAATCTAAGTATTTCCTGCTCATCCCCTCTATGTGATGCAACTCTATATGGCCAACTTGTAGGGAGTCTATTATACCTTACTCATACTCATCCAGATATATCATATGCATTTGGCCTCATATCTAGATTCTCCTATGAACCTCACTTTAGTCATTGGCAAGTAGAAAAAAAACTCCTCTGCTACTTGTAAAGAACTACTCAATTTGGGCTCTTATATAAGGGAAAATCCATCAATATCATTGGTTACACAGATTCATATTGGGTGGGATCAGTAGAAGATAGATGCTCAACTTATGGTTGTCTTTTATCTTTGTTCTTCGCCAATAGACTGGTTATGCAAAAAATAACAAGCAGTAGTCTTACCATCTACAAAGGCAGAATATAGGGCAGTAGTTTTAGTAATCCAGGAAGCTCTTTGGCTTCGTCAAATTCTCAGGGAATTTATTTTATCCTATGAAAAACCTATATCTCTTTGGTGTGATAATCAGAGCACAATTCACATTGCACAAAATCCAATTCAGCATCAACACACCAAGCACATTGAGATACATATGCACTTCATTCGACATCACATTCAAAACATGGACATATACTTAGACTATATTCCAACTGATAATCAAATTGCAGACATCTTCACCAAGTCATTTCCTTCTCCATGTTACCTTCAGTTGTGAGATAAACTTGGAGTAATACAACTGCATTGACACAAAGGTCTTCCACCTCTCATTATATTATTTGGAGAATGATTTTTTCCCTTGTGGTTTTTTTATCATCTCTCCAATAGCATGTATATTATGAGGACAATCTTCACCATCCGAAGACATGTATCTATCTTGAATATTTTTTGTGACAAATGGTTTTTACCAAAGGGTTTTTTTCACCATCTATAAATTGTAAATGTATACCTAATTAGGCCAAGTTATGGGGACTCTATAATTGTATGAGGACAATCTTTGCCATCTAAAGACATGCCTCTATAATAAATATTTTTCTTATGATAGATGGTTTTTATCCAAGGGTTTTTTCACCATTTCTATAATGTAAATGAGTACCTAATCAGGCCATCTTACTGGGACTCATCATAACCTTTGTATTAAGAGGACAATCTTCGCCATCCGAAGACAAGCCTCTTCCTTATTATTATTTTTTTATTGATGGCTTTTCCCATAGGATTTTTACCATCTCTTCAAAAAAGGAAGTCATTGTACATGAGTACCTCATCAAACATTCTTATCGGGACTTGTTTATAAAAACCACCCCTAGTATCACTTAAGGGGGGTGTTAGAATAAGTGAATATTCTCTTAAGTTCTACTAGGATAGACACACTAGATTTTCCACTCCTCCATGTGTCAGGTAAACTCTAAGTGGTGTCTTTATCATGTTTGATGAGTTGTTGTAATCCAACGACTCTCAATGATCAACTTTCTTATTTATACAAAGTTGATCCTTGTAATAAATAAATCAGTTCTATTTTATTTTTTCAAAATCTTATAATGCTTTGCATTTCTACTTTGGGAAATTCTAACATCATTATTAGGAATGGTCTTATTACATGGATCCAAGAATTAAATCCTTTCACTTCTATTAAGTCTTCATTTTCCTATGCAACATGCTACCAATATATATCATTCTTTTCATTTATAATTGAATAGTAAGTTGGAATTTGTTGTTAAGTCTCTTATTATATTTTATTAATATAATTTTTAGTGATATACTATCAATACATATCTTTATCACCCTTATCTTGTGTTATGTGTGAGTACTTAAGATTGGGTTTTGTTGTTAAATCCCTTATTATCCTCTATGTCAAATTTCTATGAAAAATATACATAATAACGCTATATATTTATGGTTATTATCCTTGGTTATAAGTAAATATTTTTGAGTTAGGACTTGTTAATAGATCATTTATTATTTTCTCTTTAAATTATTTCTTAAACAAATCTTTAAATAAAACTAATTATTCATTAAATAAGATGATGGGAATGTTTTCCACATGGTTGGGAGTGGATTCTCTCCTCATACGTATTGGAATAGGACTAGGGATCAATTATGCCATCTAATGAATCACGTGATGATTGCATTTATTACAATCATAAAGTTACTTTACTTCTAATTTCTATAAAAATCTAATTCCTTTAATTAAGATTTGAGCATGTTATAATAGAGCTTTTACTTTTGTTTTATATTTATTTAATAATATTTTTGTGAAAGTTAAAATAAATATCTTTTTTAAATCTCAAAACACTTCACCATGAATTCTCTCCATGTTACCTTGCAAGGCTCAATGAAATTTAACTAAGATACAAATCCAAATTGATAAAAGACTATGATATTATTATTTCACCCAAGCATTGTATGGTATGACTTAATTTAATAAATACAAACGTTACACATTACATAAAATTCATTCAAACAACCTCCTCTTCTCATCACTATCTAAACCCTTCTTTTTCTATAATATTATTTGATGAATATTTCTAAAAAACCTTGTATTTATTTTAATCTGTAAATATTTTTATATAATAATAATAATATCATTAGTTAAACATGATGAAAAAGTGTAATGAGCGGCGATTGTTTAGTAGCGGGTAATATATCCTGAATGCGTGTGCACAGTTTTCCTTGTTTTACGGCGTGCTGAGGTGGTAAGAGCGTTATTGAGGTGAGTTGAAGTTGAAAGGTGGGGCGGGGATCCACCTTTGGGAATGGAGACGCGCGATCTCGATCGTTGGCGAGGGACACCAAAAACCGCATTGGAACGTCTTGATGGCCGTTCCGTCATATTCCATAAGGAGGAAAGAACAAATTCTTACGAGCAACCAGGGTGGAATGTTTGCACCGCCCTAGGTGTGAAGAATTTTTTAGTATTTATTATTATGTGAGATAATTTTATTTAACTAAACTTTTGAACTAAATTCTAAAGTAGTTGTATCAATTTTAACCTTAGATTTTTATTAAATTTTTAGTAGTAAACCTACAAAAATTATACAATTGCTTTAAATAAAATCAACGACACTGGTTAAGAAGTAGTTATCCATCCTTTAACCTGTTAAATTTAGGATTCTGGATTCTTTATAACGCCCAGAAATTGATGGGGCAAACTAGATGACCATAAGAAATTAGCCTTTTGTATACTTTTGCATATCCTACAATGTATTATGTTGTATTTCAGTCTGTATCACGTTAATATAGAATATATTGTAAGAATATAGTTTTTATTTATAAAATAATTTTTAATATAACATTAATATAATCACAATTATACTTATTGGCTGTGACAGCTACCTAATCAGACTTGTCATTATAAAAATGGAAGTTAGAAATTTACAACACTATTGATAATTCACAACATTGGACCCGCCAGTATTAAAACATTTGATCAGTCCGTTTACGTCTACTTTTATGAAGAAAACTAACCAGTATATTATCGTTGAAAACATTATTAGATCAACCTCCACCCTATGGAAGCAGATAGGTTTGGTTGTCTTAAATTTTGAAGTAAATGTAGCTGCGTCTTAACGACGTGTCTTAACAACTATTCATTTTGTCGATAGTAAATGCGTTAGTGAACAGAATGTTCTTATGATTTTTGTGCATAAAATTATAAACTATTACCTGGCAGTGGTATACAGTGTACACTAATCGAATACATAACGTGGCGTGTCGGTTAATAGTTTTAAAACCCCAAAAAGTAGTAAAGATATAATGAAATTTTAATTATAAAATATATTATTAGATTTGTATCATCAAATTAATCGGTTAGAAAACAAAAGTGCTAGTGTTCCACAAAAAAAAGGTGTAACCAAATTTCAATAGACTTGTATCATCACTTTAACATGTTAGAAACCAAGAAGACCAATCATGAATATATTGCTAGACTTGCATCGTGAGGGTCAGCTCCTCACATACATGCCCAAAAGCAATGTTAATAGGGGTGAGGAATCCCACAATGTGAGACCAAGGATTTGCACTTTTAAACCTCATTAGCAAAGAATATGACAAATATTGATGTTTATAAATTATTTAAATTCCATGAAACAATTAATGTAGGATTTTTCACTTCTTCTACTCCTTTCTCTATGCCAAAATGGGCATGCACCATTGTTAAATAAGCTACTCCTTACATCCAAAATCTTCCATCATACATATCAACCAACTCCATAGGTACTGGTCTTGTTTTTTAGTCTATTTTCTTTGATACTCAATCCTTCAAAGAAGCAACTAGTATTAAAAAATGTGATGATACCATGGAAAATGAATTCTTTTCCTTAATCAAAAATAAAACTTGTGATTTAGTTTCGTTGCCTAAAGGAAGGAAATTAGTTTGTTGTAAATGTAATTACATAACAAAGTATGGTTCGAATGGAGAAATTGACAAACACAAAGCTCACCTAGTAACCAAAGGTTTCTCTCAAATTGAAGGAATTGATTATGCTGAAACCTTTGCTCCAGTTGGTAAAATGGATTCTATAAGATTGGTTCTTGCTCTGGTTGCTTCCCAAAAGTGGCCTATATTTCAAATGGATGTAAAAAGTGCTTTCTTACATGTTAATTTAAATAAAGAGATATACATGGAATAACAAGTTGGTTTCACTCAAGACTCATCTCTTGTTTGTATGCTAAATAAGTCTCTCTATGGACTCAAACAAGATCCTAGAGCTTGGTATGAAAATATGGACTCCTTCCTTCTTTTTGTAGGTTTTTCTCATTGCGAGTCTGATAAAACAAACTACATTTGGAGAGATGAAGGAAAAATCACCATTCTTGTTTTATATGTTGATGATATTCTAATCACCGTAGTACCTTCGATCACATTTAGACTATAAAACACTCCCTCTCTAAAAAATTTAATATGGTTGTTTTAGGTTTAGCTCATTACTTCCTTGGAATTCAAATAAATAAAAAAAATGTAGGTATATAATTGTGTCAACAAAAATACACTCTAGATATTCTTCAGAGATTTAAAATGTCAAACTGCAAATCTTCTACTACACATTTTCAATCTGGCATAAATCTAAGTATTTCTTGCTCATCCCCTCTATGTGATGCAACTCTATACGGTCAGCTTGTAGGGAGTCTATTATACCTTACTCATAATCATCCATCGATATCATTGGTTACATAGATTCATATTGGGTGGGATCAGTAGAAGATAGATGCTCAAATTATGGTTGTCTTTTATCTTGGTTCTTCGCCAATAGCCTGGTTATGCAAAAAATAACAAGCAATATTCTTACCATCTACAAAGGCAGAATATAGGGTAGTAGTTTTAGTAATTCATGAAGCTCTTTGGCTTTGTCAAATTCTTAGGGAATTTGTTTTATCCTATGACAAACCTATATATCTTTGGTGTGATAATCAGAGCACAATTCACATTGCACAAAATCTAGTTGAGCATCAGCACACCAAGCACATTGAGATACATATGCACTTCATTCGACATCACATTCAAAACAGGGACATATACTTAGACTATATTCCAACTGAGAATCAAATTGCAGACATCTTCACCAAGTCATTTCCTTCTCCATGTTACCTTCAGTTGTGAGATAAACTTGGAGTAATACAGTTGCATTGACACAAAGGTCTTCCACCTCTCATTATATTATTTGGAGAATGATTTTTTCTCTTGTGGTTTTTTTATCATCTCTCCAATAACATGTATATTATGATGACAATCTTCACCATCCGAAGACATGCCTCTATCTTGAATATTTTTTGTGACAAATGGTTTTTACCCAAGGGGTTTTTTCACCATCTATAAATTGTAAATGAGTACCTAATCATGCCAAGTTATGGCGACTCTATAATGGTTTTTACCTAAGTTAGGTTTATAATTGAATAGTAAGTTGGAATTTGTTATTAAGTCTCTTATTATATTTTATTTATATAATTTTTAGTGATATATTATCAATACATATCTTTATCACCCTTATCTTGTGTTATGTGTGAGTACTTAAGATTTGGTTTTGTTGTTAAATCCCTTATTATTGTCTATGTCAAATTTCTATGAAAAATATACATAATAGCGATATATATTTATGGTTTTTATCCTTGGTTATAAGTAAATATTTTTAAGTTAGGACTTGTTAATAAATCCTTTATTATTTTTTCTTTAAATTATTTCTTAAACAAATATTTAAATAAAACTAATTATTCATTAAATAAGATGATGGGAATGTTTTCCACATGGTTGGGAGTGGATTCTCTCCTCATACGTATTGAAATAGGACTAGGGATCAATTATGCCATCTAATGAATCACGTGATGATTGCATTTATTACAATCATAAAGTTACTTTGCTTCTAATTTCTATAAAGATCTAATTCCTTTAATTAATAATTGAGCATGTTATAGTAGAGCTTTTACTTTTGTTTTATATTTATTTAATAATATTTTTGTGAAAGTTAAAATAAATATCTCTTTTAAATCTCAAAACACTTCACCATGAATTCTCTCCATGTTACCTTGTAAGGCTCAATGAAATTTAACTAAGATACAAATCCAAATTGGTAAAAGACTATGATATTATTATTTCACCCAAGAATTGTATGGTATGACTTCTTTTAATAAATACACATTATACAATTTAATGAAACACAATTTTCACTAATTTTAATTTATCAACCTTTCTAAAACTTTTTTTTTTTGGTATATAGAAGCAATGGTTACAATCATGATTTTTAGTAACTACTAGCACAGCTGATAGGATTCAAACTATCTAAAACCTTATGTTCAACTTGACCAATACTTATCTAAACACATTTCAATTAAACATACTTAGTATGATTTTTTTAATAAATACAAACGTTATACATTACATAAAATTCATTCAAAAAACCTCCTCTTATTATCACTATCTAAACCCTTCTTTTTCTATAATATTATTTGATGAATCTTTTTAAAAACCTTGTATTTATTTTAATCTGTAAATATTTTTATATAATAATAATAATATCATTAGTTAAACATGATGAAAAAGTCTAATGAGCGGCGATTGTTTAGTAGCGGGTAATATATCCTGAATGCGTGTGCACAGTTTTCCTTGTTTTACGGCGTGCTGAGGTGGTAAGAGCGTTATTGAGGTGAGTTGAAGTTGAAAGGCGGGGCGGGGATCCACCTTTGGGAATGGAGACGCGCGATCTCGATCGTTGGCGAGGGACACTAAAAACCGCATTGGAAAGTCTTGATGGCCGTCCCGTCATATTCCATAAGGAGGAAAGAATAAATTCTTACGAGCAACCAGGGTGAATGTTTGCACCGCCCTAGGTGTGAAGAAGTTTTTAGTATTTATTATTATGTGAGATAATTTTATTTAACTAAACTTTTGAACTAAATTCTAAAGTACTTGTATCAATTTTAACCTTAGATTTTTATTAAATTTTTAGAAGTAAACCTACAAAAATTATACAATTGCTTTAAATAAAATCAACGACACTAGTTAAGAAGTAGTTAAGCATCCTTTAACCTGTTAAATTTAGGATTCTGGATTCTTTATAACGCCCAGAATTTGATGGGGCAAACTAGATGACCATAAGAAATTAGCCTTTTGTATACTTATGCATATGCTACAATGTATTATGTTGTATTTCAGTCTGTATCACGTTAATATAGAATATATTGTAGGAATATAGTTTTTATTTATAAAATAATTTTTAATATAACATTAATATAATCACAATTATACTTATTGGCTGTAACAGCTACCTAATCAAACTTGTCATTATAAAAATGGAAGTTAGAAATTTACAACACTAGTATTCACGAAAAAGGTGTAACCAAATTTCATTAGACTTGTATCATCACTTTAACATGTTAGAAAGCAAGAAGACCAATCATGAATATACTGCTAAACTTGCATCGTGAGGGTCAGCTCCTCGCATACATGCCCAAAAGCAATGTTAATAGGGGTGAGGAATCCCACAATGTGAGACCAAGGATTTGCACTTTTAAACCTCATTAGCAAAGAATATGACAAATATTGATGTTTATAAATTATTTAAATTCCATGAAACAATTAATGTAGGATTTTTCACTCCTTCTACTCCTTTCTCTATGCCAAAATGGGCATGCACCATTGTTAAAGAAGCTACTCCTTACATCCAAAATATTCCATCATCCATATCAACCAACTCCATAGGTTATGGTCTTGTTTTTCAGTCTATTTTCTTTGATACTCAATCCTTCAAAGAAGCAACTAGTATTAAAAAATGCGATGATACCATGGAAAACGAATTCTCTTCCTTAATCAAAAATAAAACTTGGGATTTAGTTTCTTGCCTAAAGAAAGGAAATTAGTTTGTTGTAAATGGAATTACATAACAAAGTATGGTTCGAATGGAGAAATTGACAAACACAAAGCTCACCTAGTAGCCAAAGGTTTCTCTCAAATTGAAGGAATTGATTATGCTGAAACCTTTGCTCCAGTTGGTAAAATGGATTCTATAAGATTGGTTCTTGCTCTGGATGCTTCCCAAAAGTGGCCTATATTTCAAATGGATGTAAAAAGTGCTTTCTTACATGTGGATTTAAATAAAGAGATATACATGGAATAACATGTTGGTTTCACTCAAGACACCTCTCTTGTTTGTAGGCTAAATAAGTCTCTCTATGGACTCAAATAAGCTCTTAAAGCTTGGTATGAAAATATGGACTCCTTCCTTCTTTTTGTAGTTTTTTCTCATTGTGATTCTGATAAAACAATCTACATTTGGAGAGATGAAGGAAAAATCTCCATTCTTGTTTTATATGTTGATGATATTCTAATCACCGTAGTACCTTCGATCACATTTAGACTATAAAAGACTCCCTCTCTAAAAAATTTAATATGGTTGATTTAGGTTTAGCTCATTACTTCCTTGGGATTCAAATAAATCAAAAAAATGTAGGTATTTAAATGTGTCAACAAAAATACACTCTAGATTTTCTTCAGAGGTTTAAAATGTCAGACTACAAATCTTCTCCTACACCTTTTCAATCTGGCATAAATCTAAGTATTTCTTGCTCATCCCCTCTATGTGATGTAACTCTATACGGTCATCTTGTAGGGAGTCTATTATACCTTACTTATACTCATCCAGATATATCATATGCATTTGGCCTCATATCTAGATTCTCCTATGAAACTCACTTAAGTCATTGGCAAGTAGAAAAAGATCTCCTCTACTACTTATAAAGAACTACTCAATTTGGGCTCTTATATAAGGGAAAATCCATCAATATCATTGGCTACATAGATTCATATTGTGTGGGATCAGTAGAAGATAGATTCTCAAATTATGGTTGTCTTTTATCTTGGTTCTTCGCCAATAGCCTGGTTATGCAAAAAATAACAAGCAGTAGTCTTACCATCTACAAAGGCAGAATATAGGGCAGTAGTTTTAGTAATTCAGGAAGCTCTTTGGCTTCGTCAAATTCTCATGGAATTTATTTTATCGTATGACAAACCTATATCTCTTTCGTGTGATAATCATAGCACAATTCACATTGCACAAAATCCAGTTGAGCATCAGCACACCAAGCACATTGAGATACATATGCACTTCATTCGACATCACATTCAAAACAAGGACATATACTTAGACTATATTCCAACTGAGAATCAAATTACAGACATCTTCACCAAGTCATTTCCTTCTCCATGTTACCTTTAGTTGTGAGATAAACTTGAAGTAATATAGCTGCATTGACACAAAGGTCTTCCACCTCTCATTATATTATTTGGAGAATGATTTTTTCTCTTGTGGTTTTTATATCATCTCTCCAATAACATGTATATTATTTTCACAATCTTCACCATCCGAAGACATGCCTCTATCTTGAATATTTTTTGTGACAAATGGTTTTTACCCAAGGGGTTTTTTCACCATCTATAAATTGTAAATGAGTGCCTAATTAGGCCAAGTTATGGGGACTCTATAATTGTATGAGGACAATATTTGCCATCTAAAGACACGCCTCTATGATAAATATTTTTCTTATGATAGATGGTTTTTATCCAAGGGCTTTTTCACCATCTCTATAATGTAAACGAGTACCTAATCAGGCCATCTTATTGGGACTCATCATTACCTTTGTATTAAGAGGACAATCTTCGCCATCCGAAGACAAGCCTCTTCCTTTTTTTTTTTTTTTATTGATGGCTTTTCCCATATAATTTTTACCATCCCTTCAAAAAAGAAAGGCATTGTACATAAGTACCTCATCAGACCTTCTTATTGGGACTTGTTTATAAAAACCAGCCCTAGTATCACTTAAGGGGGGTGTTAGAATAAGTGAATATTCTCTTAAGTTCTACTAGGATAGACACACTAGATTTTCCACTCCTCCATGTGTCAAGTGAACTAAAATCCGCATAAAGTTTAAAATATTAAAAAAAATAAAATAAAACAAAAAAAATCTTAAATTTAAACTATTTAAAACGTGAACTAAAATTTGGTGAATGAAGCACCGTGACTTCATTCACTACTTTTTCTTTTTATTTATATTTTATTGTTTTTACTTTTTTTATTATTTATTTTATATATATATATATATAAAATAAAGTCTTTTCACTATTTAAATTTTTTTATTTGTTTATATATATAAAAAATATATATAAACTTGTTTTTTTCTTTAAATTCAAAAAGCTTTATTTAATTATTATTTTTTATTCTACTTGCTTTATTTTTATTTTAAATTTGATTTAATTAATTTTAAATGTTTGAATTGATTTAATCCAAAACATTAGAATTAACCAAAAAACAAAAACAAGGAGGAACCTAACCAATCCACTAGACACTCAAAATGGAACAAAAACACCCAAAAATCAAAATTAGAAGGTGGGTCCCCAATTATTGGGGCTAGTTGTGGAGCAACCACAACAAATGACGACTCTAATTGAAAATGCTCCTAAGTGTTTCAGGTGAAGAACCCAACATGAAAACATACAAAAACCCAAATACTAGAACTACAAGCATCAACAAGTATCCAATAAAGCATGAACTATCAAAATTATTCAACATCCACGCAGTGTGTGCAAAGGGATTCATTCATTATCATCTGAAACCATTTCACATTCCATTGTTAGTTTCACATGGATGTTTGTGTCTTCATGATTTATGCATATGTGTAGACACCAAAACAGCACCAATCTGATTATGTGACTCCCAACACTGATCACATTGACACACACAACACCTAGAGGTTAAACAGTGGTCCTAACCACTCTTACAGCAGTTTTGGGAAGGTCAGAGGTCAATTTGGCACCTTCAAGAACTCTACTCTCTACTTGTTCCACCCAGAGATGATTACAAATTGGTATTCGCCCCACCTAGGGACAAGTAGCAGTATTCACTCTAGGGTGGGGCGAATAGCAGGTTTGACAAGCAAAAAGTCAAATCTTGACAAATGGTAGCTCAAATCCGCCACTTAACTCTTCCCTCATTGCATGGGAGTGTGAGTGAGCATTTTCGAGCGTTAGATGCAGTTACAGGGGCAGTCATGGAGCCCCTAATTAGGGAGGGATCTTCTTCCCCCTTGGAAAGCATGATTGCCAAGTGGCACCTCTGCATGCTCATCGAAAGAGATCGTCAGGTCTATAAAATGGTGAGTCTTCTCACCCTAAATAAATAACAGAGAAGGAGAATTTTGAGCAATGAAGTGCTATCATTTTATATCCTCACACCTTTTGATTTTTTCCTTTCACATCCTTGATCTCTTTTGGAAAGGAGGTCATAGGGTGGTTATTGGAAGCACAAAATCCGGAACCAAAACCCGACATTTGGCCATAACATCCTAGAAAATTTGCCAAAAACACCCCACAAAAGGTTTTAGACCCATCCCAAGTGGATTGGTGCTGAAATAGGGCCCTAAATAGCGGGTGTCCTGCCCCCGGGCGCCCCCCGCACTGCTGCAGTCGTAATTGCCCTGCCCTAGAGCGATTAGAAATTTGTAGCAGATTTCCTTTCTATTATTTTTGAATCTGATTCTATGCTACTTAGATAGGTTGTCATTCAAATTTCACATCGTTTTGAGCATTTTTTATCATGTTTTTATCATTTCTCGTCTTTACTAACATGCAGGTAGCATCATCAAATTCCTGGTGATAGACACCAAATTGGGAAAATCTGACCTTCTGGGTCTTCCCAAAATATCACCTTTTAGCTAACTCCCAACTTTTTATATGATTTGGAGCTTCCTGGATGTGACATTTGGGACAATGCTATCTGACGCTTTGTTGTACGTCTAGTCGTCCCGTCCCAGA
Organism: Wollemia nobilis; assembly: GCA_028583015.1. NCBI lineage: Eukaryota > Viridiplantae > Streptophyta > Pinopsida > Araucariales > Araucariaceae > Wollemia > Wollemia nobilis. Next base: position 852,343 of record JAQPPZ010002898.1, on the reverse strand, counting down.
GCAAATATGAATATGTGGCAAATTTTTTGACTGTTCCATTTGTAGTGCCTTATCAATGATGTTTTTATGCCCCTGTCAAGTTTTTAGTTTATTTGGATCTATTTCAGTTATCGTTTTATTTATATTTTGCATGTACTAATTATAGGCCTGGGGATTGCATGTTTCATTTTATCTACAGGTGCTACTAACTCTTTATTGTTTCCTTGAATGTAGGGTCACAACATTAGAGGAGCAGCAAGGAGTCAAGACTCATCGACGCAAGCGACGGTGATTTTTGGTCTGTCCATTTTACGTGTGGGCATGCGGAAGAAGGAATAGCATCCATTGATGTGGCAAGAACACATTTAACGCTCCTAGCCCCTAAAAAGGGAGGAGGCAAATTGTAACCGAGTTCTGAAGCATATCAATAAAAAGGGTTGTCTTCCATATTGGCTTTCTATTTGGTTTCGATTTGTTTATGCCTCTTTCCTTTCATGCACTTTCAATTCATAGGATTTAGTGTTATCTTTTTTTTCATTTGCATCGCATCTTGAATTTTCCTTTTTGTTTCTATATCCTCATGCTTTCAGTGGTGATCACGGTGGGGAACTTGTCCTCTAATTTTGAGATCAGAATTTTGATAAAAAATTGCTTCTTTTTTCTTGCAGGTACCAAGTTTTCAAACGCTGGACTATTGTTCGTTCCAGCCTATGGCGAATACAGAGCTGGAATTCATCTTAGCCAAGGACAAATGGGTAGTTGCCCCACCCTGTGATGAATACAGTTCTATTATTCATCCCACCCAGGGACGAATAGCTCTCTATGTAGTTTCAAGATAGAAACTCAGAACCAACAGATTTGGGCAGAGAAGAGGTAAGGGTCCTAAACACCTTATGTCATTTTATGCTTTCAATTTTCTATTTTCTAGTTACTTGCTTGCTTAGGGAAAGTTTTACTGCATGTCTCATTTATTTTATGCAAAATAAAAATAACACCACACATCACGTGGCAATTTAAACACCAAGGATCTGGTCATAAAACCCCAGCCCTTGATCAAGACCAATGATGGATTTCATCACCACCTTGGCTTGAATTTTTGCATCCATAAACCCGATCGCTACTGTTGGTAGATGTAAATCTTGATGAAAACTGACCAAGTGTAGTTGGGGTGATTCCTAGTGCATGAGGATAAGTCTTCTATGGTAGGTGTCAAAAATAGGGCGATTCCTCTTTTGTACCGCCTACGTTCCATGTACCATCTACTCTCACGTACAAATAGTTTCCCTCACGTAATGGCGGGTATTTAGAGAGGTTGGTATATCGTCCTAGCAATGGTATATCGAAGGGGCAACCATTTTTGGGAGTCATAAGAGCCATCATATTGCATTTAAACATTATTTACAAAATATTTCAAAACAAAAATCAAAACACACTAAACCAGGTTTAGGGCACACTTTTAATCTTTAAAAGAGATAATCATTGTTTTGTGTGTGTGATATTTTATGTTTAGTGTAGCATAAAAATCCTAAAAAGAAATAAAAATCTATGCATCTTGTAGGAAAACACCACCATGGTGTACACTCGTAGCCAAACCCAATCACGGGAAGGAGTTGTGGAGAGTGTACAAAGGGGCACAAGTCACCTCTGCTATAGCCCCAAGGACTTGGTCATACCACCTTGGTGGCCTGACCCCCAAGAGAGTCCACATCGTGCCATTTCAGAATGGGACTATAGAGGCACCCCTTTGAGGGGCATTCTCATCCAACATAGACCCTTTCAAGAGGAATCCTTACACGTGGCACTCAACATAAACAAGAAGGCTCCCTTAGAAGCTTGGTATGAATGGCCACCGCACGATGAAGCACTAGAACAGCATAGGGTCCATGACGAGAGGCCACATGATTATGTCATCCCTCCTTTACCCCCCATCACTATTAGGAATAATAAGCCAAATCCAGAGCACAAGGCTCTTCAATAGGGCGAGCCAACTCTACCTTCCCCTTTCACATATACGAAAGGGAGCATGAGGAAGACCATTACATTCCTCAATAGCAATACATAGCATGGGAGTAATGTGCCTTTGCACCTGCTATCTACTAGAATCACCTATTGAGGCCAGAGCCTCGAGTGAATGTCGCCAACCTCGACAGAGGGAAGTGACCTATAAAGATCTTGGATCATCACGATCGAGATAAATGTGTAGGAGAGGCATCTAGGCCTCCTAGACTCAATATGTCAAAACAAATCAACCTGACACTCGCTAGACATGCCGCCCACCAAGCGCAGATCATGCAACTTGAGCAATACCAATAGTAGCTAGAGCATCTATATCACCTTAGCAAAGAACATATTAGGCGCCAAACAGATGAGCTGCTCCATAACACGATGACTGAGAGGTTTTCAACCCCTCGCACCCAAAGAGTAGAACTGTATGAGAGATGCAACCCCTTAGTACGAGATAGGTCTTCATGACCTTACCAAGTGCTACCTCCGAGACCTCCTAGACCTGAGAGGGAGGCCACTCCCAGGAACAATGATGGGCACCCTCCGTGGGGACCCACCCATGGTCATAGGTCTCATCCAAAAACTCTTCAAGAAGCCTATGAGGAGTATGAGCAAGAAGAAGAGCAGGCTAAAATACCCTACCAAGGTAGAGGGGGTGCTATTCGGCCACCCCTCCATAGGCCTCAAGTTCCCCACAACCCACAATAGGAACTAACCAAAGAGGAAGAGATTAAATCTTTCGATGCATATAAAGCACTGCTAGAGCGCTTGGATTCTGTGGAGACCAAGACTTTTGGGCCCCAAAATCCCACTTTACGCCAACTCCGCATTCATCCTATGCATCCGTCAGTGCCAGAACCCCCTTACCTTGAACACTTTAAACTACCTCAGTTGGCAATATTTAGAGGTGAGGAAGATGCCCAAGAGCATGTGGCTAGATTCCTAAGCCAATGCTTTGGCATCCAGGACAATGATGCTTTGTTGTTAAGAAAATTTATCACCACATTCATAGGCCCTACCTCGTATTGGTTCACTCAATTGCCAAATTACAACATTAGTAACTTAGATCAGCTAGTGGATGCGTTCCTCGAATGCTTCACCTTCAACACCAAGAAGAAGGCATCACTAAGTGACCTAGCCAACCTTAGGCAGTATGAGGAAGAAACCATGGTGGCATATGGGAACCGATGGAGGACTTTGCTTTCAAAGTTGCCCTACCTCCATCTTATGTTTAACCTCACCCAAATGTTCTCAAAGAGCTGTTTGAGATCGATCTTCATGCTATTGCAACTGCAGCAATATGCCACTTTAGAGGAAGCTCTGGCGCAAGCTAGAATCATTGAGGAGATCAAGATTTATGATGGTGAGATAGCTAAGCCAAAGAAGAAAGAATGGTCTAAGAACACCAAAATAGGGACCACGCAAAAAAAACCCATTGCAGTCAATCAGGTTGCTATAAACATCCCTAAGCCTGCACAAGAAACACAAACCCAAAAGGATAACTATCAGGCGGTGCCTCTTAACAGTTATGACCAAGAAAATCAGAGGCAAGAACAAAATCAGCAGCATCACCCTAGGCGATAATTCACACCTTACACAGAGTCTAGAGACTCCCTATTTGACCGATTGTCATCGGAAAGCTTGATCAGCCTACTCGAGATTCAACCCATAGACCCCAATGCACCAAAAACTAAGGGCTACAGGGAAGACTTGTATTGTAGGTTCCATAGACAGAAGGGACATGACCTTAATGCATGTTGGAAGTTTAAAGGCTTGGTGCAAGACCTAATAGATAACAAGAAATTAGTGGTGGATAACCCCGTGGCACCAAGCAATCAATAAATGAAGGTCTTTAAAGACCCCTTGCCTGCCCATGATGCATAGGCAAAGACCCTACAAGTCAATGAGGTAACACAAAACTGCCCCATGCAGGGGTATGTAGGGATGATCAGTATAGTGACTCGAAAAAAGAGGTACCCAAGAACAGTTGCCCCCATGGCAGCTACAAGAGAGGTGCCAACAACATCACAACCACAACAACACTTTGCACCACCTCCTCTGCCTAGACCAGTGGCCATAATTCATACCAAAATCACCCAGATTTTGAGGACCACGTCGGCTAGGCTCTCCATCTACGAGCTCATACAACAATCAACACCCCATCGAGAGGCTCTAATGGAGATACTAAAAGCCATAGAGTTGTAGCCCCATGAAGCAAACTCCTTCAACAACTTTGTGGGACATGTCAAAAGATGCACCGATCTAGTAATCACCTTTCAAGAGGATGAATTGAAATCAGTGGCTGGTGACATGGTAGATCCACCCCTGCACGTCATCGCACGGTTCAATAGGATTTCATACAAGAGGGTATTGGTGTACATTGGCTCGTACAGTAATATCATTACAATATCAGCCTTGAAGCACCTAAAGTTGCCTGCATGCCACATAGTGGCCTCCACCTATACACTGCAAGCATTCAATGATGTTGTATGCTCAACAGTTGGCACAATTGTCCTACCCATCCAAGTGGGACAAAAGACTATACCTACATTGTGCTACATCTTGGAGGGTGAGATGGCCTATAACATCTTGCTGGATCGTCCATGGATCAGGTACATGAAGTGTGTCCCTTCGATAGCTCATCAGTGCTTAAAGTATACATTCGAAGAGCAGGTGCATGTAGTCCCAACGGACTTAGAACCCTTCAAGTATTGCAATGCGGTGCATATGATGCTGCAATCGACCCTTCCATCAACATATTTGTATTTTCCGTTGAATCCATCTAAACAGGGTCTAATTTTATAGGCATCCCTATTGACAAGTCCATCAAATCCCCAGTCATGTCCATCTTCATTGTCTGATCCTTCACCAACGATGCCACCTACGATGGCTACACTGAAGGACAAAGGGAAGAAACCCTTGGAAGAGGCACTGCCATCAGTCTCAACCATCTCTACTGAGGATATGCCTAGCAAAATGGAAGTTGAGGGTCCTAGTTCACCTGACATGGAGTGGACTTAGGAAGAACTTTTATTCCCTCCCCTCAACTTAGGAAGAAATTTCATTATTCTCTTGGTGGAGAGGGCACCTATGAAGCAACAATATTTATAATTTTACTCAATCTGTAGCTCTGAATTATGCCTTTCATTATTGCTTATAATTTCACCTAGGAGAGAAGCGAAAATGCTTTATTCAACCATTAGATCACCTCTTGCAACTCTCACATCATTGCGCTCAATGTATAGCCCCGAATTTATTAAAATTAAAATTATTTGCATTGCATTCATCTCTTCATCATAGTAGTAGTCAACCTGGAAGAAATCTAGGAAAAAATAGCTTATTATAATGCTTTGAACCATATTTATATTATTTCACCCCTAGAATGGGCGACTAAGAGCTTCTCCTTTTCCCAGGGTGAAAGCACCTCACATAAGACATTTCACTTCTTAAAATATATGATCACCCTAAAAGAGGTGAAAGGCATTTTCACCTTTTACCTTGGGTGAACATGGCTTTGACTCACTTTTAATGCTCACCCGAAGCAAAAATAAAACCCTTGTCACACTCATGGGGTTGTCTTCATGTAGCTTTACCCTGGGGAGGGGCAAATGGGACTTTTACCCCTCAGCTAGGGTGAAAGTGCTACCCCATTTACTCCTCTAAATGCATGCTAAGGTGGGGTCTACACCCTATGTTTTATATATGCATTCATCCAAAGAAAGGGCAAAAGGTTTTTTCACCCCTCTCTTGGGGTGAATGGATATTTGAACATTCAATGCATTGACTGGGTGCAACACCTTTAAAATTTGATGATGTTCACCCTAGAGTGGGGTGAACGATGCTTTTACCTCTTCTTTGGGGTAAACATACTCCTTTGAATTGTCATTGCACTTCAACTTTGGGTTCATCTCAAACTTAATCACTTGATTTTACCACTCATTTGGGGTGAAAGTGCTTTTGCCAACTTAACACATTTTCTCCTATTTTTTAAAATTTACGTTTACCCTGAAATGGGGGTGAATGGGTTTGTCACTCCACTTTTGGGGTGAATGCACCTTTGCTCTCCATTTGCTCAACAACACATTTTTTGAATAAATAAAAATGAATTTACCTTGAGGAAGGGTGAAAAGGATCTTTGCTCTTCATTCGAGCAACAATGTTGTTGTCTTTTTTTACCTTGAAATTTTAAGCGATGTTTTATTTGATGTCTTTCAGATGATATTTGCTTATTTGTTATACCATTCTACACAAACAATTTTCCTTGTAGCACCCATTATTCCCAAGCATGAAATTCATAAAAATTAGAAGAATATTAACACAGAAAAGTACTTTAAGTCATTATATAAAATACTACAACATTAATTTAGTGTATTTTCCGCTTTTACAATGATAGTGTCAATAAAAACTCCATAAAAATTTAATGTGGCATAGTGTAAAAATACCAACAATATCTTATATCTTTTCTTTTATATTTTCCATAGCTTGATGATTGGTTCCTTCTTCTTGGTGGATATTTGTTTCCTTAGGTATATTGGGCCTTATTTTATTATCAATGAAAGGATGAGGTGCATTCAATTAAGGATAAAGTTGAGCTTTCAATTTTTTTATTGGATGTTTCAGCAATAAGAAAAATAATCATGGTTAACCACTAGGCTATATTATTTACCTTGATATTCATGAAACAATAATGGTAGTTTTATGGAACGAATTGCATTGCATGGATTCAATATCACCTTAAAAGGAGGTTATAGTTTAGCCCACATGATAAGACGTAAAATAGCATATTTAACATGTCAGACCCCATTTTTATTGGTAGAACTATGGTCCTTGCAACTTTCCATTATTCCTGATCATAATATTTTATGATGATGCTTGATTTTTCCAAATCTTACTTTTTGAGCCCTATTTTATGAATAAATCTAAGACTAAAAATATTAACTGATGATCCATTATCAATGAGAATCCTTTTTAAGGATGATTAAAATTTCAAGTGATATACAAGTTATCTCTCCAAGCATAGAGGTTTATGGAATGACATCACTAAAGAAGGATATAGTCACATGGTTTACATTAAGTGACCTCACCATGTTAGCCAAATTTTTAGGAGTGATATTTTAAGCACTATTTATTTTCTTAAAATATTGAATAAATTATCTCTATGAGTTGGGGAGGTTTGCAACAACACATGTATAGATATATTAGCTGGTGTGTTTTCTAATTGTTGTTGAAGGTTAAAAGGGTTTTTTTCTTGTATTTTTAGAACCAAAGGTGGTTCCTTAAAATCATTTTTATGTCTTGGCCATAAAATTATGGGGGTTTAGAAGGTAGTTCAGAATCTTGACCCTTATTCCTTACCTATTGCCTAGTCATGGTGCAAACATAAATTATACCTACCATATTCTAATCTAGTGGAAGGATATTCTTGTACTATACTTGATTGATAATTTTTTATCAATTTTTAGGTAAGGGATCTTGAAATATTTCGAAATATTTATTGGAATATGTTGTTTGTTTAGCACCATCACCCACTAGATGACCTTGGCCAATAAGGTCTTGTACCACATTCTTGAGAATGATACACTTATTGATGTTGTGGCCATTAGTGTGATGAAAATTATATTGTTGGTCAACTTTGAACCAAGGGATATTATCCATTTTAAGTTCATGTTATCTTATAGGGGGTAGCTCTATCATCTAAGCATTTAACAACTGTGTTAATACAAATGACAAAGATTGGTTTAATTTAGTAAACTTCCTATGGTGCTTTTCTAAAGATTTAGCTAATAATAATTGGCTTAGTGCTATAGCTATATTGGTATTACCTATTTTAGGGTTGGTTTTAGGTTGAGAATCAATTACACCATCACCAATAGAATGATTGTTCTTATACTACACTTTGGTTTTGGGAGAAGGTGGTTTCTCTTTTTTTTTTCTTGATTTTTATTTTCCTTATTTTTTGAAGGGTAGCTTCTATTTTTTTGTGAGATCAATCACACTATCGAAGAACACAACACGAGTTATATCTAAAGGATATGACAAATGTTATTTTTAATTATGTATGAAGATACATAATAATTTCTTAGGTGGCAAAGCAAAAGGTAGTTTTCTAACTAAATTTCACCACTAAGATAATAATTCATCGACAAATTCATTATTTCCATATTTAAGCTAATACAAATCAACAACCATATACTTTTGCACAATGTAGGTTGAAAAATATTGGATAAAAAATTTGGCTAATTTAGAAAATTTCTTGACCAAGTGATGGGGTCGTTGATAGAACCATTCTAGTGCCTCACCCCTAATACTCATTTGAAAAATCTTTAACAATAATATTTTTTCATACTTGATGTCATGGCCTGCTATCCTAAACATTTGAAGGTGTTCTATAGGATCACCATCTCCCTTATATAATCAAAACAATGATAACACAAAGGTTGAAGGATACAGTCCATTTGTTAAACTATGATCTATAGGTTCATTAAAACAATCCTTATAAGAATACTTATTAGGCATACCTCCTTTAATAGAGTTTAACTATTATTTGAATTCTAAATCTTCTCTTGTTAATTATTCTAACCTAACGCTGACATCCTAAAATCTAGGATAATGGGTTAACAATACTATAGACTAAGACTAGGGGTTAACTAGAGGGTAATACTGAGTATTTGGATGGGATGATCCACAAGGGATCCTTGGATAACTAATTCTAGGATTACCTTGAAAAGGTATATTAGTAAAATAAATGTTAGCTTGTGTAGACATGCTATAGAATGGATTATAAACAACCATATTTTAAGCATTATGTATGCTAGGAAGGATATCTACATATTGGACTTGTGGATAGCTTAGGTGTGGAGAAAATTGAGGGCTCAAATTGAGTGGCTCTTTGTTGTGATGTAAAGATACCAAATTCCCTAAATAATATGGGATACATGGTGATATATTTTCTAAGGCTGTACTAACAATTGAGTCTCGCTATTGAGCACTCATGAGGTTTGATATAGGTTGGTGCAAAATTTCTAGAAAGGATTATTCCATGACAAAATGAAGCCTTTATTTTTATTTAAATATGACTTCCATGGTTTCTTTATTTTCTCAAGGGAAAGCAACAATATGGTCCATGGATTTGAAGAATACCTCTGCTTATTTGTTGTAAACAAGAGAAAGATTTTCAAAAGGAGGATATTTTTCCTCTTCTTCCTCATAGACAGAGTTTTCAATCAAAGGTTGCTTTTCTAGAAGTTTATATGAAGCACTCAGATTTTGCACCATTTTTTGCCCAATATTTCAAGTGATATAGGGAGTTTTGGACATGGTAATAAGGAGTTCAATTTATTAAGTTTTATTTTTAGAGTATTTATAGTAAAAAAGAAGATGTTTTATATCCTTATGTCTCCAAGGCTTGTATATAGGTTTGCTCAAGGGGTTGTTAACCTTCCCATAGTAGGACTAACAATAGGTTATGTTCTTATTATCTTAATTTAGTCTGATTCATCTAAGCAAACAAGATTAAGTGATCTTGATTAAAGTGTAATATTTTTTATCTTGGTTATGGATAAGATATTAAGCAATAATATTTTTGGATAAAATACCCAAGTGATATTTTCATGTTAATTTCACCAAAGATGTGGGACTCCAAAAATACCACACCATGTCTTGGGAGTGTTTGCCCTTGAGGGTGTATTTTTATCTTTCTTGGTCATACCTGTTAGAGTTACTATGGTAATTCTATTTATTACCTCATTTGGTTTGTTAGGGTAGTTAGTTATCTACCTAAGGTTCGCTTAACCACTTTGTTAAGCGAATATTTCTTGTTAGTTGTTAGCACTATTAGGTTAGTGGTTAGCTATTCCTATGGGCTAATTATAGCCTAAGTTGTACTATTTAATCTATATTGATTAATTAAATGTTGTTCAACTTCGTCAACATGGTATCAGAGCAGGACCTGTGCGAGACCTACTCAGGCACTCTTTTTGAGATATGAGGAGATCGACATAGACGTAGGCACATTTCCTGAGGTAGGGCTAGACCTGCTCGGGCATGGATCTTGAGGCATTGAAACTAGGCATCCTGAGGCACGCATCCTTGGGCACGCTTTTCAAGATCTGACTAGACACGAGAATGAGGGTGACTAGATCTGACTGGACATGGGAACGGATCCCAAGGTCAATCTAGATTGGTTCTAACTTGAGAAAATTTCTTGAGGTCAGACCGATGCTGGACTGAAGTGACCTAACAGACCTTGGATCTGGCACGGAGCCCGAGGTGGCTGACTTGGGAACAAAATTTGAGGTAAACTGACACATGGCAACGACCTGAACTAACACGTGGTGACGACCTGGACTGAGACATGGCACCACCTAGAATGATGTGGTAGCTGACTGGATGCTAGACTGACATGGCCGCCATGTGGACTGACGTTGCCGCCACGTGACCCGATGCAGACCTGATCCCTATCGTGTGGCACGATAAAAGGGGTGTTGTGATTGCCTGAAGGCAATCACGTATAAATGGGGGAATCTTCCCTTTTATTCCCCCTCATGCACCCCACGGGAGCAATGTGGGACTAAAGTCCCACAATTTTTTTTGCTCCCCGCGAGGGTCGCAAGGGGAGAAAGGGAAAATCTTCCCTTCTCCCTCTCATCGGGCGGGCTAGCCCAGCTGGCAGGAGCGCCAGGCTAGCGCCCGTGAGGTTGGGGGATCAAAACCCGCCGACCCCCCCCAAACAAAGGTAAAACAATTTTTTTTAAAAGTTATTTTTTAATATTTTTTTTCTAAAGTTAAAATTAAAATTTTTAAATTATTTCTTTTATATAGCTAAAATTATTTTTTAAAAAAACAAAAAAAATAATTTTTTGCTATAAGGAATAATATATATTTTTTTAAATTTAGAATATAAAATGTTTTAAAATGCTTTATAAAGGAAAATTTTAAAGGGGGAAGTTATTTTTTTTCAAGGGGGGATAGATTTTTTTCTCTCCACCATCAAAGCAATTAAAAAGGCATAAAATCATCAAACCTCCAAACCTATTTTTTAGACTTCATAAATAACAATTTTTTGTTTGAAGTACTTCACACAGGAGGGATTTTTTTTGGTGATATATTGTGCTAATCTGCCTACAGGGCAACCTTTGTAAGAGCCTTTTTTAGGTTGAATTGTTGCATTTTTTTTTTGCACAAAGGGGGGGATAACATTTTTTTTCCTCCATCTCCTCTCTTGCAATAAAGGGGGATACATTATAATTTTGCAAACAAAAGGGGGGAAGACTTATAAGGGTGCATTTTCGGCAGTGACCGACACCTTAGTCAAATTATTTTTGCAAAATTTTATTGTAAAAGGTGCATTTTCGGCAGAGACCGACACCTTAAGAATGGGTAGATCAAAGAAAAAGATAGCCCTAAAAACTGATGTTGCTAAATCAGTTAAAGACCCATACTTTCCACCAGAGATGGATGGGTTGGATTTTTATGAGGAGGGCACATTCCTCACACTAAAAAATGGTTTAGTAGCTCTCCTCGATGATTCTGAGTCTTGTATAGACCTTCAGACAAATGGTGCTCAAGTTCCTATTGGCGTTCTAAGGGGCATATACCTGGTTTTTGTTGCACTTGACCGTGCCCAACGTAAATTGGAAATAAATAAGGAAAGCAAGGTCCTAAAAGTGAATGCTTGTTGTGACACAAGTGACCTTCAGCCCATTGTGGCGAATGCTGGTTGTGACACGAGTGACCTTCAACCCATTGTGGCACATGCTTGTTGTGATACAGGCGACCTCATACCTTCTATGGTAGATATCAGTTGTAGCACAAGTGATCTCATTTTAGTAGAAAATTTTTCTTGTGACACTAGTGACTTAACAACTGAACCTCCTCAAAAAGAGCTCCATAATCTCATCAATAGCGACAAATGCAATATTGTTAAAAGCATTGATGAATATGTTGAAATTGGGTGTTTTGAAAAACACACCAAAGTATTTGGTTCCAAAATGATGAAGAAAATGGGATTCAATGGTGAGATATTAGGTAAACAAAAAACAAGGCATTAAATCTTCAATAATGCTAAGTTTTAAGGCAAAGCATTAAGGCCTTGGCTATACTAGACATGCAAGTACCAGTAATTCTATGTTTGTAAAACCTAAATCTCCTACAACTCCTAAAAAGCATTGTTGTAGTCACTATGGAAAGACAAGACATGTTGCAGCTAAGTTTTGGAGATTACATCCTTGTGATTCTTGTGGATGTATGAATCACTCTTCTTCAAGTTGTTGGTACAAACTAAAAATGGCCAACAAGGTTCATATTGATTGTGGATGGACAGATCTCACACAATGGACCATGATGAAAGAAATGTTGTATGGCTTCTACAAAAAATGTAAAACCTATGGTAGACCCCGAGGCAAATCTAGTGATAGACCAAGTGGCAGTCCCAAAGATAATGACCCAGAGATAGACCTAAAGACAGACCTAGAGACAATGTTCCAGAGGTAGATCTACAGGCAGATCCAAAGGTAATGATCCAGAGGCTGTTTCATAGGAAGATCCCAAGATAGACCCAGAGGTACAATTCCAGAGGTATGCTTAGAGCCAGAGCTAGAGCCATGAGCCAGAGCCAGAGTCAAAGACAAAGCATGAGCCACCATTCTTTCATTTCTCTTCTTCTTCTTTACTATATTGGGGCAGATATATACTTTACCCAAATATTGTTGTATGGGGGATAATAGCATAGCTAGCAGTTATATTACTACCCAAACAATGTAAGAAGGGGCAATGTTAGAGTTACTATGGTAATTCTATTTATTACCTCATTTGGTTTGTTAGGGTAGTTAGTTATCTACCTAAGGTTCGCTTAACCACTTTGTTAAGCGAATATTTCTTGTTAATTGTTAGCACTATTAGGTTAGTGGTTATCTATTCCTATGGGCTAACTATAGCCTAAGTTGTGCTATTTAATCTATGTTGATAAATTAAATGTTGTTCGACTTCGTCAACAATACCCACACTTGGATGGGAGAACATTGCTACTAACCCATTTTTTTTATAGATGATTGTATTTGGAATATAGTACTCTCTTTTCTAGGAGAGTTTTGGGTTCACCAAGGAATTTATAGATTCTCTAATCTATTTGATGTATTCAGTTTAGTAGACACCAAAGTTTTGATCATCTATCTTAGGATCTAATATGCAACATGAAGGTGAAATGCAATACGATATGAATATAGTGATGTAAGAATATAGTTCTATCCTACATGTAACTTGATTGTTGATAATTTTACTACCTATGTTATGAAAATGATTTATTATTTTTTTATGAATACATGGTTGCAAGAAGGGTAAAATCACATAAATTTACCTAATACACGGCTACATGCAATATATTTTTTTGAATGCCTAGGAAAGTGAGATAAAATGTTAATTATACTAATGATTCTTTTGATTTTTCTCTTTTATATGTGTTAAAATAAAAATAGCAAGATAAAAAAAAACAAAAAAGTCTATGACATGAAATAGAAAACTAGAGGATCAGGGGTGCTTACCTATTTTAATGGTTGGTGTGAATACTTTGTCTAGAGTTGAATATGATTCTTATGCAAATACATCACATAGAACTCCTTTTAGCTGGTGGATTTGTACAAACCTGTAAAAATTAATAAAAAAAGATGTTATAAGTTTGGGACCTACCAAATAGCAAAAATATTGTTTCTTTTTAGTTTGCATAATCAAGCCCTCTATTTATACAAACATTAATGTGACATTGCCTTAGATGTGGATACAAAGATATTTGTAGCGAATACATCAATTTAAATTATTTTACTTGTTGGATTCACTATAGTGACTAAAATAGATGGATGATAGGATTTGCTAAGAAACAAGGACATTTCATCTATCAAAGGTATGCAAGTAAATAAATTTTGTTAGACTAGATGCTAGGGGCTGAGAATTTGAGGTTTCTCAAAGTTATGGTAAATATAATATCTAAATTAAGTTTAGTCAATGGATTCACCTTGGGTACCAAAAATAAAAAATAGTTGTCATTCAATAAGATAAGGGCTCGAAAAGGCTATGCACATACACTACCTAAAATAGGTTTGGTTAGCAGATTCACTCAACCCATGAATGAAATGGTAAATCAAACCATGAGCTGTCTAAATATGATCTTGGATGATGCAACATATATTTTGGTGGTGATTCCTATCTTGCAATTGCTTCCTAATATACATATGGAGTTAATGCAAGATAAATATTTTACCAAAGTGATGGTTACATTCAAAAATATAGAATATATGAGTTCATACTATGAATTTAAATTTTTAAAATAAAAAATTTAATGATGATTGATAAGTAAAATTGAATGCATGTTAGAAAGGTATCACCAAATATCAAAATACCTGATGTCTCCTTTTCTAGCTTCATGGAAAAAGTATTGATAGCTCCATGAAAGGATTTTTTGTAGTTGTAGACACCAAAACGGCACCAATCCGATTATGTGACTGCAAACACTGATCTCTTTGACAAACATAGCCCCTAGGGCAGCCCTCAGAGGTCAAACAGTGGTCCTAACCACTTTCATTGCAATTTTGTAAGGTCAAGAAGCAATTTGGCACATTCAGGAACTTTGCTCAGTATTCGTCTCACCCAGGGACGAATAATAACTAGGATTCGTCTCACCCAAGGACGAATTTTGAAATAGTCTCTGGTCAGGACGAATTACAGGTTTAACGGGAAAAAAGAAAAATGCTGCCAAGTGGCAGCCAAGGACAGTCAATTATTGCCTCCTACCATGCATGCGCGTGTAGGTCGGTAGGTTGGCAGTTAGTGGATTGTCATAGGGGCAGTCATGGAAGCCCAAGTCAGGGAGGAGTCTCCTCCCTCTTGGGAAGGCATGGATGCCACATGGCATCCCTACATGCCCCTCCAAAGAGACCCCATGGGTCTATAAAAGGGTGGAATTTACCACCCAAAAGAAGACAGATTGGAGGCGATTTCAAGAAAAAAAATGTTGTCCAATTGAACACCCATTTGCATATTTTTGATTCACCTTCTCACATCCACTAATCTCTTTCGCAAGGGAGGTTATTGGGTGGCTTTTGGAAGCGTAGATCCAATCCAAATCCAAAATTTGACCACCTTAAACCACCAATTTTCCGACACCCCAATCCTAAGAGGTTTTGGTCCCATCCCTAGTGGATTGGCACCGAAATCAAGTGCCAACGATGGGAGGCCCACTTGGGCACCCCCGCATTTTCTAAGTTTTATTTTAAAGCATTCTAGATCTATTTTTCATGTTGCATCTTAAGTTATTCTGTTTAGTTAACTCATAGCTTCAATTCCATAACATTTTGATCAGATTTTATCATGCCTTTTGTCGCTTTGTTGTCCCACTAACTTGCAGGTGGCGATATCAAATTCCCTAGGATAGAGGCCAAATTGGGATAATCCGACCATCTGGGTCATCCCAAAATGGCCCCAATTACATAACCCCTCTTTTTGTAGGTGTTTTGGAGGTCTCGAGAGTCGACATTGGAGCAGTATCACTTCGGCTTTCCTAACACAGTCAAATTCATCCCACCCGAGGACGAATAGCAGTCGAATTCATCCCACCTGGGGATGAATAGCAGTAAAAATTCATCCTACCCAGGGATGAATTACAGTTGAAAGCAGATTGGCCGACTGTTTCAATGGCAATGGCCCTCTGGTAATGTCTTCTGTCTTCTGTCAAGTTTTTAGGTTATTTATGTTCACTTTGTTCACTGTTTTAGACAAATGTATCTTTTGGCAATTTCAAAGAATGAACTTTTCGTTTTTTCACAGGTGCTACTAACACCTTTTTTGTTTCTTTGATTGTAGGAGGAGCAACAAGAAGTGAGGGTTCAGCGGCATGAGCGACGACAACACTCTGGCTCGCCCATTTCAAACATGGGCATGCAGAAGAGGGATCAATGATCACGATTGTAACCAAATCCATTTAACGCTCCTAGCCCCTAAAAGCCCCTAAAAATGGAGGAGGTGATTTTATAATCGTGGTTAAATAGTTTAATAAAAATGCTGTAACTTCTCTCTAAATTCTTGTTATTGGTTTCGATCAAGTTGTCTCTTTTGTTTAATGCATTTCGTATTCTAGGACTTAAGCGTTATTTTGATTTGAATGCATCGAAGTAGTTTTCCTTTCTAAAATATTCTAGAATCTCATGCTTTCAGTGGCGATCATGATGGGAATCTATCCCCTGGTTTTAAGATCAATTAACTGATCCTTTTGTGTTTTGTGCTTGATAGGTACAAGTTTTTTAAAGCAGACTTTTATTCGTCTCTGATTGTGATGAATACCTGACTGTAATTCGTCTAACCCTGAGACGAATTTAAATTCGTCTTTGGCAGGGACGAATTCTATTCTGTAATTCGTCTCATAGAGGGATGAATTCCTGCCTATAAATTTTTAGAGCAGAAGGTCAGAAGCAGCCGATCCAGGAAGAGAAGAGGTAGGGATTTTTATAATCTCTGTTAAATTTTTCTATTTTTGTTTCTGTTCTTTGGTTGTTTTCAGTTTATCCTGCTTGCTTAGGGAAAGTCATTCATGCTTGTTTCATTTTCATTAAATAAAATGAATCCCACACACATCACGTGGTAAATTAAACCAAGGAGCTGGTCGTAAGACCCCAGCCCTTGAGCAAGTCCAACGGTGGGTTCATCACCACCTTGGCTTAGCTTTGCATCCATTTCCCCGATTGTCACTGTTGTTAGGCATAAATCCTGATGAAAGTTGATCGAGTGTCGCTGGGGTGATTCCCATGCGCGTGAGGATAATTCTTCTATGGTAGGTGTAATTAACAGGACAATACCCCTTCTCTACCGCCTATGTTCCACATACCATCTGCTCTCACATACCTATAGTTTCCCTCTCATAAAGGTGGGTATATAGAGAGGTTGGTATATCGGTCCAACAATGGTATATTGAAGGGGCGACCATTTATGGGAGTCATATGAGCCAACATTATGCATTTAAACATTCTTCAAAACTTGCAAAAACAAAACAAAACATCAAAATACACTAAACCAGTTTAGGACACACTATTAATCCTTAAAAGAGATAATCATGATTTGTGTATGTGTGTGTTCATTTCTGCTTAGTGTGAACAAAAATAAAAATCATCATAAACGAGATAAAAATATTCTTAGCTAGTAGAGAAGCATCACAATGGTGTACACCCGTAGCCAAGCCCAATCAAGGGTAGATGCTGTGGAAGGTACACAAAGAGAGGGCACTGGTCGCCTTCACTTTAGCTCTGAGGACTTGGCCATACCGCCTTGGCGGTCTGGCCTACAAGAGAGTCCACTTCAGGCCACGTCAAGAAGAAATTATTGGGAACCCCCTCTGTGGGATATGCCTTTTCAACACATCCCATTTCGGGAAGAAGATTTACATGTAGATCTTAATGTAAATAGACAATCACCTCTTGAGGCTAGATCTGAGTGGCCGCAGTGCGATGAACCGCTAGAGAGGCACAATATTCATTTGGAGAGACAACGTGGATATGGCATCTCTCCTTTGCCTCCCATCAGAACTGAAAGACAAAACCCAGAGCATAGGGCTCTTCACACAGGGCGAGCTAACTCTGCCCGCCCCTTCAAACTCATGAAAGGGAGTACGAGGAAAGCCATCGCATTCCTCAAGGACAACAAACATCATGGGAACCTTGCGTTTCTACACCTGCTAGATATCATGATCACCCATCGAAGCCAGAGCCTCAAGTACATGTCGCCTACCTCGACAGAGGAAAGCGACCTATTGAAATTTTAGATCATCAAGATTGAGCCAAACACATGGGAGAAACTTTCAAGCCTCCTGAGCAAAAGAGGACAGACCAAGTCGACCCGACAGTCGCCAGACATGCCGCTTGCCAAGCCCGAATCATGCAGCTTGAGCAAGGTCATCAGGAGTTAGAGTACTTATACCGCCTGAATAAAGAGCGCATGCAGCACGAAGCAGATGAGTTACGCTATAAACTACCTGAGAGGGTGCCAACCCCTCGCACCCAAAGAGCTAAACAATATGAGAGGCATAATCCTTTGGTGCAGGATAGGTCTTCGCGACCTCATCAAGCTTTGCCTCCGAGACCTTATAGACTCGAGAGGGAGGCCACTCCCCAAAAAAATGATGGGTACCCTCAGCAGGGACTCAATCAGGGTCATATGTCTCGCTCAAAGAATCCTCAAGAAGTTTATGAGGAGTATGAACCAGAAATAGAATGGGTCGAAATGCCCCATCAAGGTGGGAGGGCTACCACTCGGCCACCCCTCCATAGGCCTCCAGTCTCCCATAACTCACAATGAGAGCAAACAAAAGAGGAAGAAATAAAATCTTTCGATGCATACAAAGCGCTATTAGAGCGTTTGGAGTCTATGGAGACAAAAGCTTCTGGGCATCAAAAACCCACATTACGTCAACTCCATAGTCATCCAGTGCATCCCTTAGTGCCCACACCTCTTTACCTCGAACATTTCAAGTTGCCTCAATTGGTAGTCTTTAAAGGTGAAGAGGATGCACAAGAACATGTCACAAGATTCCTAAGTCAATGCTTTGGCATCCAAGATAACGATGCATTGTTTCTTAGGACATTCATAACCACATTCGCGGGCCTTGCCTCGGATTGGTTCACACAATTACCAAAACATAGCATAAACAACCTAGATCAATTAGTAGATGCGTTTCTTGAACACTTTGCCTTCAACATAAAGAAGAAGGCATCACTGAGTGATCTGGCCAGCCTCAGGCAATATGAGGAAGAAACAATGGTAGCATATGGGAATCGATGGAGGGCTTTGCTTTCTAAGCTACCCTACCGTACCCATATGTCTGATCTCACATAGATGTTTGCATGGAGTTGCTTAAAATCAATCTCTGGGCTATTGTTGCTGCAACAATACGATATTTTAGAAGAAGCTTTGGTGCAATCCAGAGTTATAGAAGAGATCAAAATAGGCGAAGGCGCAATCACCAAGCATTAAAAGAAAGAGTGGAATAAAACCACTAAGACTAGGACAACGCAATCACAGCCCGCTGCGGTTAATCAAGTTGCGATAAATGTTCCCAAGCCTGTGCAAGAAATACAGCCTCAAAAGGCTAATTACCAAGCAGTGCCTCCTAGTTATGAAAGAGATAATAAGAAATAGGAGCAGAATCAGCAGTGTCACCCTAGGCGATAATTCACCCCTTATACGGAGTCTAGGGACTCCTTATTTGATCGCTTGTCAGCGACAAATTTAGTCACCCTTCCAAAGATCTAGACTGTAGACCCTAACGCTCCCAAGCCTAAGGGATACAAAGAGGAACTATATTGTAGATTCCATAGGCGAAGGGGACATGACTTGAATGGATGCTGGAAATTCAAAGGATTAATCCAAGATTTGATTGACAATAAAACATTGGCCGTGGACAACCCCATAGCACCAAATAATCAACAAATGGGGGTATTCAAGGACCCTTTGCCTACCCACGAGGCACAGGCAAAACCTCTCCAGATTAATGAGGTGTGACAGAATCTTCCCATGCAAGGATTTGTGGGAATGATTAGCATAGTGACCAAGAACAAAAAGTACCCAACAGTTGCCCTCGAGGTAGCTACAAGGGAAGTTCCAACAACGTCGTAGCCTCAATAATGCCCTGTGCAGTTGCCTTCGCCTAGACCCGAGGTCACGATATAGAACAAACTCATGTAGAGTTTGTGGACCACATCAGCGAGGCTTTCCATTTACGAGCTTATTCAACAGTCAACACCTCATAGGGAAGCTGTTATGGAAATTTTGAAAGCCATCGAATTACAGCCTCACGAAGCAAATTCTTTCAACAACTTCGTGGGACATGTGAAATGATGTACGGAGCCGATCATTACCTTCAGAGAGGATGAAGTCAAAGCAATATCGAATGACACGACAGATCCACCCCTACACGTTATCGTGCGGGTCAACGGGATCCCATACAAGAGAGTGTTGGTAGATACTAGCTCATCCAGTAACATCATTACCACTGCAGCACTAAAACATTTGAAGCTGCTAGCCTCTCATATCATAGCCTTCACATATACACTGTGAGCTTTCAATGATGCAATATGCTCGACAGTGGACACAGTTTTTCTGCCTGTCCAGGTAGGACAAAAGACAATACCAACATTGTGCCATGTTCTGGAAGGCGAGATGGCTTACAACATACTGCTAGGGCAGCCTTGGATCAGGGACATGAAGTGTGTCCCTTCGATCGCTCACCAGTGCTTAAAGTATGCATTTGAAGGAGAAATACATGTAGTCTCGATGGACTTAGAACCCTTCAAATATTGCAATGCGATACAATTAATGCCTCAATCGACCCTCCCTTCAATGCATTTGGATTTCCAGTTAAATCCATCTAAACAGGGTCCAATACCGCAGGCACCATTGGTGACCAAAATAGCAAAATCCTAGCTAGGTGAGTCTTCATCATCTGCTCCTTCATTATCAATGCCACATGTCATGGCCAAATAGAAGGACAAGGGAAAACAGATAATGGAAGAGGCTCAACCCCTAGAAGAGGGGTTTCCAACAATTTCAACGGTATCAACAGAGGAAATACCTAGCTCAACGGAAGCTGAGAATCCTAAAACACCAAACATGGAATGGACTCAGGAAGTACTCCCGTTCCCTCCCTCCCAAGCATCAAAAATCACTGTTGAAATGGCCAGTATGGGCCTGGGGGAGTATTTAGTGCAGAATGTTGTGGCAACACCCATAGTAGAAACAGTACAGGACATGGGGAGACCTTGCCTTCCCATAGGAACAATTGTTCCTCTAGGTTACCCACCAAACTAGACAAATTTGTGTATGGGGGCCTTGATCATGGTCTTGAACCATGCAAGCAAAAGGAAGAAGACGAAGAGCCTTTTGCTGAAAATATCAACTATCTATCAAACCCAGACTTTGCCCTAAGATATCTCGACCAATGCAATTGGCATGGATATGGGCTAGGCAGATATGAGCAAGGGATGCGTGTCCTTTGCCAACAAAGATATTATATGCCATATGATAAATTAGGAGTAGGGTTCAACCACCCCCTGCCCTTAGACATCTTGGTAGAAAATATGTAAGGCCTAGAAATAGGCAACAAGGGGGGATTGGCACTAGATATTTATGCCAACCCAAATACAGAATATACATTGGGAGATTACCTCCCATGGTCAACAAACACCCTTGGAAACAACAGTAATCCCTATCCTTTACTAGAGAGAGGTGAAAGTTCGAACATTAATCCCCAAAGAGAACATCAACGGTGTCTGAACATCTTTTGGAAGCTGTTACCCTTAGAGGTTCTAGTTGAGTCAATACAATGTCAAGAGAATTAGGTCCCTCCACCAAGAGTGGAACAATCGCCAGGGGACCAGATTAACTTGCTGGAACAAGGAGAACCCTCAATGTCGCAAGTAATAGTTGCTGAGGAGAGTGAACATTTTTGGATCTCCGAAAGTGATTCAGAAGATGAGACTAAGATGATCTATCTCAGACATGCATGACGGAATAATCACCCTTTAACTCATGAAGATATGATGGGACAGATGGGCATAAGGTTAGGGCATGAATGGTGGGTAGACCCAACGGGATGGGACCAAGTGTTGGATCCATGGCTCCAAATTCACGATGAGCATCGTCCATCCCGAGACCCTATCATGACAACAGTGCCGAGGGAAGACCCTATCCTCCTATCAGCACATAGGGCCGATCCGTTCATGCCCGTTCCCATAGAACCAGATCCAAAGTATAGGGAGCATCTAGAAGATTCAAGTTATCATACCCATGGTAATGGAGACCAAATTCATTCCATCCACATGATCTCCATTGATTTGACCGCACCCATCCGCAATCCAACCGATCTAGCATGGTCATTGCATCTAGACATAGATGCCATCGACTGGGATCACGTCAATTCACCTTTATCACCATAAAAGTACTGGCCTTTAGGTGAAATGCCTCATTTTACCCTAGGTACAACTCATGATATTTTTCAGGCTGAAGAGGAACCCGAGGTTCCCAACGCAGATCTAAACTCAGCCAATGATATCCATTTGATCCCGACTCCACATCAGTTGGAGGATGGATCTCACATGTCAGTCGAGGAGACGACTGACGTAGATATCGGCATAGATCCAATGAATCCATAGATTCTCAAGTTGGGGGTAAGTATTTCCCCCGAAGAGCAAGCCGACTACATTGCCCTTCTCAAAGAGAAGAAGGAGGTTTTTGCATGGTCATACAAGGATATGCCAGGACTAGACCCGCAGCTAGTCATGCATAATTTAACGCTTGATCCGACAATCAAGCCTGTAAAGCAAAAACTATGTAAGATGCACCCAACAGTGGCCTTGATGGTCAAAGAGAAATTGCAAAAGCTATTGGATGCACAGTTTGTCATCTGCGTGGATTATCCGCCATGGCTGTCCAACATGGTTCCCGTCAAGAAGCTCGACGGGAGGATTCACATATGCACCGATTTTTGAGATCTAAACAAAGTGAGTCCTAAGGATGATTTCCCCTTGCCCAACATCGACGCGTTGGTAGACGCTACAACAGGTCACGAAATGCTCTCCCTAATGGATGGTTTCTCAGGATACAATCAAATTTGTATCAATCTTGAAGACCAACTAAAAACGGTGTTCACAACACCTTGGGGGACATTTTGTTATAAGGTCATGTCTTTTGGCCTTAAAAATGCTGGTGCCACCTACCAACGTGCCATGACATATATCTTCCACGATTACATGCACAAAACTTTGGAAGATTACATGGATGATTTGTTAGCCAAATCTCTTTTGCACTCAAATCATATCGATGACTTAAGCAAAATCCTCGATCGCCTCATGGAGCATAAAGTTAGACTAAACCCCAAGAAGTGCATATTTGGCATCACATCTAGAAAACTCTTGGGTTTCATAGTCTCAAAGCGAGGAATCGAGGTGGACCCAAAGAAAGTCAAGGCAATCCTTGAAATGGTTCCCCCAACTACTATCAAGCAGCTTAGAAGTCTGTAGGGAAAGGTCGCGTCGATTAAACGCTTCATAGCGCAATTATATGACAAGTGCCGACCCATGAACAAATTATTGCACAAGGGGGTTACATTTCACTGGGATGACGAGTGCCAGTCAGCCTTTGATGAGATCAAACAATATCTGGCTTCACTACCAGTATTGGCACCACCTAGACCAGGAGTGTCGTTCTACTTATACATCTCAGCTACTGAGGTGGCACTGGGCGCCATGTTAGCCCAAAAAAATGAACTTCACAAGGAACAGGCTACTTACTATCTTAGCCGCACCCTGGTCAGTTATGAACTTAACTATGCATACGTTGAGAAACTCTGCTTGGTAGTGGTGTTTGCTACCAAAAAGCTACACCACTACATGCTGAGCAACACTATGTATGTTGTGTCTAAGGAGAATCCATTGCGATACATGATGAGTCATACTTATCATAGTAGTCACACGGCGAAATGGATCATGTTGTTGATGAAATTTGACATAGAGTTTATTAGACAAAAATCTATCAAAGGACAAGTCATAGCCGATCAACTAGCAGAGGCTCCTCTTGAAGATGATCAGCCTCTGGTCATAGAACTACCCGATGATGGGGTCTTCCATGTCTCAGAATCACCAGATTCTGATGAGCCTGAGTCATAGGCCGACATAACCCTATTCTTCGATGGTTCTAAATGTGAGCAAGGTGGTGGTGCGAGAATTGTATTCTTCACACCGTAGGGTGCTCCAATGCCCCTGTCATTTAAATTAAACTTCCCGTGCACCAATAACAATGCAGAGTATGAAGCCTTGCTCCTAGGTCTTCAGACAGTAATTGCCATGAACATCAAACAACTGAATATCTTTGGTGATTCGTTGTTAATAGTCAATCAAGTCAAAGGGGTATATCAATGCAAATGCCCAGTCCTGCAGGCTTATAAAGCCCTCGTGGACAAATTCTTTGCAAAACTTGAGTGGTATGACATCGAGGCACTCCCTCGATCATCAAATCATTTTGTAGACACGATGGCCTCCTTGGGATCACTAATTTTGCAAAACCTTTTCGGTGATATGACAACCATTCAAGTCAAAACCTTATCGCAATCTATGATGGAGCGTGCAAGCTCAGACTTGACACCAAGAATCCACATGATCCAGATTGAACCATCCTCGGATAAGTTCTCTCAAATTTGAGATCGTCTGAAACATGCCAACTGGGGGTCCTTGTTCTCCCCTACTCCCATTAATAGCAACACAACGCTATTCTTACAATGTCTATCCCATTCATCGTTTGCTAGGGATGAACTTCAAGAGGGATTGACTGTCCGTATTGTCGAGGTTTCTGATCAACAGGACTAGTATTTACCCATTAGATACTACCTCAAGTTAGGTAATCTCCCACTTGGATTGACTCATGCCGCAAAATGAGCACTCAAGAAGAAAGTAGCTAAGTATGTCTTGATAGGAGACATTTTGTATCATCACAGCTATGAAGGAATCCTCCTTCATTGCTTGGACCAACAAGAGTCCACTTGGGCAGTCGCCCAAGTGCACTATGGTACATGTGGTGGCCACTTCAATGGTATGGCCATTGCAAAGCACATTCTTTGCATGGGATATTATTGGCCATATTTAGAGCGAGATTGTTGCGCGTATGTCAAAAAGTGCATGAAGTGTCAACATCATGCCAATCTGATGCACATACCTTCTCAAGCCTTGCAGACAGTCCAATATGCTTGGCCGTTCTCATAGTGGGGCTTTGATCTAATTGGAAATATCTCCCCTACGTTGTCAGGCCGTCACACTTTTATCATAATGGCCACAGAGTATTTTACCAAGTGGGTGGAAGCGATTCTGCTTACCTCTACGATAGGACCCCGCATTATGGAGTTCATTTTGCATAACATCATATGTCGTTTTGGTATTCCATCCAAAATAGTCTCGGATAATGGGATGCATTTCAAGAACAAAAATGTGCATGCTTTGATCACAAAGTACAAGATTGAGCATAGTTTTTCGACACCCTATTATTCGTAAGCGAATGAGCAAGCAGAAGCATCAAACAAAATGCTAGTTGCCATCCTTAAAAATATCATCTTAGACAGTCATAAGGATTGGCACATTCAAATCCCACTTGCCCTATGGGCCTATCGCACTAGAATTCGGACACCCACTAGGGCCACTCCATTTTTGCTCGTGTATGGCTCCAAGGATGTCATGCCTCTAGAGTTGGAGATTCCTTCCCTACGCATATCAATGCAGGAGTTCATCGATGATGACTCTGCGTGACAAGCCCGGTTAGACTAGCTTATGTTGCTTGATGAACAACGCATTAATGCTCTTGAGCATTTACGTATTTGTCAAGAGCGACTTCAAAAAGCTTACAACATGAAAGTTCACCTCAAAGATTTTTGTGTTGGTGATTTGGTTTTGAAGGAAAACCAACAAAATTCCAGTTTTCCATCCCACCTAAGGGATAAATTTGTGGCAAATTGGTTAGGTCCATATGTCATTGATAGCAAAATAGGACCCGAGACGTATCGGATAGCTTCTCTTGATGGTATCAAGGAAACAAAACCCTTGAATATCAGTCATTTGCAACCATTCCATATCTAAGAGAGCCATATCCCAAGAATGCTCCAAGAATTCTCAAAATCGCTTGGTCAAATCCCAAAAATGCTCCAAGGATTCTACAATTGCTTGGTCAATCCCAAAATGCTCCAAGGATCCCTAAAATCGCTTGGTCAAATCTCAAAAATGCTCCAAGGATCTCATAATCGCTTGGTCAATCCCAAAAATGCTCCAAGGATTCTCAAAATCGCTTGGTCAATCCCAAAATGCTCCAAGGATCTCTTTAAATCACTTGGTCAAAAATCAAGAAAATTCAAAAACAACAAAAATCATCAAAAACAACAAAAAATTTGCATCTCATTTCTAGGCATACTCAAATTCATCAATAGCAAGCTCTTCTCGCAGCTCATCTTCATATTCACAAAAATAAATCCATCAAAAATACAAAAATACATAGCTGCATTAAAATATTGTAAATATACATTGCATATTTGTGGTCATATAAGTCAAAGGCACCATAGGCGGTAATTGCTCTGCTAGTCCATCTTGTTCCACACTGTTCCATTTTACAGAAATAACAAAAACACCATGCATTGCTTTTACCACACTAGAGTCAGTGGTCTTCTAATGTATCAAGATTTTTCGTGATTCAGTCATCATTTTGCTCTTTAGCTACGTAATGTACCGAGTTAGATAGATTTTACAAAGGTAGAGTTACACTTGAAATACACCTTGTTACGTAACATCCCAACACAAATTAAAACACATAAAAATTCCCAAGTTGTGTGAATGAAATATGAAACCTATAGGGTAATCCATATCACCATAAGTGAAACGATTATCTTGCTCATCCCCCCGTGTGAATGGTTCTAGAATGCTGAGAATTGACAAAAGGACAAGCTCTTTCCCCCTTCATTCACCTCCATATACAGTGGTTTTCACCACTACCACATTTCAATCATGGTTGGTTCCCAAAGTTGTAAGGATTCGTACTACACGTCCCTGCAAAGGATGGGTAGTCATCCCCAAGACCTAAAAGGATCAACACCATTCAAAAACAAAATTCCAACAAATCATCATCCTAACACTTTCCATTCACCTTTGGTCTCCAAGTTGTAAGGATTTGTACTATCCGCCCTAACCAAGATGGGTAGTCATCCCCAAGGCCTAACAGATCAATGACCTTACCCCATAATCTCCATCACCCCATTGGTCCCTAACATCATAAGGATTTGTACTATACGTCCCTGCAAAGGATGCATAGTCATCCCCAAGGCCATAAGGATCAAGGCCACTCACAAGACCAAACTCACAATATTCAAAATACAAAATCAAATAATAGTGGTTATCGCCACTATTCAAAATCCTTGCTCAAAAAGAATTAATAGAAAATAAACAGTGATTTTCATCACTATATAGACGAGCAACTTTATAAATCATTCAGCCAACAAACATCCTGAACTTGAATCCCTAGAATTCTCAGCATTCAAAAACCATCTAGGTGATCCTCATTACAGGTTTGGTTGACAGCCTATCTGGCAATGATGGTATCCTACCCGCATGACGATATGTTTGTCACATTCGCTTTGCATATGTGTAGACCAATGTTTGCATAAGGATGAGCTAGCTCATGGTATCCTGGATAAAACCGCAGATTAATCTAACTAAACACAACAAAGGAGTTAGTGGAGCTAATTAGGTGATCCTCAGTACAGGTTCGGTTGAAAGCCCATATGGCATTGACGGTATCCTGACAAATACCACATAAATGAACTCAATTGCACACATAGGGATGTGAAATAGCTTGGTCAAAAACAAGTCCGATTCATACCTTGTTCAAAAGTCTTGTAAGATAAAGTACAGTCGTGGCTAGTGAGTTAAAACCATCTAAGTCTCAGAAAACCTTAGCTACATTTCTAAACCAACTGCGCTACTTTTCATCCTTACAATACCATCAAAAAATACAAAAAAAAGAAAAACCACAGCTACACATACAAAGTCATGCATCATAGCAATCGCTTAAAAATGAAATAAAAAGAGTCCTAAACAGTCTATGGCGCCATAGCCAAACATCACAAATTCCATTCATCCATTTCATTTTGCATATCACATAAAAATCAAAAACATTTGCATTCATCATAACATATGCATTCATCAAAATAAATAAAAAAGCATACATCAATAGTCATTAGCCATCATGCATAAAGATAAAATCATCACATAACCAAAATAAAACCGGTATATATATATATATATATCATCAAAAAAATGCCCGCAGGCTACAAAAATGGTCCTCAGACCCCGCAATCATACAACAAAACCCACCCTAAGGCGTCAACCACCATGATCATGCAGGATCGGTGCGATGGGAACTACCCCCCATGGTGTGGGTCCTATGGGACCCTGTAGGGCAGCTACTACTAGCCCCCGCATCATGCCTACTACCGCCTCCCTCATCCAATCGCTTGCAACGAGATGATGCTGACTACTCAGTAGAACTATCCCTCGTCCGACATGAATATCTACTTCCTGATGGCTCAGGTAGTCACCCACCAAGGTGGATGACCTCCCTCTCCAAGTCTAGCCGATGCTGAAACCACTCTGCCTCCCATAGATGATAGTGAGATACTGCATCATCACGCTGTGCCAAAACCCTATCTCGCTCTGCTAGCTGAGCCCGTAGGAGATCCCTCTCCCATAGCATGTCCCCTAGCTCCAGATCCTACATCCATAGCAGCTCTGTAAGTCATGCATTCTCAGCGCATATCCCAGACTCCATCTCCTCTATATCCACCTAAAGTATAGGACTCTCTGGAACAGCAGCCTACTCGGGCTCCCACTGCTCCTCCATGTCCTATATGTATGGTTGATATGGAGCTCCCTAATCTACATCCTCATCCCCCACATCAACCATGTTTGCATCATCCAATAGAATGCCCCAATCATCCCCTGCTGCCTTAGCACCCTCCACTATCACCTTCGCACCTCCAAGTGGCCCCTCTCCTCTCCATCACCGTAGTACCCACCACGAGTCATACTCAGTGGTAGTCTTGATGTCATCCATGTCTAGGACATCGATCATCGCATCTGACTCCTCACCCAATGGCGTGATGGCCGGTCGATCTAGAGTCCTCATCTCCCCAGCGCCGATAGACCACGGGCTCACCAGGCAACCCCTTGCGCACCCCAAACTGTCGTGTAACCTGACTATATGAGAATAACTCATGCTCGATCCTGTGCCGCCCAATCAACCACCGCTCCCTATGTACCCATTGGAGCCACTCTCTAGCCTCTGGCTAGGCTGGACAGTCCCGATAAGGGCGCCAAACCACCTCCCATGGAGTGAGCCGAGAGAAGGCATCAGGATAGTGCTCTATAGCACCTGCCCATCATCGACTCTGCCCCTACTCCGCAGACCACCACCATAGAACTGCATAACCTATCTCCTCATCCTCCATCACCGCCTGAGTCATCCATGGTAACCCGGTTGGCCTCTCAACTGCTATGTGCTGCCAACCCCAGCACTACAACAGATAACTACAGCTGACCCCCTTTCGCTATCGATAGTGAACCCCATACAACTCCTCGTAGAGCTGTGCCAACAGTGTCTGTCCCCATCTCAAGATCAGCGGTGCCTCTATCGAGCACTCTACCAACTGCCACACCAAATCCAACAGGTTCCATGAGAACCTTGCGCCTAACGAGTTAGGTAGTAGCATGTTATAAATGAGGCCCATCAAGAATGCATGCATCACTCCTAACACCCCCATCTGCTGCCACCATCCAACCAAAATCCCGCCAACCTGGCAGTCCACCTCGGCTGTCTCCACTGGGTTCGCTACACCCAACCGCTCCCCATGCCCGAAGCATCTTGTCAGTACAGCAGCTCGCTGATCACGCAGTGATGTCCTGATAGGCAGTCCATCTATTGAAATTCAAAGAAGCCGATAGACATCCTCCAGAGTCACAGTCATCTCCCCTATCAGGAGATGGAAAGTGTTGGTCTGTGGATCCCAAAGTTTGATCAGGGCCATCAGATAAGCCTGATCTGGGACCACAGGCTCCAGTCGAGGAACCTGCTTGAGCCCAAGGGCATCAAGCCATTCCCAGTCATCATCAGTCAGTGCCCCCCATGCCTCAGTAAAAGCATAAGGTACACGGTACCGGCTCCTAACAACCTGCAAAAGAAAATAATTCAACAAAAAATTAATTAAAATCATAGAAAAAAACTGTATAGAAAAACAACACACTTACAGCTTTAAAAACAAAAATAAACTCTAGGGAGCACTTACAGGTCTCGCTTCGACTCTATCGCTCGAACTAGTTTGTGCACTCATGATGGCAGAGAAAATTTTAGCAGCGCTTCGCTTCGCAAAATTTACCTCCTCCTCCCAGAGCTCCAAAATTGCAAGAAAAATTTGACACAAATGAGCACAAATTCAAGTTTTGGCCCTTAAAAAGGCCTTTGAGCTAGAATTCGTCCTTGACTGGGATGATCGCTCTAGTTAGCACTCATCCCACCTAGGGATGAATTCTATAGCTAGAATTCGTCCCACCCTGGGACGAATTCAGGCCAAAAACTTCAAAAACATCAAAAAATGAACAAAAATGCAATAAAAACAGATAATAAATTTTCTCGATAAGAGTGTTGTTGCACTTAACATCCCGGGCATACAAAATAGACGTTGGGGTCTCAAATTGTCATTATCCTACTCCCTAAGAAGGCTATCTTAGCCGGACCGCTCCATGGGAAGACGGATTTTTGCCAATTTCAGCTCCAAATAGCGTCGCAAAAAGGGTTAACACCCACCAAAAATAGGTCCAAATGTTGGAAAAATTGCACATGCTTAACGATAAACCATCTAAAGGCAACTTGGAAAAAGTCATCTTGGGTCAAGCAACTCGTCGCTTTTCTCACGAAGGTCATTCCCTCATCGATTCGTCGCTTGAGGGGGTAGTCACACTTAGTCACCAATCAACAAGCACACACCCAATTAAGGAAAATGACATGCATTCAAAGAATCATTGACAAAGACAATTACACTCCTAATTGGGGCAGTAAACAAACAATAACAATCAAATTGATCAAACACTTGGCATTCGTGAATCATGAACACAAGGTTCCCCCGTGGACAAAAGGTTGTGCCCTTTGCCTAATCATGACTGATCAATGTCCAAGCTCAAGTCACACCTCACCAAAATAGGTTAATACTTGAAATCAAATTCTTTAGCTCATCAAAAGCAAGGATTCAAGAATGCATGCCCCTTCCATGCTTGGGGCATCAAAAGTTGATTAGGTTACCAAGAAACCCTAATCATTAGTGCTTTGGCTATCTATTTTTGCTCGACGCTGTGCCATGCATAGCACATCCCAAAAAGGGGCATCTGTAGACACCAAAACGGCACCAATCCGATTATGTGACTGCAAACACTGATCGCTTTGAAAAACACAGCCCCCAGGGCAGCCCTCAGAGGTCAAACAGTGGTCCTAACCACTTTCATTGCAATTTTGTAAGGTCAAGAAGCAATTTGGCACATTCAAGCACTTTGCTCAATATTTGTCTCACCCAGGGACGAATACTAACTGGGATTCGTCTCACCCAGGGACGAATTTTGAAATCGTCTCTGGTCAAGATGAATTCCAGGTTTAACGGGCAAAAAGAAAAATGTTGCCAAGTGGCAGCCAAGGACAGTCAATTATTGCCTCCTGCCATGCATGCGCATGTAGGTGGGTAGGTTGGCAGTTAGTGGACTATCACAAGGGCAGTCATGGAAGCCCAAGTTAGGGAGGAGTCTCCTCCCTCTTAGGAAGGCATGGCCGCCACATGGCATCCCTGCATGCCCCTCCAAAGAGACCCCATGGGTCTATAAAAGGGTGGAATTTCCCACCCAAAAGAAGACAGATTGGAGGCAATTTCAAGCAACAAAGTGTTGTCCAATTGAACACCCATTTGCATCTTTTTGATTCACCTTCTCACATCCACTAATCTCTTTCACAAGGGAGGTTATTGGGTGGCTTTTGGAAGTGTGGATCCAACCCAAATCCAAAATTTGACCACCTTAAACCACCAATTTGCTGACACCCCAATCCTAAGAGGTTTTGGGCCCATCCCTAGTGGATTGGTGCTGAAATCAAGTGCCAACGATGGGAGGCCCACTTGGGCACCCCCGCATTTTCTAAGTTTTATTTTAAAGAATTCTAGATTATTTGTTCATGTTGCATCTTAAGTTATTCTATGTAGTTAACTCATAGCTTCAATTCCATAACATTTTGATTAGATTTGATCATGCCTTTTGTTGCTTTGTTGTCCCACTAACTTGCAGGTGGCGATATCGAATTCCCTAGGATAGAGGCCAAATTGGGAGAATCTGACCATCTGGGTCGTCCCAAAATGGCCCTAATTACATAACCCCTCTTTTTGTAGGTGTTTTTGAGGTATTGGAAGTCGACATTGGAGCAGTATTACTTTGGCTTTCCTAACACAGTCGAATTCGTCCCACCCGGGGACGAATAGCAGTCGAATTCGTCCCACCCGGGGATGAATAGCAGTCGAAATTCCTCCTGCCCAAGGACAAATTATAGTTGAAAGTAGATTGGCCAACTGTTTCAATGGCTGTGGCCCTCTGGTAATGTCTTCTATCTTCTGTCAGGTTTTCAGGTTATTTAGATTCACTTTGTTCACTTTTTTAGACAAATGTTTAGATGCATCTTTTGGCAATTTCAAAGAATGAACTTTCCTTTTTGTCACAGGTGCTACTAACACCTTGTTTGTTTCTTTGATTGAGGAGGAGCAACAAGAAGTGAGGGTTCAGCGGCATGAGCGACGGCAACACTCTGGCCCGCCCATTTCAAACGTGGGCATGCGGAAGAGGGATCAATGATCACGATTGTAACCAAATCCATTTAACGCTCCTAGCCCCTAAGCCCCTAAAAAGGGAGGAGGCGATTTTGTAACCATGGTTAAAGAGTTTAATAAAAATGCTATAACTTCTCTCTAAATTCTTGTAACTGGTTTCGATCAAGTTGCCTCTTTTTTTTAATGCATTTTGTATTCTAGGACTTAAGCATTATTTTGATTTGAATGCATTGAAGTAGTTTTCCTTTCTAAAAGCTTTCGAAATATCATGCTTTCAGTAGCACTTCATTACTTGTGTATTTTCCTTGTCAATTAAACAATACTTCATTGCAAGAAAGAGTCATTTTTAAATGCTCCTCCAAGTGGTAAAATTATAGGGTTATTACCTCCTAGATATTTCCAAATGGGTGAGGAAATGTGGCTAGCATGTTAGCTAGTTCGATTGGTTGATTGGCTAAACTAAAGAATGGTTTTGTTGACTAGTGAGAGTTGGGGTATATTTTGGACCATTTGGAAAGTGGAAGGGGATTCATCCCTTTCCTTCCTTTATTGATGATGCTATACACTTGTAGGCTATAAATCAAGCAGTATTTGCATCCTAATAGGATTCTACATGCGCAAATTAGTTTATTTTAATTTTTGGGTGTGAATACGCCACTTAAATTAATACACCACTATGCAAAGTCATAAATCAATGTATTTTCTCTATTGACCATTAGAGGTCACATTGGGTGGTCAAAGGGAGAATTTTGAACATTCATGGATATGCTAGGGTAAAATCAAAAATTACTTCAGCGTAGATTCACTCTGAGTCGACAAATTTACCCCTGCTAGGTTTTGTTTGCAAATTTTTAGGTTGAGTGACTTGTTATGATTAACTAGGCTAATTTGTTGGTTTACTTTGATAATTTATGGTGAAATAGGTGATCCAATTTTAGGTATCTACAAATATATCGCTTTCAAATTCTAACCTAACCTTCCTCATTTTATTTATTTTTGTTTTCCACATAATATGGATCTTTACTACTCTTACTTTTACAGTCAAAGGTATAGTGTCCTTTTAGACTTGTCTAATTTAAAAAAATATAAATAGGTTAGCTAATTAGAAAATTGACCCCTATAATTATAATTGGCTTAAAGATATTTAAGAATTTGTGATAATGAAATAATAAAAAAATATTAGTTTTCTTAGTTTTGCAATCAAAATTATGTTGATTTTAATGTATTTGCAATATTTTTTTAATCTAATCAACATGGTGTAATGGGAATAGTCCTAAAATTTATATTTATCGAAATATACTAATGATGTTTCTTGATGGGAATTCCCATCAAATAATTGTTCAATAGCCAATTATATAACAATTAATTGATCTTATATTTTTATCATTTTAATCAACAAGATAAATTTATTTAATGGTTAGTATTTAAAGAAAACCAAACATGTTATGGTTAATGGATTTGTTAGAATACCTTTTCTCTGAGTATGGTATCACACCTCAATTAGATGGTGGAATAAGCTATGCTACTTTTCTTATTAAATCTAATATATTTTAACATGATTAAATCCTTTTAGTAAGTACTTATTTACACAAAATTTATAATAAAATAATGAGCTAAGAAAATATATTAAATTATCTAAGTAAATCAATAATTAAAAAATATATATATTATACAATTGTATAATAGAAATTAAACATTTGGCTTTAAAATAGAAAAATGACTATGAACTTAAATGATTTTAAAATTCCTTAATATGCAAGGTACTTTACATATACAAAATAATTTTAGTTATGATAATCAATACAAACAATTTAATAGAACTCTTAATTAAAATTTATAGTCAATTTAACATTATATACTAACTTTGATAAAATTTCTAAATATATAAAGGATATAGACAAGTCTAAAAAGATAAAATTTACATGTGAGTCTTGTCTTATGTAAGGAATATGAAAGGTTGCAACTCTTGAATATGTGAGGAGTGCAAGATTCAAGTATTGAAGAATCATATTTCTAAAATTATATAATGGAGACAAATATCCATGTTGTATATATCAAATGGATCTAAGAAGATCACATTCAAGCATTTATTAATATAAAAATTTGTATGCATATTTTGATCAATTCTATTGTAATTTTCTTCATGTTATTACGTGAATGATTTTGGCCATTTATATTCATAGTTGTCAATATATTTTGAATATTTTTGTTAATTATTTTGGACATATAATATTTTAATTTCTCTTTATTTGAGGCCACTCTAATTTGAGAATATTAGGACCTGAGATAATCTAGCTTAAAATTCAATAATACAAAGTTAAAGATGTTGTTAATGATGATTTTTTATACACATGCTTGCTCAATGGTTGCACTTTATGTAATAGAGTAATTTGTCGTAGTGGTAGAAATGATTGCAATAGATATTGGTATGTTTAGAAATTTTAAAATAATTTGATTATCAATTATATAAACTATAGTAATGGATAAAACTAAAATTTTTGTATAGGTACTTTAACTAAATTTATTGGATAATCCATTGGTGTTGTCAGGGGTAGTTTCTCTACTTGCATAAGTATTTCTTATAATAGGATAAATTTCTTAAATTCTCTTACTAACATGATATGATTTGATGTTATAACAAACATTGTGAGGTTTTATTGTAACACTTTTATGTAGTACATGATTGCTTGTTGATTAGATAGGTACATATTAATTAGGATCCATTAATAGTGTATGCATAAATTTAATATTAAATTTATGAATATTTATTTTGCGGTATCTAATTATAGCACTTATTTCAAAGAGCTATGAATATGCATAAGTAATATTACCAATTTTTTTGATAAATGGATTAACAATTATGACATAGTCAATAACATATCCATATTCGAGATTCCTATGTCATGTTGTGGATTTATCCATTGGTAAAAATATGAACAATCACACCATTATATCTTCTTCATTAATTTTATGAATAAATTTTAGTGTTGATAGCTCCTTAATATGCTCTAATATTATTTTTACATCATCCCTATTAAATATTTATAGGGATTGTTATATCACCTACAATATAGATAAATAAATAAATAGTTTTAAGGGACCTTGATGACTCTAGTTTGGAAAATTACTTTAATATGGAACTTACACCTATAGGTGGAACATATATTACCCTTACTGCATATTGCATTTGTAGATTTAGTTATCCTTACAGGACATATCGTGCTTAATATATGGATTACGTTTATTACATGCCTTCATGGCCCACTTATTGAATCTATTGTTGGAAAACCTATGCATGTTATGCATTTTGTTGTGCTTGTTTAGCATTTGAGAGTTAGCTAATTTTGATGAGCATTTGGTTTGTTAAATTAATGGTTGTACTTGTAAAATAACATGTCACATTAGTCATGTGAATTTACTAGGCTAAATAGGTTGGTGAATATTCATAACAAAAGCAAGGTGACAATGAAATAAGCATTTTTCCTTTATCTAAGTTCTATGTGTTTAGAGTTTTGTGAGGGTTCTATATGCTTTCTTTCTTCCAAGTAATATGATTTTTCCCTAAGAATCCCTCTTTTGTGTCGAAGGTAATTCAACAAAATCAATACCTTAGTCAAATTCTTGCAACTTATTTCTTGAATTCATAAACTCTTAAAAGCCTTCCTTTTAGTTGAATCATCATAGAACAACTTTAAAATTGTACTCAAGTTTAGATCTATAGGAATTTAACACTATTTTTTTGGGTAATTGCTATTTTATCATATTTTAAGTTCAAATTTTTTGAATTATCCCTTTCAATGATGATTTTCATTGTTAGGAATGGTCTTATTACATTGATCCAAAAAATAAATTCTTTCAATTCCATTAAGTCTTCATTTTCCTATGCAACATGCTACCAATATATATCATTCTTTTCATTTATAATTGAATATTAAGTTGGAATTTGTTGTTAAGTCTCTTATTATATTTTATTTATATAATTTTAAGTTATATATTATCAATACATATCTTTATCACCCTTATCTTGGGTTATGTGTGAGTACTTAAGATTGGGTTTTGTTGTTAAATCCCTTATTATCGTCTATGTCAAATTTCTATGAAAAATATGCATAATAGCGATATATATTTATGGTTTTTATCCTTGGTTATGGTTAAATATTTTTAAATTAGGACTTGTTAATAAGTCATTCATTATTTTCTATTTAAATTATTTCTTAAACAAATATTTAAATAAAACTAATTATTCATTAAATAAGATGATGGGAATGTTTTCCACATGGTTGGGAGTGGACTCTATCTTCATACGTATTGAAATAGGACTAGGGATCAATTATGCCATCTAATGAATCATTTGATGACTGCATTTATTACAATCATAGAGTTACTTTACTTCTAATTTCTACAAGGATCTAATTCATTTAATCAAGATTTGAGCATGTCATAGTAGAACTTTTACTTTTGTTTTATATTTATTTAGTAATGTTTATGTGAAATGTAAAATAAATATCTCATTTAAATCTCAAAAACACTTCACCATGAATTCTCTCCAAATTACCTTGCAAGGCTCAATAAAAGTTAACTAAGATACAAATCCATGTTGGTAAAAGACTATGATATTATTATTTCACCCAAACATACTTACTATTGTATGGTATGACTTATTTTAATAAATAGACATTATACAATTTATTGAAACACACTTTTTTCATAAATTTTAATTGATCAACCTTTCGAAAATCTTATCTTTAGCTTGACCTATGCTTATCTAAACACGTTTCAATTAATTATGATTTTTTTAATAAATACAAAAGTTATACATTACATTATTACTCAAAAAAATATACATTACATAAAATTCATTCAAACAACCTCCTCTTCTCATCACTATCTAAACCCTTCTTTTTCTATAATATTATTTAATGAATCTTTCTAAAAACCTTGTCTTTATTTTAATCTGTAAATATTTTTATATAATAATATCAAAATTAGTTAAACATGATGAAGAAGTCTAATGAGCGGCGATTGTTTAGTAGCGGGTAATATATCCTGAATGCGTGTGCAAAGTTTTCCTTGTTTCACGGCGTTGCTGAGGTGGTAAGAGCGTTATTGAGGTGAGTTGATCCACCTTTGGGAATGGAGACGCGCGATCTCGATCGTTGGCGAGGGACACCAAAATCCGCATTGGAACGTCTTGATGGCCGTTCCGTCATATTCCATAAGGAGGAAACAATAAATTCTATAAATCATATATACTAGATGAGACGAGGATGATATATACGAGCAACCAGGGTGGAATGTTTGCACCGCCCTAGGTGAAGAAATTTTTATTATTTATTATTATGTGAGATAATTTTATTTAACTAAACTTTTGACCTAGTTTCTAAAGTAGTCGTATCAATTTTAACCTTAGTTTTTTATTAAATTTTTAGCATTAAACCTACTAAAATTATACAATTGCTTTGAATAAAATCAACGACACTGGTTAAGAAGTAGTTATCCATCCTTTAACCTGTTAAATTTACGATTCTGGATTCTTTATAACGCCCAGAATTTGATGGGGCAAACTAGATGACCATAAGAAATTAGCCTTTCGTATAATTTTGCATATGCTACAATGTATTATGTTGTATTTCAGTCTGTATCACGTTAATATAGAAAATATTGTAGGAATATAGTTTTTATTTATAAAATAATTTTTAATATAACAGTAATATAATCTGGCTGTGACAGCTACCTAATCAGACTTGTCATTATAAAAATGGAAGTTAGAAATTTACAGCACTAGTGATACTTCACAACATTGGACCCGCCGGTATTAAAAGATTTGATCAGTCCGGTTACGTCTACTTTTATGAAGAAAACTATCCAGTACCTGCCGGTATTAAAAGATTTGATCAGTCCGGTTACGTCTACTTTTATGAAGAAAACTAACCAGTATATTATCGTTGAAAACATTAATAGATCAACCTCCACCCTATGGAAGCAGATAGGTTTGGTTGTCTTAAATTTTGAAGTAAATGTAGCTGCGTCTTAACGACGTGTGTTAACAACTATTCATTTTGTCGATAGTATATGCGTTAGTGAACAGAATGTTCTTATGATTTTTGTGCATAAAATTATAAACTATTAGCTGGCAGAGTGGTATACAGTGTACACTAATCGAATACATAACGTGGCGTGTCGGTTAATAGTTTTAAAACCCCAAAAAGTAGTAGAGATATAATGAAATTTTAATTATAAAATATATTATTAGATTTGTATCATCAAATTAATCGGTTAGAAAACAAAAGTGTTAGGGTTCCACAAGAAAGGTGTAACCAAATTTCAATAGACTTGTATCATCACTTTAACATGTTAGAAACCAAGAAGACCAATCATGAATATATTGCTAGACTTGCATCGTGAGGGTCAGCTCCTCACATACATGCCCAAAAGCAATGTTAATAGGGGTGAGGAATCCCACAATGTGAGACCAAGGACTTGCACTTTTAAACCTACTACCCCATTAACAAAAAATATAACCAATGTTGATGTTTATAAACTATTTAAATTCCACGAAACAATTAATGTAGGATTTTTCACAAACATACACTACACTAACAAAACAAATAAATATTTATTAAAACACACAAAATAATTAATAAAAAAATATTTATTAAAAGCAATTCTACGTTCCACAAATTATTTGGAGCTGACGTACATGATCAAATTGATATTAAGTGCAAATCCGAGCATGCCCAAACCATTGGAGGGTTGGTATATGAATGAATGAATGATTTTAATTACGTCCGCGAGACCCAAAAATGGTCTATGGGACCTCAAATATGGAAGTACAATTACTCAAATCATATCATATGATCTTTAATATCTTTGAGAAGGTTGTTCCTTCTCCTGCTGATTTGTGTTAGCAATTCTCCAACTTTTTTTATTTTCTTGTCTTCAAATAAATCTGTAATAAACTCGTTCCCAAGTGTTTCTTTGTATTTGTCACGGATATCTAAAAAACTCGGGCATTTATAGATGAAGTGTTCCTCTGTCTCTACTGCCCTGTGTTGCATAGAGTACATATCCTTTCTTCCCATTGTTCTTTGGGCGTTGTCCATCTCCCTATTTCACATATAAGCCTATGAGAGCTAGTCCTTATCTGAGCAATGAGTATTTTTTCCTTCCACTTGATTTCAGCGCCTATATAGGCTTTTTCCTTGTGGTCATACGTTGGGTTAAAATTTGCAATATAATATTGTCTTTTCCTGCTTGCATTTTTCCACATTCCACTTCTGAACTTTTCATTCACATAATTTTTAATGGATAAAATTTACATTTGGGCATTCATTTATGTTGATTTCCCAACGTTTCATCCATTTCTGATTTTGTTTCATCCACGTATTCTTTTGCCTATGTAACTCTTCGTCTCTAACTGCTCTAGGCCATCTATCATTTGTCATGTTTTCTATTTTTTTCAAGTAACATAACAGCTTGGTCATAGCAATTGCTTCTAAAGGGAACATTCCAATTTCAGCTAGAATAATTTCATAAGGGGTTGTGGCCTTAATTTTGAGAAATTTTGTGATTAGATATTTTTGAATCCTTTCTATTTGCCTCCATTTTGCATTAGTTGTGCCACTAGCCCACACCTCGCAACCATACAACAGAACCGGTGTAACAAGTAGGCCAAATAAGACCTTGGTGGTCTTCCAGTCCCACAACTCGGCATTCCTACACCTATTTTGAAGTGCATATAGTGCTCTCCAGCCACTTTGAGTTCTTTTCATCCTACATGTATTCCAATTAAGTTTGTCATGAAAGTCTATGCCCAGGTATTTGTATTCTACTACTACATCAAGCGGTTCTCCTGCAAACTGAAATTTGAGTTGTTTCTTCTTCTTTTTTGCTGAAAAAATCATAATTTTTGTTTTGCTCGTGTTCACTTGCATCCCAACTTCTTTACAAAAGAGTTCTAGAGCTTGAAGGTGATCTTCTAGATCTTTGGCTGTTTTGGCCACAAGAATTACATCATCTGCATACATGAGGAGTTTTACCACATATTTGGCTAAATGCACACCCTCTCCCCCAAATTTGTTTATCCATTCTTCTAACTTTTCAATGTACAACCCAAATAAGGTCGGAGATAGAGGGCAACCTTTTTTGACACCTATGTCACTACCAAAACATTCATATAACCCTTCCTGTGTTATGATTATAGCTTTTACATGCTCATATAGTCTGTGAAATGCTGCCCTGTAGTGAATTGGAACCTCTAGCTCTTCCATTCTGCTCCATAATTTTTTCCTAGGCACTGTGTCAAATGCCTTTTTGAAGTCTACAAAATAGCAAAAAGCCTCCTCTTTTTTGTCCCATATTTTTTCCACTATGTGTCTGAGCGTGATACAGTGATCAATAGTTGAATGTTTGGGCCTAAAACACGCTTGCCCCTTTGCTCTCTTTCCCTTTTCTTCCGCCCATATGCTGATCCTATGCTCTATCATACTCCCAAACAACTTTGCAAAGAGAGGGTTGATCATGATAGTTCGATAGTTTGAGGGATTATTTACATCTCCACTTTTAAACAAAGGAATGGTCAAGCTAGTTGTCCACTCGGTAGGGAAGCCATTTTGTATGACCTCATTGAAAATTTCTTTGATTTGCGGTGCCAAGATATCTACCCCCCATTTTATATGCTCTGCTTGAAGATTGTCTATGTCATGGGCTTTTCCAGTTGCTAACTTTTTTATCCCTTGAATAATGTCTTCAATTGTGAAAAGTTCTTTCTTGACAATGATAGTAGGGGGTGTCTCCTGCTAGTTACTACGCTGATACAGTTGTTTTGAATACTCCAACCATTGATTAATTGTTATGTTATTTTTAGTTTGCATCCTTTTCACGCTTAGTTCCTTCCAAAATTTCTTTGGTTCATGCTTCCCTGAATAAATCAATTCTTCCCTCCTTGTTTTAGTGTATTCTTCTTTTTTTGCCCTTACCAATTTCTCATATGCTTTTTTGTTTGCTCTTGTTTTACCCGTTGGTCCCTTTAGTAATCTTCACATTTTTTTGCAATCTGCATCAAACCATGGGTTGGTTGGGAAGCTATTCCTTTCTTTCTTTTTAGGTTTAGCTCTCTTGCATTTGTTTAGAGCTTCTTGAATAACTTGCATTAACCATTCACTCTTACTGTAATCTCTACTACTTTGATGTAGTTCTTCCCTTTCCTGTAACTTATTATTTAATACTGCTCTAAAATTTTGCCGATTTTCATCTGTTAAGAGAATGTTTCCCTTGTGAGGATATTTATTTTGATTGCCTTGCAAGTGTTTTTCCCTTGGTTTGTCTCCATGCATTCGAAGTTTCATAACAATTGGGTTATGATCTGACTTAAGTTCCACTGGAGAATCTTCCACTTCTAGCTCCTCTATTTTTGGTATGTAATTCTGTGAGCATATTACATAGTCTATTACACTTTGTCCCTTATATGTTTTGCATGTATACTTTCCTGAATTTTTCCATTTGTTCATCCCATTGCAAATAATCAAATTCTATATGCTGCAAAGACCTAACAACTCTTCTCCATATTGCGTGATAGCCCCATGCTCATCTTTTGAAGTCCTGGTCCACTATTGATTTTCCTCTTCTGGCATCCAAAGAGGATTAATCTCAATATATTCGTTACCTTCTAGAATGTTAGCTTGCTTATTTGCTGTCCTTGCATTGAAATCTCCAATTAATATAATATCCCCCAACTTACTGT
The DNA here is from genome assembly GCA_028583015.1 of Wollemia nobilis. Classification (NCBI taxonomy): domain Eukaryota; kingdom Viridiplantae; phylum Streptophyta; class Pinopsida; order Araucariales; family Araucariaceae; genus Wollemia; species Wollemia nobilis. The sequence continues at coordinate 810,161 of JAQPPZ010002898.1, read as the reverse complement.
ATATTGAAATGTCTCTTTTTAAGGAGGAGTATGGGTCTTCTCTATTAAGGTCATGTTTCTTATAGAATTTAGAATTCTTGGGAAAAAAATAACATGCTGCTATGCTAATAACTGACTTATTTTCTAGGATCTTGTATGAAACTAATAACTTTTGCAAATATCTTGTTTATTTTAGTGATTTATTTTTATGTTAAATTATGTTTTATTTTAATATTTTTATATTTTTTTTTTCTTTCAAATTTTAAGGTATGATGGTTTCACTTTAATAGGTTTTTTGAAGAGTTTTTTTTTATATTTTTATATTTTTATTTTTTTGAAAGTAATCAAACTTCAAACTATGGACCATGTGATTAGGGCTTTGGAATTTCTTTCATGAAACCCAGGTTTAAACCACACACCCAAGGTGTGTGCGTGTTTGAAACCACACACCCACAAATAAAGTGGCATACCTAACATTACATTTTCCGAAAGAGGGAAAGATAACTGAAGCCACACTTTTCCAAAATAATTTAGTAACAAGAGGCCTCCATCCTGTAATTAAAACTATAATTACTAAATGAAAAGTACCAAGAGGCCTCCATCCTTTAATTAAAACTAAAGTTACTGAATGAAAAGTCAACAACTAAAATGTCACTATAATAAATCTTCATTATTATCTATTGAAATTAGTTTTTAAATATATATTTAAATAAAATTAATTATTCTATGATGAGAATAATTTCCATATTGTTGGGAGTGGATTATCTCCTGATATATCGGAATAGGAATCAAAAGATTTATGAGATTATAAATAATGAGTATTAAAATCATATAATTATTTTACTTTTAATTTTTATAATAATTTATTTTTTTTAATTATGATTTGAGCATGTTTAATTAATATTTTTATTTTTTTTAATATTGATAATTATTTAGTAATATTTTTGTGAAAGGTAAAATAAATCTCTCATTATGTCTCAAACCACTTCACCATGAATTCTTCCTAGGTTGCCCTGTACTATTTAATAAAAGTTAATTAAAATAAAATTCAAGTTGATAAAAACTTTTGATATTATCATTTTACCCAAAAACATACCTTACAATACCTAAACAAACTTAGATATACATATTATATAATACAATATAATTTGTTGAAACAACCTCCTCTTTTCATCACTATAGAAACACTTCTTTTTTTCATAATTTTTTTTATTTGATAATTTTTTCTAAAACCTTATGTAAACACATTTTACCTAAACATACTTCCTATTATAAGGTATTTATTTTTCTTAATAAATACACACTTTAGACATTACATAATTCATTTAAACAATTTGCTCTTCTCATCGAATATCTAAATATATATTTTTTATAAATTTTTCTAACACCTTATTTTTAAGGTAATCTATTTCCATATAATTCATTTAAACAACCTCCTCTTTTCATCAATATCTAAATCGTAATTTTTCTAAAATTTTATGTGATTAATCTTATAAAACCTTAATGCTTATCTATCTAAACAAATACCAAAATTAATTAAATGTAATTAACAAATTATATATATTCTACACTAACCCATTAACCATTATAAAATTCAAATTTTATATGATAATAACTTTCAATTTAAAATTTTAAAATTTATTTTAAATAATGAAAATAACATAGTAAACACAAAATTATATTGTGTACGTTTTAAAAAAGGAACTGACTTGTGTCTAAATATATGTTATTTTATATTTACAAGACATTTCAATACTAATCACTAAACCGAGAACTTCTGAACGACCGGGTGCATATCACCTTCTTATCTTTAAAAGTGGATTATATTGTTCCCGACTAAAAGTGATTTGATTCATTCGCGCTTTGGTGCAAAGGATTATTTTACTCAGACACACACACGCAGTAACGTGCAATTCTTGGTATCCACCATGAAAGCATTGATATGGAAATAACTCTTTGCATCATATCAAGAGACTCTTGGGCCTTATTTGACCACCATTTAGCCTTGGCGCACTTGAGACTTCGCCTCAACATGGCTTATCCATTAATTACATTTTGAAGATCTCGTGATTTTATAAAACTCGATTCTCTTCCTGTTTATTTGTCCTTCGACACTCTGAGAGATAATCGAGTATTTTTTCTATATAAACCACTTACTTAAGCTTAATACCATAGTTCTTTGCTGCTATGATTCTCTTTGAGAGAGCTTTAAGTGATTTTTTTTAGGCCCATTGCTATCTATTCTCCTATTTTGCAAGCTATTTCTATTTTGTAGGTCTGTGGAGACGTCACAATCAAAGCCCCTTTCTCTGGCTCCTCTTCGAATTCGTTGGTGGTTGTGGCGCCACCATCACCTTCTCTGCATGCAAAGCCCTCTGCACCTTCTGGTGTGTGGCACCATTGTCTTCCTAGAGAACTCTGAGTGCCTCCTCTTAAACTTCTGACTGCTAGCGTAATCCTCTCAAGCACTCCCTCTTGGTATTGTTAAATAATTTTTTTACATATAACATGTTTTCCACGTAGGTGAAGCGCTTAAAGATACATCATATTATAGACTTTCTTCTATGTTGTGGCGCCCAATGAATCATCGTTGAAAGACACTGGTATTCTGGGTAACCCAAAAATCTAAGGCAAATCTGACGACTCGCCTTCTTTCTCTACATTTTTTTAGGCTTCATTATATGTTACCATTATTTTTTGGTAATTTCAATATTGTAGCTATCTAGAAAAGGTTAAATCGTTCCTTTTATTTCTGGCCTCTCTTAGCTTGAAAATCAAAGCAATTATAATATTTAATATAATTTCCTTTTGGGGTTGATAAGGTGCTTTTTCCGCACCTATCTTAGATTCAGGGGGATTTTTCATTACGTCTTTTCATTTCACCTTCTCTTTATTGCCTTATATTTTAGTATAATTTTTTATTTGCTTAAAAAATTAAGGAAAATATAAAATAACATTTTGTCTTTATAATTTTCCATTAAACAAAACTTTATTTTATGCATTTCTAAATTAATGCTTTCTTACATAAGTTCTTTACAATATACTAGTAGCATATAAGTGGAAAAGTGTATACTTATTTTGACATTTCTCTAAATTTTTAGAACTTATTATTTGTTTATTTAATTTGCTAAATTAAAAGTTTTTCTATAGATATATCTATTTTTCTTTTTATTAAGCAAAATAAAATAAAAAAATATTATTTATTTTTTTGGCAAAGTATAACTTAATTCTTAATTTTTTAAAACTGTATCTAATCTTGGGAAATAAAAGTTATTGTCTCTTCTTTAAATTTAATTTAAAAATTTATATCACCACTCACCCATATTGGACATCCTATAACTTATAGTTTCCCTCAAGTAAGGGCGAGTTATTACGATAACCAATATAGGCCTGGATGATATAAGCCTAAGTTCCAAGTGTCAAATCTTATCAATACTTATAGCTTACCTCTCGTAATGGTGGGTATTTGACAAGACAAGATATATAGGCCTGACATATTTGTAATCCTTAAAACAAACTTACTATCAAATATCCTCAAAATACTTATAGTTTCCCTCTCATTAGGGCATGTATTTTTTGAGTTATGTGGTTTTCCTAAAAATATTTGGCATATTTTTTCTCATTACCCTCATTGAATATCATGTATCCTCAAATTAATTATAGTCTCCCTCTCGTTAGGGCAAGTAATTTTTTGGAATTTGGTATTTCCTTGGGGCTTCTGAAAATTAATATCCATTATATTCTATATTTTAAAGTTAAAGGGGGGAACTTTGGGTTAACTTCAAAATAAATTCAATGAATACAATTGATCCTCTCACTCCTCATAACTACCATACATGGAAAACCAAAATTTTAAATCTCATTTTTTAGAAAGGGCTCACACACCTATTAGAAGAAAAGCAACTTGAGTTTGAAAAAGAATATGAAATATTTATTCACAAAGGGAAAATGTATGAAACTATGGGTATTACTAGCTCTAATGTTCATGAAAGTTTGTAGTTTCACATTACATATTGTAAAAATCCTCATGAAAGTTAGGAGAAGCTAAAAACTTTATTTGGAAAAGTAGATCAAATTAGATCAATGCAACTAGAAGAAGAATTAATAACTCTATCTCCTGAGGACTTCATCGATATTATTGACTTCCTCACCAAATTCAAAGAGTTCCTCACTCAATACAAAGGCAGTGGGAAGACTAAGTCTAAAGAAGAATACATTTATCTAATCCTTTCTAAAATAAATGACATATTTCAAATATTTGCTACCACCTTTATATCTACCAAATATGCTCTTCGTGTAACCTTTAAAATGCCCTCTTTAGAAGACTTTTGTGATAGAATTACTAGGAAGAAACAAAACTTACAAGATATGAAATCTCTTCTTCTTCCTCTTTCTCAAAAGCCTTAGGAGCCTCCACATCTTCTAAAGAAAAATTCAAAAAGAAGGAAAATAATCCTATAACTTGTACTCACTGCAAAAATAATGGTCACTCTGTAAACAAATGTTGGAAAAGGTTACAATAACTAGAGGTAGCTATGAAGGATCAAAAGATCAATAATAAAAAGCAAATAGAGAAAGCCCTAAATATTCAAGGGAAAACCTCAAATTCTTCCTCTAATTATTGGGTCCTATATTTTGGAGCTACTCATCACATGACTACTTCAGATGAGTCATTCTCTTCTATCTCCTCAAGTTATACATGTAGCATAGAAGTGGGTGACTCTTCCTTTATCCTAGTCAAAGGAAATTTGGACATAACCATTGATGGTGGCTCTATAAATAATGTTCTCTATGTTCCAAACATTGCCATAAATCTCCTCTTTGTCTATCGGATTTGTACTTATGGAAAGGAGAAAATAGTTCTCTTATTTCTAGCAGGATTTGAGATAAGAGACTTTCAAGATCCCCATTCTCTCACAGCCGAAGGAGTCATTTATCACAAAAATCTCCTATTTCACTTCAAAGGATTCAAAAATCTAGAAGGGGCCTCCTGTTTTGTGGCTCATAGAGATCTTGAAAGTAAAATTTGGCATGAAATGTTTGGTCATATTAGTTACAACTACCTAAAGGAATTGAGAACCCATGATATAGTAACAGGTTTACCCAAAGTTTCTTCTATTTATGGATTTTATCCTGGATGTACCTTTGTTAAGCAACATCAGGAACCTTTCCACCCAAGTAGTTCTCTAAAAGCCAGATGTACCTTTCTTGTTTACCTTTCTTCTATTTATGGATTTTATCCTGGATGTACCTTTCTTGTTTACATTCAAAGCAGAACATAACATAACAACACATTAAATCATGACAATGCCGAATTTATATTTTTCTTTCTATATGCCAGAGATATTTCAACACTTCCATTGCTTAATTTAACTTCTACTTTCACATTATATAGCAATGCAATTACAATGAAGATTTTTTTTGGCATGATAATAATTTACTAACTATTTCGTAGCTTCCTATTACAATTTCTTACTCTAACAATTCAACAATATCACACAACAAAACATAAATTCAATAAAACAGATTTAATCATGGTATACGCATTTACAAACCTTGTTCACATGCTTTCCAACTAAAATAGTTTGCTAATATTTTAGTCTCCCTCGACTCTTTCTCTCATCCATTTTCTCCCACATGATTTTTTTTTAATCAAACCTTACCTTATTGTTTTGTTATTTTGCCTCCCAAAAGATACGTGAAAATTACGTGAGTTGTTTTTCCTTTTATCCATGCACAATGCCAAATTGCTTAGCTTCCACTTCTACTTGATGCACACTCCAAGTAATTATTGCCCATTCATAATTTCACGTCACTATATTAACTAACCTTAAGCATAAATGCATTCACCACTTGGAGGTTTTAGTACACATAGTTCTAACACTTCTAATTTTTTCCTTAATATTCAAGATAGAGCTATCTTCACAATAGTACATACCACTTTAAACATAAATTAAATAAAATAGAATTAATATAAATTTAGCCATTGTCATATATTTTAAAGTAAAGTAACAATAGTATTTGTATAGGTTTCCTACATGACAACCTAATACCATATCAATTAATATATCAAAAAAAATATTTTTTAATCAATATCCTCACACATGATTTAGCAAGAAACCATACACACATGTTATTCTTTAAGAAACTAGTGGCTCCCATCATCGTAACTACCTAAAGCAACATTTCTCATTCCTTCCCAAACAAGCAATACTTGAATCAATTTAACCCACGTATAGATGCAATATGCAATGCACCTATATGATATGCAAGCACGAGTTTCTATGTGCTCGCAAGCCAAAAAAATCACCTCCCTCTCTCACATTTTTCCCTTGACTAGCTTCCTCTCATTGCCATCACACAACTATCCTATGCTCATAAAACTTGTCAACAATACCATGGTTCATAGGAAAAAGGTAAGTATATACATATTTTACTATCCTTCAAAAATCATGTCATAAGGATCATTACATCCTCCCAAAATAGGGATAAATATAGTCACTATGTTTCTAACCATTGTAAGCAAAAGAAAAATTCAAAAAAATTATTGCTCACATCAAGTTCTAGATTGTGTAAAATATTTTTTCCATATCATTAGCATATAATCACAACACAGATTTCATCATAACATAATAAAATGATCAAATATAATTAAATGTTCCAAAACATATCATTTTGTAAAGCCACATACTTGCAAACTACTCTACTCAGAGGAATTGCAAACCAACTTTCCTCTACTTAGCAACCAATTAATTTGATTTTGTATAAAAACAATTATTTCAAAATTATGTAAAATTTTATAATAAAGTATTTTTCTACTTTAAAAAATAAGGAAACTACAGTTGCATTTTTGCCACATCTTCCCATGTAGAATTTCGATCTGTGTAGTGGTCCCATTGGACCCGACAATGCTCAATGCTCCGTTTTCTCAGATTCTTGTTTTGAATACCAAGCAAGAAAACATGTTGCACCTCAATATTTAATGGATCAATTATTTGCAAGTCAGAAACATCCAATACATGAGTAGGATCAGAAATATATTTTCTAAGGAGTGACACATGGAAGATATTATGAATATTGGTTAAGCTTAGTGGTAGAGCTAATATATACGCTACATGGCTTATATTTGCAATAATCTCAAATAGACCCACATATCTGGAGTCAATATTAGAGGATTTATAGAATTTTTGTTGGTTTCACCCTTAAGAATACTTTGTCCCCCATAGAATATTCCCTTTGTGTCCTTTTGAGGTCCACATAGATCTTTTAGTGATCTGCAACCTCTTTCAGCTTTTGTTGAATCCTCTTTTATTGCTCTTCCATTTATTCTATCATTTTTAGTCCGATCACTACTCGATCTTCTATATTATCCCATGTTAAGTGAACTCTGCGCCATCACCCATATAAAGCTTCAAAATGTGCCATACATAGTGATGCATGGTAACTGTTTTTAAATGTAAATTTTACTACGTACAAATAGTATTTCTACTTTGTGTATTGTTCCATGCAGTATATTCATAGCATATCCTCAAGCAGTTGATTTACCCTCTTAGTCTAGCCATTTATCTTAGAAGATATCCATTTTTTTTCCTAATGCCTGATACAAAGCTTTCCAAAATTTTGAAGAAATAAAACTATCTATTGACTCACTATCAATTAAGATTTGCATATTTTTACCATAAATTTTACCATGCAATAAAAAAGGAGTTATCTGACCATTAAGTTCAAAACTACCTCTGTCCGCATAGATTTTGTGGCTATCATATTCTAGAGTTTTTGGTGGCAAGTCAGCCATGTGAGGTCATTTGTTACCATAAATATCTCCTTTTCACACCTAGCATCCACCTAGTGGTGCTCTATTGTCTCTATTATTGCTTTCTTTTCTATTCACAAATGGAGTTTCTCTATCCCTTCCTTGACCTACTAGCTTTTGGTCCTGCCTCTTGGAAAAATATTTAGCATCCTTCTTGAATTTTCCACCTTGGTAGATGGATCTATTTTTATCCCCTTTCTTGTTTTGATCTTATCTTTTGGGTTTTTTATTCTGTTCATTTTCTCATTTTATAAAACCTACACTTTTCCACTTCTTTAGTTCATATTTTCCTTTTTAGATAAATTTTGATAGTTAAAGTACCTCTTTATCATTTTTTTATTAGATTCTTCTTTTCTTTCTAGGTCAAAAGCAATTGGTAAATTGATAGGATTATGCATGTTTACTACCATCCTAATCCTAGGATACAATCCCAGAATAATTTTTTGAGTCTTCATTTCTTCTTTGCTTTCATATTAGGATGTATATTTTAGAAATTGAATAAACTTTTGGTGGTATTCATGCACTGATAAAATTTACTATCTTAAATTTGAGAAATCCCCAAATTTCACTACATAATATTGCTTTATCAAGAATTTATCTATAAATTTCTTGATAAATACCTCCCATTTGAGGTCAGCAACTTAAAATATATGCCCTTTATTATATGACTTCTAGAAAACTAGGGCTATTTCTATCATGTTCATTACTGCAAAAGAAGTCTTGGATTCGGAGGATAGAACTACTAGATAAAATTAAGACTCTAGCTCACTCAACCAATTCTTGGCTGATTCACCATCACCCTTACCATAAAAGTTAGTTATTACTATATTTCTTAGATTTCTGTCCACATCCTTACTCACTCTTGCCCTTCCAGCACTAGATCTCTCTTGTAGCCTAGATTCTTTTGTTGATATTTCCAATTCATTTCCTCATCCATTAGTTAATTCTTCTATGACCCGTTGTTGTTGGAGAATAAATTCTTGATGTTGGGCCATGTGAGTTTTCTATTGGGCCATATATTCCCTTTGGTAGTCCATGTGTTTGCAATAACTACACCACTTTAGTGAGGTTTCCTACCTCCACATTGGTCTCACTCCCGTTATGAAAAATATCATTAACCCTTATTTCACACTGAGGTATTTTTTTTCTTATATTTATTCATGGCCTCCTTATAGGTATTTCAGTGTCTTCATCCTCCTTAGCTCCCATAGGATTTCTTGAGGACCTACCTCGCAATAATCATATAGTTAAACTTGTAGGTCATAGAGGTAGAGCATTAGTTATAATTTTCCAATCTATCCTACACTCAAAATCTATAGCCTAGAATATCTTTAGCTCGGATACCATATGTAATAACCCAAGCCTATGGTATCACTTGGTTGAACTAAAATAATATAAGCAACTAACAAAATATATTTTTGGTAATCTTACTAAGCAGACCTAAAAGTTACTTTCCTAAGTTCTCAAATTTGTATACATGTTCTCATGGTTTAGATCATCCAATGAAATTTTATCTTTTTATTGTCTTCTTAGCACAAGCATAGTTAATGATTTTTGGGTCTAAGACTACTGCAGACAACCATCCAAGTGGATGAGATAGGCCATATCCCGTATAGTAGCCTTTTAGTGCAGTTAGTATTTTTTATTGTCCACATATACTAGCATGAGGACTAAACCACAACTATGGTTATCCTCTAGGGCCCATAACACCTAGAGGGGAATGCCCATATTTCCTACCTCAACATATTGAACCCTTGACCAACTAGTCGACCTATTATTTAAATTACTTGAAAGAGGTTAGCATATTTATGCTTCCATGAGTAACTGTTAATTCCATTAAATTGGAGATAGTTAGTGCCATGTCAATACCCTGATCTTGGAATTCATTTTATAAACCCAGGATAACTCATAGTAGTTTATCCCATACCAAAATCTCAGGCTAGTCCAACTAAGTATACTGAGTAAGGTTTTCATCACAGTTCTATTCGAGTTTAGCCTACATAAAAGAATCACATCTCACCTCTCCATCTTGATGAACCAAGTCTCTTTCAGTCACTTCCATTGGCCATTCGCAGAGTCAAAACTTGTTGTGTGCATACCCACGCCGCAAAATTTTCTCAAAATATAGTATAAGGAGTTAGAACCTAAGCCTTCCAAGGTTTTTTCATAAGTTAAATCCATCATCTATATCTTCATAATACAATATTACAAGATCTTAAGCATTCCTTTTATTTACATACCATAAAAGATAGTCTATTTCTCTTAAAATATGATAGGTTATCTAAATTCAAACTACATGGTCACTAGGGTTTTAAACATATTCTAAGATAAGAGTTACCACGTAATTTCCTTATAGGGTCGGCTTACAAAAATATGTAAGTATAAACTAAAACTTTTACCAATTTTCTATTTTAAGATATATGCTTTCAATTTGCATATTAAACTAGCTAAACAACCATTCTAATGACAACAAGAACAACGTCATACATTGGATGTATTAAAGTTAATTATAGCATTAACAGGGTTTGTAACATCCAACCTTTCCCTTTGTTATTTCAAACATTTTTTGGTTTAACTCTATGTTTGCGTCACTTAAGGAACATGATATTACAAAATGTAGCAACCCTTTGCAATTCGTACAAAAGACAATACTAAAGAATTTAAACAGTTTAGACACAGGTTTCACCCGGCTCCGCTATAAATATGCTTCACTATCAAAAGATTAGAAATCTTTTTAGTTTATAACAAAAAACTCAAAATATAATTTTTTTCTCTTTATTTTTTATCATAACCTTTCTGAGTTTTGTCAGGTTGGTTTATTAGTGTCTTATTAAGTAAAATGTAATTCACAATGTATTAAGTAAAATACAAATCCAAAAGTCATTATCATTGAGTAGAGAAAAGAAGCCTTAATACACTTTAATTTCAAATGCTACATTCAACTTCACCAAGCTCACAAAGACACTTATAGAACATTTGAGTTTTTTTTTTAAATTAAATAGCAATACATGCACTTCACCCTTTTCTATAGAGATAAAGCCTTAAAATTTCACTGCTAAATAATATCCTATATTCCACCCTAAGGCTTGGACTGCCCAGAGGTACTTTTATCCACAAATAAACTTTACTTCCACCTAGACCAAGGCTACCAAATAGTTTTTCTTAACTAATGCTTTACTTTTGGAGACATGGTAGTAGTAAAGACGATTCTCACCTTGCACATATTTGAATCAAATCTACTCTGGTTCACCCAGTGCAACTCCAATGATTTTTTTGAGAATGACATCTTGAGCAGGAGAAACTTAGATGATATAAGGGATCAAACACGACTCTCTAAATATGAATATGCAATATTCTATTATGCACACATGCAATTGCACTAAAATCACTTTAGATAAATTCACCATTTTCCTTATGTGAGATTTCCTAGAATTTTTAGAACATGTTTCCATAATAAATTTATTTAATTCATAAATATATGCCTATGTTTTTAAAGAGATATGAATCTATGGTTTTTCTCTTTCATTATATTTTATATGGTATGCCATTCATACACTAAATCCATCCCAACCTCTCTTCTGAATACTATCACACTATCGCACATCAACATGACAAGCTACTCTTATTTACATTCAAAGGAGCACATAACATAACAACACATTAAATCATGACAATACTGAATTTATCTTTTTCTTTCTATATGGCAGAGATATTTCAACACTTCCATTGCTTCATTTACCTTCTACTTTCACATTATATAGCAATGCAATTACAATGAAGATTTTTTTTGACATGGTAATAATTTACTAATTATTCGATAGCTTCCAATTACCATTTCTTACTCTAACCATTCAACAATAGCACACAACAACACATAAATTCAATCAACAAGATTTAATCATGGTAATACACATTTACAAACCTAGTTCACATGCTTTCCAACTAAATGTATTTGTTGATCTTTCAGTCCCCCTCGACTCTTTCTTCCATCCATATTCTCCCACATGATTTATTTTTAAAAAAACCTTACCTTTTTGTTTTGTTCCTTCGTCTCCCAAACGATATATTAAAATTACATGAGTTTTTCTTCCCTTTATCCATGCACTATGCCAAATTTTTGAGCTTCCACTTCTACTTCATGCATGCTCCAAGTAATTATTTCCCATTCATCATTTTACATCGCTATACCTTAAGCATAAATACATTCACCACTTAGAGGTTTTAATACACATAGTTCTAACATTCTACTTATTTCCTTAATATTCCATATGGATTTATCTTCATAATAGTGTGGACCACTTTATGTGTAAATTAATTAAAATATAATTAATAGAAATATAGCCATTGTCATATATTTCAAAGCAAAGTAACAATAGCATTTGTATAGGTTTCCTACATGAAAACCTAATACCATATTTATTCATATATCAAACAAAAGATCATTTTTAAATATATCCTCACACATGATTTAGCAAGAAACCATACACACATGTTACTCTTTAAGAAACTAGTGGCTTCCATCATCATCACCACCTAAAGCAATATTTTTTATTACCAAACAAGCAATACTTGAATCAATTTAACCAATGTAAAAATACAATATACAATGCACCTATATGATATGAACGTATGAGTTTCCATGTGCTCATGATCCGAATCATCACCTCCCTATCTCACCTTTTCCCTTTAGCTAGCTTTCTCTCATTGTCATCACACAACTGTCATGCGCTCACAAAAGCTGTCAGTAGTACCATGGTTCGTAGGAAAAAGGTAAGTATATAATATTATACTATCCTTCAAAAATCATGCAAGGAGGGTCATTACAATCTCCTTGTCTAAGGTCTCTCTTGGCTTTAAAATATTCTATCACTAACCCATTGACCAACACTAAATAAGAAACTATAGAGACACAAGATTTAATCCATCTAACCCATTTCTTCCCAAAACCAAACTTATCTAAAACTGTAAAAAGAAAATCCCATTTAACCCTATCATAGGATTTACTCATATCAAGTTTTAAGATCATATCTTTCTCTTTTCTTGAAGTTGCTAAATGTATAACTTATTGAGCTACTATGATCTCATCCAAAAATTTTCTACCTTTCACAAATCCTCATTGCTCTTTTAAAATGATTTTATCTAACAATGACCTTAATCTATTCGCCATCACTTTGGAAATAATCTTATAAGTCATATTACATAGGCTTATGAATCTAAAAGAATCAAACAATTCAACATCTTTTTTTTTTTTTTGGAATTAGGGTAAGATAAGTTGCATTTATTTTATAAGAAATGTATTGTTTTACCCTAGATTGATCCATTGCCACCAATAAAGAATCCTTCACTATATCCTAATTATGTTAATAAAAATCTGGAAAGAGATCATCTGGACCTGAGTATTTATCCTTATTAAAAGAGAAAAGAGCTAAATGAACTTCTTCTAGATTAATAGGCTCCAAAGTTTTCTATTCATTTGTTATAACTAAAGGAACATCTTGAAGAAGCATTAAAAACATTGGTCTCCTCTAAACTTAGAATATTATGATAAAATAACTTTGGCTCTTTTCTAATTTCACTCTGATCTTCAATCCAAACCCTTTCTATTGATTAATTCTACTAATTCTAGAAGATGATCTTTGTATTATAGTCATACTATGAAAAAATTTGTATTTTTATCTCCTTTTTTAACTAAGTCTATCTTGATTTTAATCTCCAAAATTTCTCTTTCTTACTCAAAATAATCAGTAAACAACTCACTAAGTGAAAGCACGAGATTCCGGGCAGAGGGAGCACTAATTATGCAACATAAGACGAAATGTAACGCTTTAATCCTATGCACAAAAACGAAGAAAGGAGACAATTTGAAAATGAAAGAAAAGATGTAAAGAAATCACAGCCCTCTTTATTCAAATATCTTATCCTCGGTTACATAGACGTCTCCTCCCTTTTTGGGGGCTAGGAGCGTTAAATTCGTATTTGTTACAATATGTGACTTAGTCTTCCTCTTTCCGCGTGCCCACGTTTGAATGGACGGGCCAAGACGATGCCGCCGCTTACGCTGATGAGTCCTTACCTCCGCTGCTCCTCCTGCGAACAAAGAAACAACCAAGATGTCAGTAGCACCTACTGCAAATGAAAGGTGTTTGTTCTTTAAAATTAACGAAATATGCATGCAAACATTTATCTAAAATAGTAAACAAAATGATTCTAAACAACCTGAAAACTTGCCAGAAGACAGAAAATGTTACCAAGAGGCCATTGCCACTGAGACAGCTGGCCAATCTGCCTTCAACTGGAATTCGTCCCTGGGTGGGACGATTTCTGACTGCAATTCATCCCCGGGTGGGACGAATTCTGGAATTCGTCCCTGGGTGGGACGATCTCTGACTGCAATTCGTCCCTGGGTGGGACGAATTCTTCTGTGTTGAAGAAGTCGACCTGCTGCTGCTCCAATGTCGATTCTCGAGACCTGCAAAATGCTTGCAAACAAGGGGGTTATGTAATTGGGGCCATTTTGGGACGACCCAGATGGTCGGATTCTCCCAATTTGGCCTCTACCCTCGGGAATTTGATCTCGCCACCTACAAGTCAGTGAAACAACAAAGCGACACAAAACATACTAGAATCTGACCAAAAGTTACGAAATTGCAGCTGTGAGTTAACCAAACATGATAACACAAAATGCAACCTGAAAAAGTAATCTAGAATGCTTTAAAACTCAGAAAGTGCGGGGGTGCCCAAGTGGGCCTCCCACCGTTGGCACTTGATTCCGGCGCCAATCCACTAGGGATGGGCCCAAAACCTCTTAGGATTGGGGGGGTCGGCGAATTGGTTGGTTCAGGTGTCCATGTGTTGGATTTGGGTCAGGTTCAAGCTTCCAAAAGCCACCCAACAACCTCCCTTGCAAAAGAGATTGGTGGATGTGGGAAGGTGAACCAAAAGGGATGCAAGTGGGTCTTCAACTCGGCAGCACTTCGTTGCTTGAAAACTCCTTCAACTTGTATATTTTGGGTGAGAAAAGTCCCACCTTTTATAGACCCATGGGGTCTCTTTTGGGAGGGAAGCACAAATGCCATGTGTTGGTCATAGGCGCCATGTGGCGGTCTTGTCTTCCCATGAGGGAGGGGAGTCCTCCGTTGACTTGGGCTTTGATAAATGCCTTTTGTGACGGTCTTCTAACGGCCCTCTCGTCCACCTACACACGCGTGCGAGGCAGGAGTCATCAACTGACTGTTCTGGGCTGCCACTTGGCGCCATTTGTCTTTTTGCCCGTTAAGCTTAGAATTCGTCCCACCCAGGGACGGATTCAGAATTCTCTCTGGGGTGGGACGAATTCTATTTTGAATTCGTCCCTGGGTGAGACGAATATTGGGCAAAGTGTCCAAGTGTGCCAAATTGCTTCTTGACCTTACAAAATTGCTATGAAAGTGGTTAAGACCACTGTTTAACCTCTGAGGGCTGCCCTGGGGGCTGTGTTTGTCAAAGCGATCAGTGTTTGCAGTCACATAATCGGATTGGTGCTATTTTGGTGTCTACGAGATGCCCCTTTTTGGGAAGCGCTGCGGGTGACGCAGATCGTTGAGCAAAAATAGATAACCAAAGCACTAATGATTAGGGTTTCTTGGTAACCTAACCAACTTTTGATGCCCCAAGTATGGAAAGGGCATGCATTCTTGAATCCTTGCTTCGACGAGCTAAGGAATTTGATTTCAAGTATTAACCTTGTTTTGTTGAGGTGTGACTTGAACTTAGACATTGATCAGTCATGAACAGGCAAAGGGCATTTTTATCCTCGGGGGAACCTTGTGTTCATGATTCACGAAATGCCAAGTGTTTGATTGATTTGATTGTTGCTTGTTTATTGCCCCAAGCAGGAGCGTGATTGTCTTTGTCAATGATTCTTTGAATGCATGTCATTTTCCTTAATTGGGTGTGTGATTGTTGGTTGGTGACTAAGTGTGACTACCCCCTCAAGCGACGAATCGATGAGGGAATGACCTTCGTGAGAGAAGCGACGAGTCGCTTGACCCAAGATGACTTGTGCAAGGGTGCCTTTAAAGGGTTTACCGTTAAGCGTGTGCAATTTTTCCAACATTTGGACCTATTTTTGGTGGGTGTTAACCCTTTTGGTGATGCCGTAATGAGGTGAAATCATCGAAAACCTAACTTCCCGTGGAGCGGTCCGGCTATGTTAGCCTTCTTGGGGAAGTAGGAGAGAGATAATTTGAACCTCGCCATCGATTTTCTTTGCCCAGAGGTTAAGTGCAAGAGCACTTATGTCCGGCAATGTTTTTTGCTGTTTGTTTTTGTTGAATTTTTTCTTGTTTTTGTTGTTTTTGTGACACCATTTGGGGATTAAATTGTCGAAAATCCGTCCTCCCGTGGAGCGGTCCGGCTATGGTAGCCTTCTTCGGGAGTAGGATAGTGACAATGTAAACCCCGACATCAATTTTGCTATGCCAAGAGGTTAAGTGCAAGAGCACTTGTGTCTGGCAATGTTTATTGTTGGTTTTGTGTTGCATTTTTTGTTGTTTTGTTGTTTTTTTTTTTTTCTTGGCCTGAATTCGTCCCTGGGTGGGACGAATTCCAGCTGGAGAATTCGTCCCTGGGTGGGACGAGCGCTAATCAGAGCGCTCGTCCCAATCAAGGACGAATTCCAGTGCAAAAGGCCTATTTAATGGCCAAAACTTGATTTTGGGCTCATTTGTGTCATTTTTTTCTTGCGATTTTGGAGCTCTGGGAGGAGGAGGTAATTCTGCGAAGTGAAGCGCTACTGGAATTCTCTCTGCCATCATGAGTGCACAAACTGGTTCGAGCGGCGGAGCCGAGGCGAAACCTGTAAGTGTTCCTAGAGTTTATTTTGCTTTTATTTAATGCATTGTTTTTGTGTTGACGCTTTTCAAAACTTTAAGATTTTTTGTGATGTTTTTGTTTAACGGTTAAGGTTAGAAACCCTAGAACTAAAAATTTGATCTGTTATATATATATTTTTTTTTTTTTTGTGTTTGTGTTGATTTTTTTTTTTTGCTTTGCAGGTTGTTAGGAGCCGGTACCGTGTACCCGCTGCATTTACTGAGGCGCGGTTGGCATTGACCGATGATGACTGGGAATGGCTTGATGCCCTTGGGCTCAAGCAGGTGGCTCGACTGGAGCTTGTGGTTTCGGATCAGGCCTATCTGATGGCCCTGATCAAGCTTTGGGATCCGTGGACCAATACTTTCCATCTCCCGATAGGGGAGATGACTGTGACTCTTGAGGACGTCTATCGGTTGCTTCGGATTCCGATAGATGGTCTGCCTATTAGGACATCGTCGTTTGATCAGCGGACTACTATACTTACGAGATGTTTTGGGCATGGGGGGCAGCTGGGTGTAGCAAACCCAGTGGAGACAACCGAGGTGGATTGCCAGGCTGGCGGGATTTTGGTTAGCTGGTGGCAGGAGAGGGGGGTGTTAGGAGTGAGGCACGCATTCTTGATGGGCCTCATTTCTAACATTCTTCTCCCTGATTCGTCAGGCGCGAGGTTCCCGTGGAACCTGCTGGATTTGGTGTGGCAGTTGGCAGAGTGCCCGATAGAGGCACCGTTGATTCTGAGATGGGGACAGACTTTGTTGGCACAGACTCTACGGGGAGCTGTACGGGGTCCGCTGTCGACGACGGAAGGGTGTCAGTTGCAGTTTTTTGTTGCAGTGCTGGGGTTGGCAGCACATAGTTGTTGAGAGGCCTACCGGGTTACCGTGGATGACTCGGGCGGCGATGGAGGATGAGGAGATTGGTTATGCAGTTTTGTGGCGGCGGTCTACGGAGCAGGGGCAGAGTCGGCGATGGGCAGGTGTCGTTGAGCACTACACTGATGCCTTTTCTCGGCTCACTCCAGGGGAGGTGTTTTGGCATCCCTATCGGGACTATCCAGCCTGGCCTGAGGCTGGAGAGTGGCTCCGACGGGTACGTAGGGAGCGGTGGTTGACTGGGCGGCACGGGACGGAGCATGAGTTCTTTCCGTACCGTCGGGTTACACGATAGTTTGGGGTGCGCCAGGGGTTGCCTGGTGAGCCCGTGGTCTATCGACGACGGGGAGATGAGAGGGATCTGGAGCCACCGGTCACCGCGCCATTGGGCGAGGAGTCCGATGCAGTGATTGAGGTCCCGGATGTGGATGACATCGGGACTACCACTGAGTATGACTCGTGGTGGGTACTGCGGCGTTGGAGAGGAGAGGGGCCACTGGGAGGCACGAAGGTGGCAGTGGAGGATGCTGAGGCAGTAGGGGGTGATTGGGGGGTCCATTGGATGATGCGGACATGGTGGATGTGGGAGATGAGGATGTGGACTTGGGTGTTCCGGAGCAGTCGGACATGCAGGATGTGGAGGAGCAATGGGAGCCTGAGCAGGCTACTGTCCCCGCGAGTCCTATGCGTCCGACAGATACAGAGGAGGTGGGGTCGGATGTAGGCATTGAGATTGCGTGACTAACAGAGCTGCTTCGGATGCGGGATCTGGAGTTGGGGGATGCGAGGCGGGAGCTGGGGGATGCACGGCAGGAGAGGGATCTTCTGCGGGCTCAGTTGGCAGAGCGGGATAGAGTTTTGGCGCAGCGCGATGATGCATTGTCTATCTATCATCGACGAGAGGCAGAGTGGTGTCTATACCGGATAGACTTGGAGAGGGAGGTCATCCGCCTTGGTGGGCGGCTACCTGAGCCTTCGGTCGGTGGATCTTCACGACGGACAAGGGATAGTCTGACTGAGCAGTCAGCATCATCTCGTCGCAGGCGGTTAGATGAGGGGGGTGGTAGCAGGCATGATGCGGGGGCTAGTAGTAGCCGCCCTGCAGGGTCCCGTAGGACCCACACCACGGGGGGTAGTTCCCATCGCACCGATCCTGCGTGATCATGGTGGTCGACGCCTTAGGTTGGGTTTTTGGATATGATTGCGGGGTCTGAGGACCGGTTTTGTAGCCTGCGGGCATCTTTTTGACGATATATATATATACCGGTTTTATTTTTGGTTTTGTACATGTGATGATGTGATTTTTGTTATGCATGTTTATTTATTTTGATGAATGCAGATGTTATGATGAATGTAAATGTTTTTGATGTCTATGTGATATTCGAGGTGAAATGGATGAATGACATTTGTGATGATTGCACTATAGGTTGTTTAAGAAGCTCTTTATTTACATGGTTTTTTTTTTTTTTTGTATTTTCTGATGGTATCATAAGGATGATAAGTAGCGCAGATGGTTTTGGAATGAATGTAAGGTTTTCTGAGATTCGATCGGTTTTAACTCACCATCCATGACTGTACTTTATCTTACAAGACTTTTTGACCAAGGTATGAATCAGACTTGTTTTTGACCCAGTTATTTCATATCCCTGTGTGTGCAATTGAGTTCATTTAGTGGTATTTGTTAGGATACCGCCAATGCCAGATGGGCTTTCAACCGAACCTGTACTGAGGATCACCTAATTAGCTCCACGAATTCCTTTGTTGTATGTACTAAGATTAATCTGCGGTGTAATCCAGGATGCCATAAGCTAGCTCATCCACATGCAAATATTGATCTGTACGCAAGTTAATGTGACAGATATATCGTCATGCGGGAGGTTTACTTCTGTTACCCATTGGCTATCAACCAAATTGGTACTGAAGCTTGCCTTATGACCTATAGAATGCTGAGAGTTCCAGGGATTCAAGGTCAACTCCCTTCTTTTCTTCAATTGTATTGGGATACTTGCTCGTTTGTAGTGATAAGATCACTGTTTATTTTGATTTGTTTTTCTTTTGAGCAAGGGATTGGGGATATGTAGTGATGAAAATCACTATCGTTTGTGCCCTTTGATGTGTGCACTGTATTTTGTCAAATTTTGGAGTTTTGACATTTTGCAAATTTTTTGTGTTTTGCAACTGTTGAGAACTTTAGGGATTCTTAGGGAATTGGGTAGGGAGGATGCTTGTCCTTTTGCCAACTCTCAGCATTCTAGGGGTCATTCGCACAGGGGGATGAGCAAGATAACCGTTTCGCTTGTGGTGACCTAGATTATTTTGCAGGTTTCGTCTTTCGTTCACACAATTTGGGAATTTTAGTGTTTTGATTTGTGTTGGGATGTTACGTAACAAGGTGTATTTCAAGTATGACTCTACCTTCGTAAAATCTGTTCGACTTGATACACTACATGGCTAAAGAGGAAAATGATGACTGAATTACTGAAACTCTTGGTACATTCCCAGACCACTGACTGTAGTGTGGTAAAAGTTATGCTTGGTGTTTTTGTTGTTTTTGTAACATGAGACAATGCGAAACAAGGTGGACTATCAGAGCTATTGCAGCTTATGGTGCCTTTGACCTGTATGACTACAAATATGCAATGTATGGATGCAATGCTTAATGCAACTATGTATTTTTGTAATTTTGATGGATTGTTTTTGGTGAAGGTGAAGATGAGGTGCGAGAATATGAATTTTTTGATGAATTTGAGTATGCCTAGAATTGAGATGCAAATCTTTGTTGTTTTTGATGATTTTTGTTGTTTTTTTTTTTGAATTTCTTGATTTTTTTGACCAAGCGATTGCGATAATCGTTGGAGCTTTTTGGGTTGACCAAGAGATTGCGATAATCCTTGGAGCTTTTTGTATTGACCAAGAGATTGCGATAATCCTTGGAGCTTTTTGGTGACCAAGAGATTGCGATAATCCTTGGAGCTTTTTGGGTTGACCAAGAGATTGCGATAATCCTTGGAGCTTTTTGGGTGACCAAGAGATTGTGATAATCCTTGGAGCTTTTTGGGTTGACCAAGAGATTGCGATAATCCTTGGAGCTTTTTGGGTTGACCAAGAGATTGCGATAATCCTTGGAGCTTTTTGGATTGACCAAGAGATTGCGATAATCCTTGGAGCTTTTTGGGTGACCAAGAGATTGCGATCTTTCTTGGAGCTTTTTGGGTGACCAAGAGATTGCGATAATCCTTGGAGCTTTTTGGGTGACCAAGAGATTGCGATAATCCTTGGAGCTTTTTGGGTGACCAAGAGATTGTGATAATCCTTGGAGCTTTTTGGGTGACCAAGAGATTGCGATAATCCTTGGAGCTTTTTGGGTGACCAAGAGATTGCGATAATCCTTGGAGCTTTTTGGGTTGACCAAGAGATTGCGATAATCCTTGGAGCTTTTTGGGTGACCAAGAGATTGATTTTGGAGCTTTTGGTGACCGGTGTCTTGGAGCTTTTGGGTGACCAAGAGATTGCGATAATCCTTGGAGCTTTTTGGGTGACCAAGAGATTGTGATAATCCTTGGAGCTTTTTGGGTGACCAAGAGATTGTGATAATCCTTGGAGCTTTTTGGGTGACCAAGAGATTGCGATAATCCTTGGAGTTTTTTTTTTTTTTTTGGTATATGGCTTTCTTAGATATGAAATGGTCGCAAATGACTGATATTCAAGGGTTTTGTTTCCTTGATACCGTCAAGAGAAGCTAGCCGGTACGTCCCGGGTCCTATTTTACTATCAATGACATAAGGACCTAACCAATTTGCCATGAATTTGTCCCTCATATGGGACGGAAAATTAGAGTTTTGTTGGTTTTCCTTCAGAACCAAATCACCAACCCGAAAGTCTCTTAGGTGAACTTTCATGTTGTAAGCTTTCTTAAGCCGCTCTTGATAGATACGTAAGTGCTCGAGAGCATTAACGCGTCGTTCGTCAAGCAACGTAAGTTGGTCTAATCGGGCCTGTCGTGCGGTGTTATCATCGATGAACTCCTGCATTGATATGCGCAGGGAAGGAATTTCCAACTCGAGAGGCATTACTGCCTCTGAGCCATACACCAGTGAAAACGGAGTTGCCCCAGTGGGCGTCCGAATGCTAGTGCGATAAGCCCAAAGGGCAAGTGGGATTTGTATGTGCCAATCCTTATGACTGTCTGCGACGGTCTTTTTAAGGATGGCGACTAGCATTTTGTTTGACGCCTCTGCTTGCCCATTTGCTTGCGGATAATAGGGTGTTGAAAAGTTGTGCTGAATTTTGTACTTTGTGGTTAAAGCACGCACGTCTTTGTTCTTGAATGATGGCCCATTATCCGAGATTATTTTGGATGGAATACCAAAATGACATATGATGTAATGCAAAATGAACTCCGCAATGCGGGGTCCTTTCGTTGAGGTTAACGGAATTGCTTCCACCCATTTGGTAAAATATTCTGTGGCCGTTATGATAAACGTGTGATGGCCTGACGATGCAGGGGAGATCTTTCCGATTAGATCGAGGCCCCACTACGAAAATGGCCAAGAAGACTGGACTGTCTGTAGGGCCTAGGAAGGTGCGTGCATTAAATTGGCATGATGTTGACATTTCACGCACCTCTTGACATACTCGCAACAATCTCGCTCTAAAGATGGCCAATAATAGCCCATGCGAAGAATGCGCTTTGCGATGGCCATACCGCTAAAGTGGCCACCACATGTACCGTCATGCGCTTGGGCGACTGCCCAAGTGGACTCTTGCTGGTCCAAACAACGAAGAAGAATTCCGTCATAGCTTCGACGATACAAAATGTCTCCTATCAAGACATATTTTGCCGCTTTCTGTTTGAATGTTCATTTTGTGGCGTGCGTCAATCCAAAGGGAAGATTACCTAACTTGAGGTAGTCTCTTATGGGTAAATACCAGTCCTGTTTATCAGAAACCTCGATAGTATGAACAACCAATCCCTTTTGAAGTTCTTCCCTAACAAATGTTGATTGGGATAGAACTTGTAAGAATAGCGTTGTGTTGCTATTAATGGGAGTGGGGGAAAACAAAGACCCCCAGTTGGCACGTTTCAAACAGTCTCGGATTCGAAAGAACTTATCCGAATATGGTTTGATCTGGATCATGTGGACTCTCGGCGTCAAGTCTGAGCTTGCGCGCTCCATCGCGGGTTGCGATAAGGTTTTGACCTGAATGGTTGTTATATCATCGGAAAGGTCTTGCGGGATTAGTGACCCCAAGGAGGCCATTGTGTCCGCAAAATGATTCGATGATCGAGGGAGTGCCTCGATGTCATACCACTCAAGTTTTGCCAAGAATTTGTCCACGAGGGCTTTATAGGCCTTTAGAACTGGGCATTTGCATTGATATACCCCTTTGACTTGATTGACGATTAACAACGAATCACCAAAGATGTTCAATCTTTTGATGTTCATGGCGATTGTTGTCTGAAGACCTAGGAGCAAGGCTTCATATTCTGCATTGTTGTTGGTGCATTGGAAGTTTAATTTAAATGACAAGGGCATTGGAGCGCCCTGCGGTGTGAAGAATACAATTCTTGTGCCACCCCCTTGCTCGCATTTAGAACCATCAAAAAATAAGGTTATGTCGGCCTGAGACTCAGGCTCATCAGAATCTGGCGATTCTGAGACATGGAAGACCCCATCATCGGGTAGTTCTATGACCAGAGGCTGATCGTCTTCAAGAGGAGCCTCTGCTAGTTGATCGGCTATGACTTGTCCTTTTATAGATTTTTGCCCAATAAACTCAATGTCAAATTCCTTCAACAACATGATCCATTTTGCCATGCGACTACTATGATAAGTACGACTCATCATGTATCGCAATGGATTCTCCTTAGACACAACATACGTAGTGTTGCTCAGCATGTAGTGGCGTAGCCTCTTGGTAGCAAACACCACCGCCAGCGTAGTTTCTCAACGTATGCATAGTTAAGTTCGTAATCGACCAGGGTGCGGCTAAGATAGTAAGTAGCCTGTTCTTTGTGAAGTTCATTCTTCTGGGCTAGCATTGCACCCAGTGCCACCTCAGTAGCTGAGATGTATAAGTAGAATGGCACACCTGGTCTAGGTGGTGCCAATACTGGTGACGAAGCCAAGTATTGTTTGATTTCATCAAAGGCTGACTGGCACTCGTCATCCCAATGAAATGTGACCCCCTTGTGCAATAATTTGTTCATGGGTCGGCATTTGTCAGATAATTGCGCTATGAAGCGTTTAATCGATGCGACCTTTCCTTGCAGACTTCTGAGCTGCTTGATAGTGGTTGGGGGAGCCATTTCAAGGATTTCCTTGACTTTGTTTGGGTCCACTTCGATGCCTCTCTTTGAGACTATAAAACCCAAGAGTTTTCCAGATGTGACGCCGAACATGCACTTCTTGGGATTCAGTCTGACCTTATGCTCTATGAGGCGATCGAGAATCTTGCTTAAGTCACCGAGATGATCTGAGCGCAAGAGAGACTTGGCTAACAAATCATCCATGTAATCTTCCAAAGTTTTGTGCATGTAATCGTGGAAGATATACGTCATAGCACGTTGGTATGTAGCGCCAGCATTTTTAAGGCCAAAAGGCATGACCTTATAGCAAAATGTTCCCCAAGGCATTGTGAATGCCATTTTGAGTTGGTCTTCAGGATTGATATGAATTTGATTGTATCCTGAGAAACCGTCCATTAGGGAGAGCATTTTGTGACCTGTTGTAGCGTCTACCAATGCTTCGATGCTTGGCAAGGGGAAATCATCCTTAGGACTCGCTTTGTTTAGGTCTCGAAAGTCGGTGCATATGCGAATCCTCCCGTCGGGCTTCTTGACGGGAACCATGTTGGACAACCATGGCGGATAATCCACGCAGATGACAAATTGTGCATCCAACAGCTTTTGCAATTCATCTTTGACCATCAAGGCCACTGTTGGGTGCATATTTCTTAGTTTTTTCTTTACCGGCTTGATTTTCGGATCAAGCGTTAAATTGTGCATGACTAGCTGTGGGTCTAGTCCTGGCATATCTTTGTACGACCATGCAAAAACTTCCTTCTTCTATTTGAGAAGGGCAATATATTCGGCTTGCTCTTTGGGGGAAAGGCTTAACCCCAGCTTGAGAATCCATGGATTCATTGGATCTGTGCCGATGTCTACGTCAGTCGTCTCCTCGACTGACATGTGGGATCCGTCCTCCAATTGATGTGGAGTTGGGATTAAATGGATATCATCAGCTGAGTTAAGATCTATGTTTGGAACCTCGGGTCCCTCTTCAGCTTGAAAAATATCCTGAGTTGTCCTTGGGGTGAAATGAAGCATTTCACCGAAAGGCCAGTACTCTGATGGTGACAATGGTGAATTGACGTGATACCAGTCGATGGCATCCATGTCTAGATGCAATGACCGTGATTGATCGATCGGATTGTGGATGGGTGTGGTCAAATCAATGGATATCATGTGGATGGAATGAATTTTGTCTCCAGAACCGCGGGTGTGATGACTTTATTCTTTTAGATGTTCCCTATACTCTACCAACTGAGCCTGCAGAAGATCTCTCTCCTGCTGCGCATCCCCCAGCTCCCGCCTCGCATCTCCCAACTCCAGATCCCGCATCCACAGCAGCTCTATCAGTCGTGCAATCTCAACGCCTACATCCGACCCCACCTCCTCTGTATCTACCGAACGCATAGGACTCACGGGGACAGTAGCCTGCTCAGGCTCCCACTGCTCCTCCACATCCTAAATGTCCGACTGCTTTGGAACACCCAAGTCCATATCCTCATCTCCCACATCCACCATGATACCGCTAGTGCCAGATGGTATTTCAACCGAACCTATACTGAGGATCACCTAATTAGCTCCACGAATTCCTTTGTTGTATGTACTAAGATTAATCTGCGATGTAATTCAGGGTGCCATAAGCTAGCTCATCCACATGCAAATATTGATCTGTACGCAAGTTAATGTGACAGATATATTGTCATGTGGGAGGTTTACTTCTGTTACCCATTGGCTATCAACCAAATTGGTACTAAAGCTTGCCTTATGACCTATAGAATGCTGAGAGTTCCAGGGATTCAAGGTCAACTCCCTTCTTTTCTTCAATTATATTGGGATACTTGCTCGTTTGTAGTGATAAGATCACTTTTTATTTTGATTTGTTTTTCTTTTGAGCAAGGGATTGGGGATATGGAGTGATGAAAATCACTATCGTTTGTGCCCTTTGATTTTTGCACTGTAAGATGTCAAGTATTTGGATTTTTGACATTTTGCAAATTTTTGATGTTTTGCAACTATTGAGAACTAGGGATTTTAGGGAATTGGGTAGGGAGGATGCTTGTCCTTTTGCCAACTCTCAGCATTCTTGGGGTCATTCGCACAGGGGGATGAGCAAGATGACCGTTTCACTTGTGGTGACCTGGATTACTATGTAGGTTTCATCTTTCGTTCACACAACTCAGGAATTGTTTAATGTGTTTTAATTTGTGTTGGGATGTTACGTAACAAGGTGTATTTCAAGTATGACTCTACCTTCGTAAAATCTGTTTGACTTGATACATTACATGGCTAAAGAGGAAAATGATGATTGAATCACTAAAACTCTTGGTACATTTACAGACCACTGACTGTAGTGCGGTAAAAGTTATGCATGGTGTTTTTGTAGTTTTTGTAAAATGGAACAATGCGGAACAAGATGGACTAGTAGAGCAATTGCAGCCTATGGTGCCTTTGACCTATACAACCATGAATATGCAATGTATGGATGCAATGCTTAATGTAGCTACATATTTTTGTATTTTTGATGGATTGTTTTTGGTGAATGTGAAGATGAGGTGCGAGAATATGAACTCTCTATTGATGAATTTGATTATGCCTAGAAATGAGATGCAAATTTTTGTTGTTTTTGATTATTTTTTTATTTTTGACCAAGTGGTTGTGGACATCATTGGAGCCTTTTGGTGACCAAGTGATTGCGATAATCCTTGGAGCTTTTTAGGTTTTGACCAAGAGATTGCGAAAATCCTTGGAGCTTTTTGGGTGACCAAGAATTTGTGATAATCCTTGGAGCTTTTTGGGGTGACCAAGAGATTGCGATAATCCTTGGAGATTTTGGAGTGACCAAGAGATTGCGATAATCCTTGGAGCTTTTGGGATGACCAAGTGATTGCGATAATCCTTGGAGCTTTTTGGATGACCAAGTGATTGCGATAATCCTTGGAGCTTTTGGAGTGACCAAGAGATTGCGATAATCCTTGGAGCTTTTTGGGTTGACCAAGTGATTGCGATAATCCTTGGAGCTTTTTGGGGTGACCAAGAGATTGTGATAATCCTTGGAGCTTTTTGGTGACCAAGAGATTGCGATAATCCTTGGAGCTTTTTGGGGTGACCAAGTGATTGCGATAATCCTTGGAGCTTTTTGGGTGACCAAGTGATTGCGGTAATCCTTGGAGCTTTTGGGGTGACCAAGTGATTGCGATAATCCTTGGAGCTTTTGGGGTGACCAAGTGATTTCGATAATCCTTGGAGCTTTTGGGGTGACCAAGTGATTGCGATAATCCTTGGAGCTTTTGGGTTGACCAAGCGATTGCGATAATCCTTGGAGCTTTTTGGGTGACCAAGTTATTGTGATAATCCTTGGAGATTTTTGGTTTGGATTATGGTTCTTCAAGGGATAGAGGTACCCCCAGCTTGATGGTCTTTGCACTCTGGATCTGGCTCTAGAGGTACGGGCACGAATGGATCTTTCCTAGGTGCGAATTTTGCGAAAAGGAGGGCGGGGTCTTCCCTCGGCACTGCTGTCATGATGGGATCTCGAGGTGGACGATGCTCATCTTGAATTTGGAGCCATGGATCCAACACTTGGTCCCACCTCGCTGGGTCTACATGCCATTCATGCCCTAGCAGTATGCCCATCTGTCCCATTAGATCTTCATGAGTTAGAGCACGGTGATGTCATCGCGCATGTCTAAGATAGTCCATTTCAGTTTCATCTTCTGAATCGCTTTCATAGATCCAAAATTGTTCATCCTCTTCAGCATCTATTGCTTGCGACGTTGAGGACTCTTCCTGTTCCAGTGAATTAATCTGGTCCCATTGCGGTTGTTCCACTCTTAGTGGAGGGACCTGATTCTCTTGAGACTATGTTATTTCATCTGGAACCTCTAAGGGGAACAGTTTCAGAAAGATGTCTGATAGTAGTTGATGTTCTCTTTGAGGATTAATCTCTGAACTTTTGCCTCTCTATAGCAAAGAAGAGGGATTACTGTTGCTACTAGGGGTGTTTTTTGACCATGGGAGGTAGTCTCCCAATGTGTATTCTGTATTCGGATTGGCATAAGGACCCAATGCCAATCCCCCCTTGTTGCCTATTTCTAGGCCTTGCATATTTTCAACCAAGATGTCTAATGGCAGGGGATGGTTGAACCCTACCCCTGACTTGTCATATGGCATCTGATATCTTGGTTGGCAAAGGATCCGCATCCCTTGCTCATATCTCGTCGAGCCCGTATCCATGCCAATTGCATTGGCCGAGATATTTTAGGGCAAATTCTGGGTTTGATAGATAATTGATGTTTTCAACAAAAGGCTCTTCGTCTGTTTCCTTTTGTTGGCATGGTTCAAGACCATGATCAAAGCCCCCATACACAAAATTTTTCTGGTTCGGTGGGTAGCCTAGAGGGACGATTGTTCCAATGGGAAGGCGAGGTCTTCCCATGTCTTGTACTGACTCCAGTGTGGGGGTTGCCACAACATTTTGCACTAAGTATTCCCCCAGGCCTGTACTGGCCATTTCAACAGTGATTGTTGATGATTGGGTGGGAGGAAATGGTAGTCCTTCTTGAGTCCATTCCATGTTTGGTGGTTCAGGAATCTTGGTTTCCGTTGCGTTGGGCGCTTCCTCTGTTGTTATTGTTGAAATTGTGGGCAACCTTTCTTCTAAGGGCTTAACCTCTTCCATGATTTGTTTTCCCTTGTCCTTTTGTTGGGCCATGATAGGTGGCGTTGATGATGAAGGAGCCGATGATGAAGTCTCACCTAGCTGGGATTTTGCCTTGTTGGACACCAGTGGTGCCTACGGTATTGGACCCTGTTTAGATGGATTTAATTGGAAATCCAAATGCGTTGAAGGGAGGGTCGATTGAGGTATGAATTGTACCGCATTGCAATACTTGAAGGGCTCTAAGTCCATTGGGACTACATGTATTTCTCCTTCATAAGCATACTTCAAGCACTGGTGGGCGATCGAAGGGACACACTTCATATCCCTGATCCAAGGCCGCCCTAGCAGTATATTATAAGCCATTTCACCTTCCATCACATGGCACAATGTAGGTATTGACTTTTGTCCTACCTGGATCGGCGAAACGACTGTGTCGACTGTCGAGCATATTGCATCATTGAAATCTCGGAGTGTGTACGTGGAGGCTGTGATGTGAGAGGCTGGAAGCTTCAAATGCTTCAAGGCTGCAGTGGTTATGATGTTACTGGACGAGCTAGTATCTATCAACACTCTCTTGTACATAATCCCATTGACCCACGCGATAATGTGCAGGGGTGGATCTGCCATGTCATTTGATATCGTTTTGACCTCATCTTCTCTGAATGTGATGACCGGCTCCGTACATTGTTTCACATGTCCCACGAAGGTGTTGAAAGAATTTGCCTCGTGGGGTTGTAATTCAATGGCTTTTAAAATGTCCATAAGAGCTTCTCTATGGGGAGCTGATTGTTGAATAAGCTCGTAGATGGACAGCCTAGCCGACGTGGTCCACAAACTCTGCGTGAGTTTGGTTCGTATCGTGACCTCAGGTCTAGGCAGAGGTAACTACGTTGGGCATTGTTGAGGATGCGATGTTTTCGGAACTTCCTTCGTAGCTACCTCAGGGGCAGCTGTCGGGTACCTTCTGTTCCTTGTTACTATGCTAATCATTCCCACAAATCCCTGTGTGGGAAGATCTTGTCGCACCTCGTTAATCCGGAGTGGTTTTGTTTGTGCCTCGTGGGCTGGCAAGGGGTCCTTGAATACCCCCATTTGTTGGTTGTTTGGTGCGATGGGGTTGTCCACAACCAATGTTCCGTTGTCGATCAAATCCTGGACTAGGTCTTTGAATTTCAAGCACCCATTCAAGTCATGTCCTCTGCGCCTATGGAATCTACAATACAATTCCTCTCTATATCCCCTAGGCTTGGGAATGTTAGGGTCTATAATTTGGATTTCCGGTAGAGTGACTAAATTTGCCGTTGACAAGCGGTCAAATAAGGAGTCCCTAGACTCCGCATATGGGGTGAAATTTTGCCTAGGGCGACGCGGGTAATTTTGCTCCTATCTTCTATTATCTCTTTCATAAGCAGGAGGCACTGCCTGGTAGTTAGCCTTTTGAGGCTGCGTTTCTTGCACAAGCGCGGGAACATTTATCGCAACTTGGTTGACTGCAGCGTGTTGTGGTTGCGTTGTCCCGGTTTTAGTGGTTTTATTCCACTCTTTCTTCTTAGGCTTGGCAATTGCGCCTTCGCCTATCTTAATCTCTTCTATGACTCTGGCTTGCGCCAAAGCTTCTTCTAAGCTGTCGTATTGTCACAGTAACAATAGACCAGAGATTGATTTTAAGCAACTTTTTGTGAACATCTATGTGAGATCAGACATAGGAGGACGGTAGGGTAACCTAGAAAGCAAAGCTCTCCATCGATTCCCGTACGCTGCCATTGTTTCCTCTTCAAATTTCTTGAGGCTCGCTAAATCACTTAGTGATGCCTTCTTCCTTGTGTTGAAGGCAAAGCGTTCAAGAAACGCGTCTACTAATTGATCTAAATTGCTTATGTTGTGTTTGGGCAGTTGTGTGAACCAATCCGAGGTAGGGCCTGCGAATGTGGTTATGAATGTTCTAAGCAACAATGCTTCATTATCTTGGATGCCGAAGCATTGGCTTAGAAATCGTGTAACATGTTCCTGTGCGTCCTCTTCACCTTTAAAAACTTCCAATTGAGGCAACTTGAAGTGTTCGGGGTAAAGAGGTGTAGGCACTGAGGGATGCACTAGATTACTGTGGAGTAGACGTAATGTGGGTTTTTGATGCCCAGCAGCTTTTGTCTCCACAGACTCCAAACGCTCCAATAGCGCTTGGTATGCATCGAAAGATTTTATTTCTTCCTCTCTTGTTCGCTCTTGTTGCAAGTTACGATAAAATGGAGGCCTATGGAGGGGTGGCCGAATGGCATCCTTCCTGCCTTGATGGGGAGTTTCAACATATTCCTCTTCTGGTTCATACTCCTCGTAAAATTCTTGAGGAGTCTCTAGGCGAAACCTATGACCCTGATCAAGCTCTTGCTGAAGGTACCCATCATTGTTTCGGGGAGTTGCCTCCCTCTCGAATCTATGAGGTCTTGGAGGTAGAGCTTGACGAGGTCGTGGAGACCTGTCCTGCACCAACGGATTACGCCTCTCATATTGTTCAGCTCTTTGGATGCGAGGGGTTGGCCCCCTCTCAGGTATTTCATAGCGTAACTCATCCGCTTCGCGTTGCATGCGCTCTCTATCCAAGCGGTGTCGATACTCTATCTCCTAATGACTTTGTTTAAGCCGCATGATTTGGGCTTGACGAGTGGTATATCTGGCGACAGCTAGGTCAATTTGGTCTACCCTATTTTGCTCAGGAGGTTCGAATGTTTCTCCTATGTGTTTACCTCGAGTTTTTTGGTCTAAGGTTTCAATGGGTCGCTTCCCTCTATCGAGGTAAGCGGTATGTGCTCGAGGTTCTGGCCTCAAGGGGTGATCATGATATCCTGCTGGTGCGGAAATGCAAGGTTCCCACGTTGTTTGTTTCCCTCGAGGAATGCGATGGCTTTCCTCGTACTCCCTTTCACGGGTGTAAAGGGGGTGGGCGGAGTTAGGTCGCCCTATGTAAGGAGCCCTGTGCTCCGGATTTGGTCTCTCTGTTCTGATGATAGGTAAATAAGGGACGCCATATCCACGTTGCCCCTCCAAATGGACGGTGTGCCTGTCTAGTGCTTCATCACACGGTGGCCACTCATGCCTAACTTCAAGAGGTGATTCTCTATTTATGTCAAGGTCTACATGTAAGGCATCTTCCCGAAAGGGGCTGCTTTGAATAGGCATACCCCACCGAGGATTCTGAATTGGATTCTTTTGTAGGTTAGACCTATAAGGCGGTATGACCAAATCCTTGGGATTGTAACGGAGGTGACTCGTGCCTCCTGGGACATTCCCCATAGCCTCCGCCCGTGATTGGGCTTGGCTACGGGTGAGCACCATGACGATGTCTCTCTAAAAAAACCCTAAAATTGAAAATGAGTCATATGGGGCCCAAAATTGGTGTGCGCATCCCTCTTATAGTAGATAAGACAAAAATGAAGTTTCAAGTCCTAGATCTAAATACATTAGGAGATATTGACATCCGAACAGCTCAAAAAGTGCAAAAAAATGGGCACGCAATTTTAAAACCTAATTTCGGGGCACTAGATGATGGAATTTGGCCCCGAAAACTGGATTTCTGGGGAAATACAACTCTAGGGAGTTATATTTGTTTAAAATTCTCCCAACCAACTCCCTGTAAAATTTCATGTCAAACGGAGCTACGGTTGAGAAGTTATGGCCCCGGCAAGATGCACTAAAATTTAGAGAAAAATACAAGATTTCCCATTTTTTGTTGGATGGTCCTGCATCACTTATGGGCACATTTGGGGTGATTTTGGGTTGACCAAAGGGTTCATGGACACCTTTGGGGCATTTTGGAGTGACCAAGTGATTACGGGAATCCTTGGAGCTTTTTGGAACAAGTGACAAAATGCGTAAGTTTTTATCTTTTTGTTTATGATTTTTTTTTTTTGTTACACTAAGCAGAAATGAACACACACATGCACAAATCGTGATTATCTCTTTTAAGGGTTTAAATAGTGTGTCCTAAACTGGTTTAGTGCATTTTGATGTTTTGTTTTGTTTTTGTAGGTTTTGAAGAACGTTTAAATGCATTATGACGGCTCATATAACTCCCAAAACGGTCGCCCCTTCAATATACCAACCAAGCCGATATACCAACCTCTCTATATACCCGCCCTTACGAGAGGGAGACTATAGGTACGTGAGAGCAGAAGGTACGTGGTACGTAGGCGGTACGAAAGGGGGATTGTCTTGTTAATGGCACCTACCATAGAAAACTTATCCTCATGCACATGGGAATCACCCCAGCGACACTCGGTCTGTCTTCGTCAGGATTTACGCCTAACAACAGTTGACAATCGGGAAATGGATGCAAAGCTAAGCCAAGGTGGTGATGAACCCACCATTGGTCTTGATAAAGGGCTGGGGTCTTACGACCAGCTCCTTGGTTTAAAATTATTGCGTGAAGTGTGTGGGATTCATTTTATTTAACAAAAATGAAACAAGCATAAATGACTTTTCCTATGCAATGTAGGATAAAAATGAAAACAGTCAAAGAAACAGAAACAGAAACATAAATTTTAACAGAGATTATAAAAATCCCTACCTCTTCTCTGCCTGCTCCAGTTGCTTCTGAATTTCTACTCTAAAAATCCGTAGGTAGGAATTCGTCCCTCTGGGAGACGAATTGCAGAACAGAATTCGTCCCTCCCAGAGACGAATTTGAATTCGTCCTAGGGTCAGACGAATTTCAGAACAGAATTCGTCCCTGCCAGAGACGAATAGCAGTCTGCAACAAAAAAATGTACCTGTCAAGCACAAAACACAAAAATTTAATCAGTTTCTATGATTTTAAAAATAGGGAACATGTCCCACCGTGATCGCCACTGAAAGCACGAGATTTCGGGCAGAGGAAGCACTAATTATGCAATATAAGACGAAATGTAACGCTTTAACCCTATGCACAAAAACAAAGAAAGGAGACAATTTGGAAAGGAAAGAAAATATGTAAAGAAATCACAGCCCTCTTTATTCAAATATCTTATCCTCGGTTACATAGACGTCTCCTCCCTTTTTGGGGGCTAGGAGCGTTAAATTTGTCTTTGTTACAATATGTGACTTAGTCTTCCTCCTTCCCGCGTGCCCACGATTGCAATGGGCGGGCCAAGATGATGTCGTCGCTGATGTCGATGAGTCCTTAACCTCTGCTGCTCCTCCTGCGAATAAAGAAACAACCAAGATGTCAGTAGCACCTGCTGCGAATGAAAAGTGTTTGTTCTTTAAAATTAACGAAATATGCATGCAAACATTTATCTAAAACAGTAAACAAAATGATTCTAAACAGCCTAAAAACTTGCCAAAAGATAGAAAATGTTACCAAAAGGCCATTGCCACTGAGACAGCTGGCCAATCTGCCTTCAACTGGAATTCGTCCTTGGGTGGGATGATTTTTTGCATTCGTCCGTGTTCCCCGGGTGGGACGATCTCGACCTGCAATTCGTCCCTGGGTGGGACGAATTCTTCCGTGTTGAAGAAGCCGACCTGTTGCTTGCTCCAATGTCGATTCTCGAGACCTGCAAAATGCCTGCAAACAAGGGGGTTATGTAATTGGGGCCATTTTGGGACGACCCAGATGGTCGGATTCTCCCAATTTGGCCTCTACCCTCGGGAATTTGATCTCACCACCTGCAAGTCAGTGAAACAACAAAGCGACACAAAACATACTAGAATCTGACCAAAAGTTATGAAATTGCAGCTGTGAGTTAACCAAACATGATAACACAAAATGCAACCTGAAAAAGTAATCTAGAATGCTCTAAAACTTAAAATAGGACTTGGAAAGTGCGGGGGTGCCCAAGTGGGCCTCCCACCGTTGGCACTTGATTTCGGCGCCAATCCACTAGGGATGGGCCCAAAACCTCTTAGGATTGGGGGGTCGGCGAATTGGTTGGTTCAGGTGTCCATGTGTTGGATTTGGGTCAGGTTCAAGCTTCCAAAAGCCACCCAACAACCTCCCTTGCAAAAGAGATTGGTGGATGTGGGAAGGTGAACCAAAAGGGATGCAAGTGGGTCTTCAACTCGGCGAGCACTCCGTTGCTTGAAAACTCCTTCAACTTTGTATATTTTGGGTGAGAAAAGTCCCACCTTTTATAGACCCATGGGGTCTCTTTTGGGAGGGAAGCACAAATGCCATGTGTTGGTCATAGGCGCCATGTGGCAGTCTTGTCTTCCCATGAGGGAGGGGAGTCCTTCGTTGACTTGGGCTTTGATAAATGCCTTTTGTGACAGTCTTCTAATGGCCCCTCTGTCCACCTACACACGCGTGCGAGGTAGGAGTCATCAACTGACTGTTCTGGGCTGCCACTTGGCACCATTTGTCTTTTTGCCCGTTAAGCTTAGAATTCGTCCCACCCAGGGACGGATTCAAATTCAGTCCTGGGGTGGGACGAATTCTATTTTGAATTCGTCCCTGGGTGAGACGAATACTGGGCAAAGTGTCCAAGTGTGCCAAATTGCTTCTTGACCTTACAAAATTGCTATGAAAGTGGTTAAGACCACTGTTTAACCTCTGAGGGCTGCCCTGGGGGCTGTGTTTGTCAAAGCGATCAGTGTTTGCAGTCACATAATCGGATTGGTGCTGTTTTGGTGTCTACACTAAGCTTGTATTATTTTCATCACCCTTTTAAAATTTTGGATTCTGGATTTATAACGCCCAGAATTTGACTGGGCAAATTAGATGACCATAAGAAAATAGTCTTTCGTATATTTTTGCATATGATACAATGTATTATGTTGTATTTCAGTTTGTATCACGTTACTAGAAAACATACCGGAGGAAATAGTTTTTATTTATAAAATAATTTATTTATACAACGGTAAAGTAATCACTAATTATATTAATTTGCTGAGACACCTACTTATCACACTTCTGAATATAAAAATGGAAGTTAGACATTTACAACATTACTTGTCAATACAAATACGAAAATGAAAGTTTGTATTAAAAGATTTGAAAACATTAATAGAACGAAATAAGCCATCGACCTCCACCCTATGGAAGCAGATAGGTTTACTTGTCTTAAATTTTGAAGTATGATGAAGATATAATATGCGTTAGTGAAGAGAATGTTATTACGATTTCTGTGAGTAAAATTGTAAACTATTAGGTGGCAGTGGTATACACTAATCCAATACATAACGTGGCGTGTCGCTCGTTAATAGTCTTAAAATCACGAAAAGTAGTCAGGTATAACTCTGCTAAGCACACGGATAAATATTTATTAAAAGTTTTTCCACTTTTCACAAATTATTTGGAGCAGACGGATAATTATAGGTATATGTACGAAACTAATAACTTCTGCTTACAAGAGTTTTTTTCCCTTTGAAATAATGCAAACTTCAAAGACGGTTCTGGGGCAGTATAATTAGGTCACATTTCTAATAGTATAATTGATATCAAAACCACACTTCACAAAATTACTTAATAAGAAAAAGCCTCCTTATAATTAGAGGTCAGAATAACTGAACCACACTTCTCGAAAATAACTTAATAAGAAAAAGCCTCCCCGCGGATGCCGATGCCAGCACTTGGGACATCACCTCGGCCTTCCTCACCTTCGAACGGGAAAGCGGGAGGGAATATTCCCAAAAAGAGCGGTCTCCAATGGCCGCAAGTCTCATTACAGCCGGAACGGAGACGGTTGGTTCTGCGCTTACATGGTTCTTTTGGGTTTTAGCACAGCATCCAGATGTTGAAGCCAATATTTTAGCAGAGATCCAACGCATGGTATAGTTTACCGACGCTTGTATTATTTTAGATTTAATATTATCATGCGAGTATGTACGACGGAAATTAAACTTATTCTGTAAAAGACCTTATAGTTATAGTAGACTATTTACCGTTTGGGAGATCGCATTTACAACAATGTATTTATTTAAAAATAATATTTGTTTTATGTAATTTAAAGGTCTATATTAAATATGTAAATGATCTTTATTTTTGGTAAATGATTTTTTTTTAATGAAAAAGTTATTTACATTTAAATTAAAATTAAGATAATTGAAATTTAAAAAATGGGTAGGTTAACACATTTTAGGAAATCAAACTAACTATCATTGATAAGGGTTACGAAACAAAGCCACTAACAAAACACAAGTTTACCAATCATCATTGATGAAAGAAAGCATATTACATGATTTATTATGTCATCGTGCAAAAACTACTGGTGATTACTGAATCTCATCTATATTCTCATTAAGGATTTTAGTACCTTTTAGTACTCGTGTTGTTTCAACCAACAACTCTAGGTGAAACTGGTTGAACATTATCCCACCCCCAACTTGATGGGACGAACAAGCAATTAGTACTTGCATTGCTCCAACCAATAACTGATCTAGGTGAAACTGGTTGAACATCATCCCACCCCAACCTAACGGGATGAACAAGCAATATCAACATTATGCTGCTTCAACGAGGGCTGGGATTTGTTAAGGCACATAAAACTATTTTCAAGATGGTGAAATAAACAAATCTTAATCTTGCATAATTAAATTTTAAAATAAATTAAAGATAATTTAAATTGTTTTAGATGAAATTCTAGGGGATAAATTTATAGGAAAAATAATTTTTATTTATTTATTATAGAATTTTAATTTATTTTATTATTTTTTAATTTTATGTTTTGTATATTATATTGTTGTTTAAAAAAATAAAAGTTGATTATGATATGTGTATAAGTTTAGTTATCAAGTTGGAGTTCATGTTTGAGTAAATTCGACACTCATCAAGTGAAATTCGAAATAAAATTTAATATATTATAAAAATATATGTAAAATAAAATAGTAACTAACAAACTCAAATCCCTAGTTAGACCCTCGAAAAACGTTTTGACAGGGATGTGAAACTAACCCATTGGTGCTAAAAAAATTTATCAGCAGACCAAATCTAAGAAAAACAATTGTCGTCTGCTGACAGACTATTTACCCTCACTTTTATCGTTAATGCTGACATAAAATGCCTTCCTACTCCATTTCATCCTTTGATTTAGTCTTCTGCATATTGCAGTCCTGAAGAAGATACCTAGTTGCATCTCCATATATATATATTGGATTAGGAGTTGTGATATCGGTATTACTATGTATTTATTTTTTTCCTTCGTCTTCCGTCCATGCGTTTGGTTTCTGGTGGTACAAAAATTAGGACTTGCAGTTGCTTTCTCCGTAGGAGCCGCCTTGCAGCTGCTGCTTTCTTGGTAGGAGTCATCTTCCTCCTTCCCACATGCATTTTTCTTTTCCTACTTGTTTTTCGTTTAATTTTTTTTCTTGTCTAAAGTTTATTTGAAGAACTTATTCGTTAGAATTTTAAATTTGAATTTTATCTAAAAAAATTGGAATTTAATAACTAAGTATATAAGTATAAATGTATCATAGTTATAAAAATTAATTTTAATGGAACATTTTAAGTTAAAAAAATTAATACTAAGATGCATTTCAAATGATAAATATAACATTCTTTTAACTTCAACTAAATCAAATAAAATTACAAATTTTTGTGGAGGCTAACTATTTTTAACAAGAAAAAAAATCACTAATGAATAAATATGGAATTACATTGAGTTCAAAGGATATTCAAAATTCAATGTAATGTTATGAAGAGGAGCAAGTATGAATACTATATTAATAACAAAATTATTTTTTATTTTTTAGTATTATTATATAAAATTACTTATGAGACATATTCTCATGCTTACAAGGAAGAAAACAAAGTGATAGATTGTTTACTAAGAAAATGTACATGGTAATTATTTTTATATTCTTTTCATTTAATTAGCTTTTAAAAAAGAACATGGTAGAACTTAAGGTAAGGATTAACTTCTCCTAATCTACCTCAATTCCTTTAATCTTTTATCTTCCATCCATATCACCAACAACACCTATTGACAATATATTAATGTCATATTAATTTAATCCCTAGGTTCATGTTAGGTATAAGCATGTTTCACTTAGTCAATAATACCTACTTTTCAATTACCATCCTACATATAGTGGTGTTATCAACATAAAAGAAAAAACCTAAAATCTTTATCATTTTTGGATGACTTTAAACATGCATATTCTATTTCCAACCTTAGTCAATCAATGCTCATATTGAGATGATTCCTATTAAGAAACTTATATAGTGTTGGACCAATATTTTCCAACAAGTTTATGATACATTCAATTCATATTCTCAATAAATAAACCCTATAGTTTATAGTAGAAGCAAAATCTTCAATCCCTTCCTACAAATCACTTGGATTGTATATCTTCTTTCAAAAATAATTTAATAATAGTTCTACTAGGATTAATATTTCTAGCATACTATTTGTTTTCCTACCAAGTAATTATTGTAATATTGATATTGAAGTATGACACATCTTATATTTCTCTCCTTCCATGCTAGTATCCAT
Organism: Wollemia nobilis; assembly: GCA_028583015.1. Taxonomy (NCBI): domain Eukaryota; kingdom Viridiplantae; phylum Streptophyta; class Pinopsida; order Araucariales; family Araucariaceae; genus Wollemia; species Wollemia nobilis. The sequence continues at coordinate 771,286 of JAQPPZ010002898.1, read as the reverse complement.
TGTAGGTTCCCATATTTACCTCAAAGTCTAGGTGGGGACCCTTTATCCAATAAAAATATTATGAATAAAACTATCAAGGATCCAATATCTAGAGTGAAAATACTAGGACATCAACTCAAGAATCTATTAAAGAGATAAGTACCTTTATTTTTTTCATCTATTTGAAAATATTTATGTTTATATAAAATTGTATTTGATTTAATTAAAACTTTATATGTTAGTTGTGTATGTATATCAATTGTACCTTACACATCAAATCTCTCTAGATCATCCCCTTAGATATGCCCTTTTCAAATTTTAACCCAACCTTTCTCATTTTACTTATTTTTTTTCCCATGTAATATGGGTCTTTACCAGTCTTACTTTTGCGGTCAATAGTGTCTTTCTAGACTTGTATAGCTTTTTAAGAAAACATCAATAGATTAGATAATTAGGAAATTCACCTTCCAAATTATAATTTTCTTAAAGAAATCCAATCCTTTGTGATAATGATATAATAAAAAGCTATTGATGTTAGTTTTCTTAGGTTTATAGTACATAATTATGTTTATTTTTTTATGTATTTGCAATATTATATGCACGTAATTAACATGGTGTATGGGTATTATTCCTAAAACTTCTATTTGTAGGAATATTCTAAGGATGGTTCTTTATGGGAACACCCCTCAAATAATTGTTAAATAACCAATTGTATAACAATTAATTGATTTTATATTTTTATAATTTGAATTAATAAGATAAATTTATTTAAATGTGTAGACACCAAAAATTTACCTAGCCAAATAGGTCAATTTTCCCTTAGGTTTTACCAAAAAGCAATTCTGTCCCTCCCAAATACTTAATTTTGTTTTATTTTTTAATATTTTCAATGATTTCATGCTCCTTGATGTATGGCACCATCGCTTAGATCTCCCTATCCTGTTACCTACTTCTATGTGCCTCCCCTTGCCTTGGTGAAACCTCCTCCTCATTGCCATCAATTCTCTCTCTATGCCATCAATTATCTCTCTCTCGAGGGTCTACTTCATAAATATTAAGAGGAATAGCTCTTTTTTTGTTGTAGTCTTCTCCTTCTATGCGTTCCTTTTTATTTTCATATCACTCTTATTGTAGATGTCTCTTTCAAGATTTTAAAAATTTGTATTTCTTGCTTTAATTTTTTCTTCTAGTTGTTGTGTAATTGTAGGCCAGGTATGGATTGGCCTTTCCTTAGTTATCAAGCCCTTAGTATCTCTTCATTCAGTATATCTCTACCTCATCCTTGTCCACAAGAAATTTAATGGTCCACCATTACTAGCCATGAATTTGTTATCAATCAAAGTTGAGGGTAAGTTTTGTTTTTCTACCTACTCTCTTTAGTTTCCTTTTAACTCCTTATATGTTGATTTTTCCATATAAGTAATTATATAACCTATATTCACCCCCTTTTGCACTTTGTTTCTATTTCAATTTTTAACAAAGCGATTTCATGGTCTAATCTTATAGGGTACAAATTTGATTTGGATAAGAGTGGGGTCAATATTATTTTTCTCCCATAATCCTTTACTCTCTCTTATCCTCCTAAGCATTATTTCTTCCCTATGTGGCTATCTAAGCTCATTTTAACCTATGTACTATCCTCTACTCTTCATTTAAGTTTAATAAATCAATTTTATAATCTAACCTTATCAGGCATATTTCATTTTAAATAAGTTTGGGGGCAAATCTTACATCAATTTTTTTATATTTAATCTCTCCTTTACTATGTTCTTATCATATCCCTCTATTATCACTTGTTTTAACTCTTATTTGATACTTTTCATTACCTTATACTCTTAAATTAATCCTAATAGAATAATTTTGTATCACATTCATGTCAGTCACAAAATCACTTTGAGGTGACCTTTTGGGTAGTCTATACTTGGTACTATCATCCTTTAGTCTATTATTTGGCCAAACATCCTATCAAGAATATTATATTTACCTAAAAAAGAGAATTAAATATATATTTATATCTATTCTTTCATCCACAATAATTTTGTGATTGGTCCTTATAGTTCATGAAATCATTCTAATCATTGATATCCTCTTTAGGCACTAATAATTGTTTTCTTAATCATTTTTATTTTGAATGATTTCATGCTTCCTCTTTACAGTGTGCAAATTAACCCTCACAAACTAAGGTCATTATTTTTATGCTTCTATTTTGGCCATTTAAAAGGACCTAGGGGTTTTGACTATTGCATCTATGAGCTTTGCCTCCTCTCTAGCTATAGTATATCCCTAAACACTAATAACACCCTTTGAGTTTACCATTGTGTAGGTTATGTGGATGTGTGGTTGGACTTTATAGGGCATGAAATCAAATTCATGGTCAAAAGCTATAGGGTATGAAATCATGGAAACCATTGGTAAACTATAATTTCCTTATTCATTTTCAATAGGATTTCCTTTAAAAGTTTTTTTTTGTTCTCTATTCTCTGTGTTTGGTAAACTACATAAAAGTGAAAAGGATAATTTTTTTTTCTAGTTTATCTTACATTTTAGATCATAAAATAAGAAAGGATCAAAGAATATAAATCTCCTTTTGATTTATTTATCTCTTCTTAGGACTTAGACATTTAAAACATAAATTGCATATAGAATTACATTAGGCTAGATTTTGTTTGTGTATTCTCTTGAACCCTTTTCTAAAAGAGAACGATTTATTTTATTGTATCTTAGGAATAGTCTTCATTCAAAAGAAAAAATAATTTCTAGGAATAACTCTTGTATCCTACATTATTTATCTTATGCATTTGTAGTTGATAGTTATTTATTATCCTAATTTTTAGATTTAAATGCCAAACTTAGGTATTTTTTAATAAACACATAAAAACAAAAGGATTTGGAGTGAATCCTTTAAACACTTATGGTGAACCCCTCAAAATCCCAAAAAATACAATAGTTGAGGTGCAGACAACCTCGTGGGGATTTTAGCCCTAGAAAATCTGCTAGGATTTTTGTCAGACCTATTCACATTTTGGTGAACCTAAAATAAACACCTAATTTTAAAATTCAAAACCATTCACATAATTAAAAGATACAAGTTTATTTAAAGTTAAGGAAAACCACTTAATTTTATTTGTGTAGATTAAATCACCTAATCAAGATCTAATCATTTGAACCTCAAATCCTCAAGGAAAAATTCAATGATCTTCTCTCTCTCCCTCCATGCCTTAAAATTCTATAAATTGAGGAATTGGGCCTTTATTTTTATAATTATATATCATAGTAACAAAACTCTAGTAGGTTGGTGACTCAAAATGCTAAGGTGATAAGTGCATCACTTTGGAGAGCTCTTAGAGGGGATCTACTCGATCAATTTTAAAAGGAACAAATCCTCTTTTGGTTGTAGTCTTCTCCTTCTGTTCTTTCCTTTTGGTTTTCATAATTCAAGCTTTTAACATTTGCATTTCTTGCTTTAACCTTTAATTATAGCTTTTGTGTAGCTATAGACCAAGTGTGGATTGGCCTTTTCTAAATTATCAAACCCTTAGGAGTTGTTCTTTTGATATATCTTTACCTTGACCTTGTCCATAGAGAAATTTTGTGATCTAACATTAATAGCCATGATTTTTTTGTCAATCAAGGTTGGGGGTAAGTCTTATCTTGATACCCACTCCCCTTAGTATTATTTTAACTCCTTCTATGATGATTCTAACCTGAAAATAATTATAAAATCTATCTTCACCCCCCTTTACCTTATGTCTCTATTATAAGTTTTAATAGAGTGATTTCATGGTCCAACCTTATATGGCACAAATTTGTTTTGGATAAGTGTAGGCTCAATACTATTTTTCTCCCATAATCCTCAACTTTATTTTAGCTTCCTAAGCATTATTTCTCCCCTATGTGGCTAACCAATATTATTTTAACCAATGTACTATCCTCTAATATACCTTTAAGTTTTAGTAAGTAAATTTCATGGGTTGCCCTTATCAAGCACAAATTTACCCCAAATAGACTTGGGGGTAAGTTTTACACTATCTTTGTGTGACTTAATAACTCCTATGCTCTTTTATTATATTCTCCCTCTTATTTCACTTATTTTAACTCTATTTTGATACCTATCATTACCTTTTTTCGCTTAAATTAACCCTAGTAAAATGATTTTATGGCTTATTCTTATCAACTGTGAAATCACTCTAAGGTGACCTTTTATGAAATCTATAGTCAGGACTATCATCCTTTAGTCTGCTACTTGTTCAAACATCTTATCAATATTGTTATCTTTACCTAAAATAAATAATCTAATCTATTTTTCTTTATGTTCTTCCATTCACAATGATTCCATAATTGGTCCTTGTAGGTCATGAAATTGTTCTAATCATTGATCTCATATTTAGGCACTAATAATTCATTGTCTTATTAGGGCATGAAATTGAATATGAATTTGAGTTTACAATTTTGTATGTTCTACATATTCATAGTCAAACTTTTTAGGGCATGAAATTGAATATGAATTTGAGAGCTATAGTGCATAAAATCATTACAACCATTGGTTAAATGTAATTTCATTAGTCATTTTCAATAGTATTTTCTTTAAAATTTTATTTTATGTTGTTATTTATTCTATGTCTTCTGTAGAGTGCACAAAATTGAAAAGGATAAAAATAATATTTTAGTTTATATTAAGTTTTAGCTCACAAAATAAAAAATAATCAAAGAATATAGATTTTCTTTTGATATTTTATCTCTTCTTAGGACTTAGAAATTTTAAAACATAAATTAATTATAAAATCACATTAGGCTATATTTTATGTGTGCATTATCTTGGACCCTTGTCTAAAAGATAAATGATTATTTTCTTGTATCTTAAAAATAGTCTTTATTCAAAAGAAGAAATCATTTATAGGAATAAATCTTGTATCTTGTATTATTTATGTTATGCATTTATAGTTTATAGTCATTTATTATCCCAGTTTTTAGTTTAAAATGCGAAACATAGGTGTTTTCTAAAAAACACATCAAAACAAAAGGATTTAGAATGAATTCTTAAAACACTCTTGGTGAACCCCTCAAAACCCTAAAACACATCAATTGATATGAGGACAACCCCATGATAATTTTAGCCCCAATGGATCCACTAGAATTTTCATGGGATCTTCTCACAAAATGGTTAGTATTTTTAATAAAAAATCAAGCACAGTATGGTTAACTGATTTGTTAGAATACCATTTTTGCAGGTACGGTATCATGAAATTATATGGGGAAATAAGGTATACTAATTTTCTTATTAAAGCTAATAGATTTGAACATGATTAAATCCTTTTAGTAAGTACTTACATAAACAAAATTTATAATAAATAACTAGCTAACAAAATATATTTATTTCTTTAAGAAAACCAATATTAAAAAAAAAAGGAGCATACAATTATATAATAAAAATTAAGCATTTGGATTTAAAATAGAAAAATGACTATTTTTTTTTTTTAATTTACATGGTGGAATTGGTAGCTGCCACGAATCCGGATAGGCTGTCCAACTTTTTATGGCCGCCACAGTATTTTGTGTTGTCCGCCATAGAAGTCGCCACACAGATCTTCACGCAGTCCGCCCCTATAACCACAATGCCACAATCATTTTAAACCTTTTACGCCACTGAAAGCACCAGGAAAGGGACAAGCGTTCAGTCCGGCGAGGCCCGATATTTGAACCTTGGACCTTCGCCCCCATTATGGGGTTTGGATGAACCAATTGGTCTACACCTCAGACCTATAGCAAAATGACTATAAACTTAAACAATTTTTAAATTCCTTAATATACAAGTAAATTTACAAATACATAACAAATTTTGTTGTGATAATCAAGGCAACAAATTTAATAGAGCACTTAATTAATAGTTATAGTCAATCTAACCTGATTTACTAACTTTGGTAAAAAAGTGCCAAATATATAGTCAAGGATATAGACAAGTCTAAAAGATACTAATATAACATTAGATGCTATAAAACCAAAATACAATAATAAACTTAGGGATTATAATATATTCATGATGTTACATTAGTAAAAATATAAAAAAAATTAAAGTTGCTAATGTTTATAAGATATACAAGTTCATCCTATGCATATAATCAAGAAAAAGTAAACAAGAATCAACTTGACCTAAGACTATGATATTGGAAATGACCTAATTAAATTGCCAATATTTAACTATATATTATGCTAATTCAATACTTAAATAATAATTTTTGGATATGCAAAAAATAAAATGGACAAGAATAAACATAATTATGATTTCTACTATTTGAGAAAATGAGCTTCAAAGAGTTTATTTGAAAAAATAAAGGAAAAGTGTCACTAATAGGTACATAGCCTTGATAATAGAAGTTCCAATTATGGATGTCATTATTCTCTACTAAAGGTAAAATTGAAGACTATATATTGTAAATTGAGCCTACAACATGCAACTTACACTTGCAAATTACAATCCTATGTCAATATATTGAGAAATTTTCTACAAAAGGTGTGCAAGATTAAAATAATAATATATAAAATAGATTTTTATGAAATTTTAATCGTTAAACAAATATTTAGAAATATTTGAGGATAAGGATTCAAAATAAAATAATATTTATAAAAACTAATTTGATCTAAATGCTAATGATAACTTTTAATATGCCTTTACCTACATAAAAGATACAATGGAATTGAATCCACAAGATAAAATATTTTTATGAGACCCTATTATTCTTGATAAAAAAGGTTAAAAAAATATAATGATGATGATAAAACACCTATTATATAAAATAAATTCTTACATATATAATATTTAGAAGTAATAAGTATATGTATAAAAAATAAAAATAGTGAGAGATCTCTTGTATGCATGTAAGAAAAAAATTGCACATGCCCTTGGCCTACTTCTTCCTTTACTTTGAACACTCTAAATACAAATTCATACAACCTATGGTAGATAGTTATAGGATTTGAGAGACAAAGGTTGTCATATGTAAAAACCATTATTAATTTTCAAGAGTGAATTAATTATTAGAATAAAATTTCCAAGACATTTAAGTTCATTCACCAAATTGTCAAAATATCATAGTTTCAAATATCTAAAGAGATTCATTTCTAATTTGTTCTAAGAGCTATATTATGAATTTGTTACTAATTTAGAATATGATTTTAAAGGGATGGGGTTGCTTTGTTGAAAAAGTAGTAAGTTTCTAAGTTTTTCTTACTTCAGTATTTATGGATAAGGTGTTTTTACTCTCAAAGATAATGGTTTATTACAAAGATATTTTGCTTTCAATGAGATCAATGTAGGTGTCAACATTAACCTATTTTTGAAACATTTATAAAAAATATGTATGTATAAAAAAATAACATGATAAATTCCCTAACACATTCTAGAGGAAATAGGTTTGGGTGAGACTTGATTTTGTATTATTACTTTTGTAGACACCAAAACAGCACCAATCCGATTATGTGACTGCAAACACTGATCGCTTTGACAAACACAGCCCCCAGGGCAGCCCTCAGAGGTTAAACAGTGGTCTTAACCACTTTCATAGCAATTTTGTAAGGTCAAGAAGCAATTTTGCACACTTGGACACTTTGCCCAGTATTCGTCTCACCCAGGGACAAATTCAAAATAGAATCCGTCCCACCCCAGGACGAATTCTGAATCCGTCCCTGGGTGGGACGAATTCTAAGCTTAACGGGCAAAAAGACAAATGGTGCCAAGTGGCAGCCCAGAACAGTCAGTTGATGATTCCTGCCTCGCACGCGTGTGTAGGTGGACAGAGCAGCCATTAGAAGACTGTCACAAAAGGCATTTATCAAAGCCCAAGTCAATGGAGGACTCCCCTCCCTCATGGGAAGAAAAGACTGCCACATGGTGCCTATGACCAACACATGGCATTTGTGCTTCCCTCCCAAAAGAGACCCCATGGGTCTATAAAAGGTGGGACTTTTCTCACCCAAAATATACAGGTTGAAGGATTTTTCAAGCAACGAAGTGCTACCGAGTTGAAGACCCACTTGCATCCCTTTTGGTTCACCTTCCCACATCCACCAATCTCTTTTGCAAGGGAGGTTGTTGGGTGGCTTTTGGAAGCTTGAACCTGACCCAAATCCAACACATGGACACCTGAACCAACCAATTCGCCGACCCCCCCAATCCTAAAAGGTTTTGGGCCCATCCCTAGTGGATTGGCGCCGGAATCAAGTGCCAACGGTGGGAGGCCCACTTGGGAACCCCCGCACTTTCTAGGTTTTAGAGCATTCTAGATTACTTTTTTAGGTTGCATTTTGTGTTATTATGTTTGGTTAACTCACAACTGCAATTTCGTAACTTTTGGTCAGATTCTAGTATGTTTTGTGTCGCTTTGTTGTTTCACTGACTTGCAGGTGGCGAGATCAAATTCCCGAGAGTAGAGGCCAAATTGGGAGAATCCGATGATCTGGGTCGTCCCAAAATGGCCCCAATTACATGACCCCCTTGTTTGCAGGCGTTTTGCAGGTCTCGAGAATCTACATTGGAGCAGCAGCAGGTCGGCTTCTTCAACACAGAAGAATTCGTCCCACCCAGGGACGAATTGCAGTCAGAGATCGTCCCACCCAGGGATGAATTCTAGAATTCGTCCCACCCAGGGACGAATTGCAGTCAGAAATCATCCCACCCAGGGACGAATTCTAGTTGAAGGCAGATTGGCCAGCTGTCTCAGTGGCAATGGCCTTCTGGTAACATTTTATGTCTTCTGGCAAGTTTTCAGGCTATTTAGAATCATTTTGTTTACTGTTTTAGATAAATGTTTGCATGCATATTTCGTTAATTTTAAAGAATGAACACTTTTCACTTGCAGCAGGTGCTACTAACATATTCGTTGTTTCTTTGTTCGCAGGAGGAGCAGCAAAGGTAAGGACTCATCAGCGTAAGTGACGGCATCGTCTTGGCCCGTCCATTCAAACATGGGCACGCGAAAAGAGGAAGACTAAGTCACATATTGTAACAAATACGAATTTAACACTCCTAACCCCCAAAAAGGGAGGAGATGTCTATGTAACCGAGGATAAGATATTTGAATAAAGATGGCTGTGATTTCTTTACATCTTTTCTTTCAATTTCAAATTGTCTTCTTTCTTCGTTTTTGTGCATAGGATTAAAGCGTTACATTTCGTCTTATGTTGCATAATTAGTGCTCCCTCTGCCCGGAATCTCGTGCTTTCAACTTTAACTTTAGTTTGGTTGATTGATGTGGAACCAAAGAAGTGTAAACATTAAATTAAAATAAGGGCTTATATAGGCCCAAAATTACAACCAATACTCCTGCGAAGGAGCAACGAATTCCCAAATTGAGAAGATTGGCTCTCATCCATAGGATTATTTAGGGATTGGCCAACTTCAATCCAGCTAGCCTAATCTAGAAGGTAGCTAGAAAATACTATGTGAGACCCAAGTCTCACTTTATAATTTATTAAAATAAGACTAAGTCCCTAAATAATACTTAGCCTAACTAATTTTTTATCAAACCTAGGAACATAAACCTTAGTATTTTATTTTATGCTCTCATCATACCTCCCCACAAAGGAAGAATTTGACTCCAATGCTTGTATAATAGTAGTGGGTTTAGTGTGAATAACTCGATCAAAATGGAGTGAAAGCTATAAATTAGGTACCAAATGGGTAGGAGCACAAATGATGTTAAGAATACCAAGGGGAACCATCTTTGGAGGACATCGCTTGGTCACTACTTGAGTTCCAACTCGAGTGAAATCATATGGATGAAATGGAGGACAAATATCCTATGGCGGTGGATGTAAATTATGCTTCCAATCAGGATATTGATGCACTAAAAAAGTAGTAGGAGGAGCAACTAGAGAAACAATAGGAGTGATTATAGGAGGATTTACCTCCTTTGCTGGAACTGTTGTTGGTGTATCCTTTGGCTTTGTGAAGACCAATGTAGTATTTTGTGGATACTGGTGTGTGATATTATTGGAATGAATGAGAATTTTTTGGTTCTCATGATGCAATGTGTAGCTATTTGTATGAGAATAATATAGGGCTCTTTTATCATATTTATAGGGTTTTCCAAGAATTAGATCACAACAATCAATTGGAGTCACATCGTAGGTGAATTTATCCACATAGTGTGGACCAAATGCAAAGGATACTTTATAAGTTTCTATAATGAATGAGGAGAAAAATGCATCCTCCCATCCAAGTAGTTATGGTTGAGGATGGGGTTTCATAGGAATTTGCAACTTATCGACTAGGTCTCTTGAAATAAAGTTTGCTTGGGACCCATTGCTAATGATACAATCCACAAAGTAATTGTGTTTTAAGTGGGCTCGTGTGATAAACAAGTGTTCACGACCACTTTCATACATATTTTGAGACAACAAGTTGTTTAGATTTTCATGAAGCTTAGGATAGCTTCTTGGTTCTCCCGTAGTCTCAATAGGACCATATTGTGGTTCTTCCGGTTGAGCTTCTACAATAAGGTTCTTATTTTTTCTAAAACACTTATATTCCACATGGCCTCTTTTTTACAATAGTCACAATATTTCTTACTATCAAAAGAGGAATAATAAGAGGTAAAATAAGAAGTGCGAGACTAAGGAGAGTAAGAAGTCTTCTACATATTTTGATCAGGTTTCCATTATTTGAGTTCTTTGGTGGTGCTTGAAGAGCGAGATCCACCTAATTTAGCTGCAATATTTTCCTCCTCAAGTTGTGCTTGATTGAACATGGAGTTCAAATTGGTGATAGGAGTGTATTTCAACTCCCTAAAAAGTGGTTCTTGCAATCCACTCTTGAATTTGGTGATCAATTTTGTAGTAGAGTCCTAAATACCATTCAAAATCCTTAGTTTGTTGATTTGGTCGATGTAGTATTGGACACTCATGTTGTATCCTTGCCTCAATTGAAGCCATCTAAATTCAATATCTTCTACATAGTTTGAAGGATAAAAAGTGTCCTACAGTGCTTGTACCAAATCATCCCAAATTTCAATAGGATCTTGATTTCCTTTGTGTTTAGTGATCAAAAATTACCAAAATGCTATAATTTGGAAAATAGGACTTGTTCATCCTTTGGTATTTTGCTATAGTCAAACCATGTGTCTGTGTCCAGAATCCAACTATTTAGGACCTCAAGATCACGAGACCCATAATAAATTTTGAACTCACATTTTTCTCATGAGTGAAGGTCAGGGGCTTGACTAGGACCACTAGGGATAGCAATATTATTGACCTTATTAGTCAAAAGTCTAATAATTGTAGTTAGAACTATCATTTTCTCTGATAAATCATGAGCCATTTTTTGTTGTGTATAATCCAGTAGTACAATGACAAAGAGGAACTAATTTTCCTAAGGAGTTACAAAAGAAGTGCTTGTTTCCCAATTAATCACAAAAAATTTAATAGTTTAAAGGAATTTTACAATAATGGTATGGATAAAATTAGAGCTACACACAAAAATAATTTCCCTTTTTTACAAAATAATTACCCCCCTTTGCAAAATTTTAAAAAATTAGACACCCATTTTTGTTTTAAAATTTTGTTTTGTGTAATTCTTAGCACTGGTCAACGGTTTACTGAGAGTTGTGTGACAAACTGGACAACCAATTTTTTGTCGGTGAACAAAAATTTTAGGTAGCCAACGGTCTACCGATCAACAATAGTTGGTGCACTCTCACACAGCTAGCATACATTGGTTATTTTTATAAGGGCATCTTTACCCTTAAAAGGCTATAAATCCTTTCCCATAGACAATATGGGATAAATTGTATCCTACATAAAACAATAAATTAAACCAACGAGTATCCGCACAATACCACGTGGCAGGCTGTAATTGGTTGCCCAGTGAACAAATCCACCAATCAATTTTTTCCAAAAATTAGATCCATATATCGAGATCATCATATCAAAATTTTACACATGGGAAAGTATGCATGGATTTATGTGCTCAACATTATCTGCATAGGGTCACAAAAAATTGTGATCGATACTCTACTTCGATAGCTATGTTACATCAATATACACAAGATTTTTGAGGTTTTGGTCTCAAGTGCAATGCACAGGATTTGTAGAGAACTGACCTCCTATTAGTATTATAGCTTTCAGAGGTTGTGCTAATGACCTCCTATCACCGATGATGGTCATCCAAAGGATGAGTAGGCATCAAACATATAGGTAAGTTTGCATCAATGTGTACTACTAGGGCCAAGCTAATGATCACCTACCATCGATTGGTTATTTTTTAGCTTTGGTGTTGCTCAGGCCCAAGAAGATCCAAGATTGATCGGGCCTAGTTTCACTAGAAATTGGTACGATGACCTCCTATCATTGATGGTTATCAATCGGGTGCCTACTGATCAATTATGAAAAATTCTCTACGCAGGTGTCAAGGTGTCAGTACTTGACCCTAAAGCTATTGTTGCATGGAGGTGTGGGCTTGAATGTTTATCCTATGGTATTTTTTATTTAATAATTTTGACACTTTTAATAATAATTTTGAAAGCTTTTCAATTTTTTTTTTTACAATAATTCAAAAAATTACAGAATTTAGAAAATTACAACCATTTTCTTTGTCAGTAGTAATAACAAGACAAAAATCGTCCAATAGGTTGGAAGTAAGGGGTAGCAGAATCACCACTACAAATTCCACCAAAAATATCTTTCTTCAATCTTGATCCTCAAACTCCAGCAAATTTGAATCTGAAGTATTCTAAATATAACTTCTTAACATGATACTCTTGTTGGTTGGAAATTATCCCAAGATAAACAAGAAATAATATATCTACAATAAACCAAAACCTATGCCACTCCATGGATCTGATACCACTGATGTGGAACCAAAAAAGAGTAAACATTAAAATAAAATAAGGGCTTATATATGCCCAAAATGACAACCAATACTCCTACGAAGTAGCAAAGAATTCTCAAATTGGAAAGATAGACTCTCATCCATAGGATTCTTTAGAGATTGACCAACTTCAATCCAGCTATCCTAATCTAGAAGGTGGCTAGCAAATACTATGTGAGATCCAAGTATCGCTTTACAATTTATTAAAAGAATACCAAGTCCCTAACTAAGACTTATCCTAGCTAAGGTTTTATTCAACTTGAGAACATAAACCTTAGTATTTTATTTGATTTCCTCATAACTAATTCAATTTTAATTTGATTTTATCTTAGGACTTTATATGTTATGAATATTCTTAGTGATAATAAATAGTTTAGTTAATACTAATATGTTTATGTGTTCCCCTTTAATTTTTTGAGGTGAGTAATTGAGACGAATGAGAAGATAAAACTACATTAACTTACACACAAGGTGTAATAAGGAGAGATGATTGATTTATGATAACAAAATGTGAAATGTGATGGAGTAAAAATGAGTAGGGGGAACAAATAAATTCATTTTTTTACTATAAAATATAATAATATAAAACTCTAAAATCCTTTACTTTTAATAATTTTTGATGGCTCATAACTTATTCCTAAGGCATTAGAGTGAGTTGATTTGACCACCCATACTAGGAGGAGCTAGAGATGGACATGTTTATGGTTTAAAATTTTGTAATTTTTAAATTTTAAAGGGATTTTTATGAAAATTTAGAATATTGATGCTTTTGCGCACTCTTAACACTAATATGCGATAATTTTTTATGTACTCATTATTTTGAAATAAAAACATGACCTGTTGATAAAAGTGTTGATGCTTTTAAAAAATTAGTGCGTGTATTACCACCAAGATAAATTCTAAAGGTTTATAGTGATACATTAAAGGTGAATGTTGATTGAATAAAATTTAGACTTGATGGAAAAGATATATTTATTTTAGCTTGGTTAATTGAATATTAGATGTTGTATTTTAGTTTTACTTGAAAGAGCGATATGATTTTACTAGGTATAATAATAAAATTATATCAGTTGAATGTAGATGACATTGAAGTCATTAGAGATGAGGGACAAACAACCTTACATACTAGATCTAGTTTTCTTGATGATGGATGAGGATGATTATAGCTTACTAGAGGTGTTAGGATTTACTATATAGGGACCATGTCTAAGGCAGAGTTTGATAGAGCACTTATTATAACATTAATAGACAGGTGGTATTTATAATAAAATACCTTAAAATTAATGATAAAATATATGATATTGATATTATATGATGTATGACACATCTTACAAGTATGTATATGTAGTGCCTTATTGAGACAAAATTAGTCATTGTAAATATATACATTGAGAGGTTGATATAAAATATAGTTTTTCTTGTTTTGTTATTTGATATTGATGTAAATATCATATATGTAGGAGGTAATATTGGTAGATAGGAAACCATTTGACTATCACTTATATATGACATGGTATTACCAAAAATAAGATAGAAGGTCATGCCATGGGTACTAGGAGAAGTTGTAGACTTTATAGAGCATAAAAAAATGTTTCTCCTCATGAATAATATATATCATGAGATCTATTCAGTTACCTATAAGAAAGGAGAGAGCTTTAATTATTATAGATATGGATATAGAAGAATATTGTAGTACTTTAATCACTAAAATTACTAGGGGGTGTTGATGATCAAGAGATTCCATTAGTCCATAAGTGGAGTTATAATTTATTGGATAGATATACACATTATTACAAAGGGGATTTAGAGTGCTCCTAAATACATATTGATGAGTTATAAATATATGATATTATCTGATACCCTTACAAAGTTCATACTAGTTGGGATGATGATTCATATAAGCTAGCACTAATTGGGAGAAGATGATGGTTTGCCATCCATCATAGGGATTACAAAATATTTTATTATGAAATTTTCATGAGCTAGCTTGATTTGTAATAGGATATATCACTATATGTTATCTATAAGCATGTAGTGATAGAGGTATGGTTTAGTGATTTACTAGATATATATCCATATCTAGAGGTAAATATGGATGATCCTCTACTTTAGAATCTTTTGGTTGATGATGTTAGATGTAGAGACTAATAAATTATATGGTATGAGGAATTTAGACCTACGAGGGTCACTACATGAGGTAATATTTATGTATTTAAACAAGCCAAACTTGGGAGGCTAAGGACATGAGCTACACCACTAGTGCCATTATTATTGAGATATTGACATTGATAGAGGAAGATAACTAGGGCTAAAGAAGTAGTTTCACCTATACCATGACCTAGAGAGATACGATAGAGAAAATTGGGATCCTAAAGTAGTATTTACTTCAAAACAAGACCAAATAACTATGGAGTAAAATATGATAGCTACACGGAAATATTAAATGCTTCCAAAGTGAAACATGATAGCCTAAGAGAGGAATCAACTAGTTAGTTTGATTACCAAATAATAAGACATAATTATAGGAATGACCTAAAATTGAGACCATATTACAATAGATTGCATTCCTCTAACTATATAGAGGGATCATTTGGTAGGCTAGATGGTTGATCCATATGGTACCTTAACAATATTAGCTATAAAGCATGATTAGGCTAGATAAGAGGTGCAAAATACTAATGGATTACGAGATATGTAGATGGTGATATGTTTGTAAAATATTATCATGGATATATAGAGGTCAATCAATGTAGGTGGAGTAGACATATCATGATAAGGTGACACACCTATAAAAGTACTTGACTATTAATACTAGATAAGATGGTAATTCATTAGATGATTTATTATAGTATTTTTCATATTGAATTAAGGTTACCTTATCCAAACACATCCTTAAAAATGAGATCTAGATCATAATCCTATACATGTACTCATTAATAATAAGGGATAGTTGTGATACCACTACCTAAGGAAGGTTGGGAGTTGCACCTATAGTAAATACATCATCAAGCACCTAATATTTATGAGGACTATGGGATGAGATTTTATATGATGTATATGATATGATATTTTGCACGATGTATAGGATATAAGAGTTTATGACATGATGTATAAACATGTTTTCTTGATATATGTGTTTGTGTGTGGGGTGGATATATCAAGGTGCTTGAGTAGGATCACTTAATAATGACATATATTGTCTTGTTAGGTCCCTTGACACCCATATTAAGTCTAGATAAGGCTACAAGAGCTACTATTATATTGCTTTCTTAGGATTACAAATAGTTATGATATTAGAATTTCTAGATGCACTATCAAAAGTAAAATATAAATCATATATTTCCCATTTGATAGTGCATACAAAAATTCTAGGGGTATAATTATTTAGTACTCTATCTTACCACTATTTTCTAATTTTATCATTTGTTATCTTTATAAACTTATCTCAATATTTATCAAAGGATGAAAATTTATGTAATTAAATAAGTTGATAAATCATCAACCAAACACATATGACCTAATTTTAATGACTATTAGCATTAGCTAAACAAGTGGCTTTGAAGGATAACTCTAGGTAAACATAACTATAACTAATTCTTAGATATCTTACCTAGATGACCTAGTTCAAATAGATATCACTATCAACCCAGTCTAACTAGACATAGACTAGAAAACCTTGTAACAAAATCATCATTGACTAGTCCTAGATGGATGACCCAAAAACCCATCCCATATAGATGACATAATTAACCAAACCAAAAGGAAGATAATTTTTTATCCAAATAGAAAATAGTTGTTTTATAAGTTTGTAAAAAATTGAATATTTAATAGAAATCTATAGATGTGACACTCTACATTAACAATTACAAAAAGGCTACAAGAAATAATTTTGCAAATTTTGATCAAATTTCTCAACTAGCTTAAATATGTGATTTGTGTAAAATATACAATGAGTCACTTTCTAAAATATCCTTCACATTAATATCCCTTTTTCTAATGAAGGAACCCAAACATACCATAGATCAAGTAGAGATTTTTTGATTTACTAGCTTTATCAATTTGTTGTTGTATCCTCCATCACTATTTTTTGGGAATGAGCAAAAATCTAAGAAATAAATCTATTATATGTTAGATATTCAATTCAAATGTAAGTAATAACATTCTAATATGTTATATAAGCACCGTAGGGTAGGAAATACAAAAACTTCCACCTCAAAGACCCTCAAAATGACTACAACCATATTTGATGTCATCTCCTCTTGAATTATATCTTCTTCTATCTCTTCTCTCACAATATTTATTTTTAATTTTTCTTACCCTCTACTTCCCATTATTATATTGCACCTCCATATCCATATACTTCATGTGTATCACCCACTACCATAATATCCATATATACCCCACCCATGTTGACTCCACCTACAAAATATTAAAGTATTGATCATGCGGTAGTAGGTGATGATTTTAGGATATATAAGATCAATATATATTGATACATATTAACCTTAGCAGATTTAACAACATAATGTACACTTTAATTATTTGTTTAAATATTATATAGTTAGATTCACAGACTCAATAGTGGCTCTAGCATAGCTTGTCAACATTAATGACAACACTAGTTACCAATATCAATACCATCATCTAGCATTAGTACTAGCACCAACATAGTGACACCATCAATGTTGGTGTAAGCATCATCATAATCCTCTACTAGTTCCAGCACCTACCTCACTACTAAACTTACTATCTATGATTAGGACTTTGGATATACATTGAGCTTAAATTTGGTACGTTATATATTGTCCTCTTTTGAAATATTGTTGCACTCAAACCACATCTCCATGTACAAGATTCAAGTATAAAGGATCTATATATTAGTGCTTAAGTTTTGATGATCTATGTGGATATTAAATTATTAACCCAATAGGTATTGTATCCAAATAGTAGGAGCATGCACTATTGCTTCTAAATCTAAATCATACATATTGTAGTTCATTTTATGTGCCTCAAGTTTTTTAGCATGCAAGGATATACTACTTGGGTATAATGTCCATTAGTTCCACCTATATAACATGTTTAGTTGAGAGTCCTAGATAATGTATTTATTTATTTATTTAGCCTTAGGTGTATGCCATAAAATATTGCTTATGTAGCTGGTAAATAGATTATCAAAATATGTGTTAGTAAAGGTAGGAAAATTACCTCAAGTACTTGGAGCACTCCTTACCATGGATCTTATTTGTAATATTTCTACAAAATTCCATCTAATGTATTTTAGTATGCCTTCCTATCCTCACACTAATAGCCCATGTATGGTCACATTTTATGCCATAAAATAGAGCAAGGCAATCAAGTAAATAGCCAGGGCCATCTAGCAAATTCCTAGAGCCATCAAACAATTTTTGGAGTCATATAACAACTTCCTTGAGCCTTAAGCAATATAAAAATTGTCTATCTTGTCAATCCTAGGATTATTTTGTGACACAAGTAGACCATTTAGAATCTATATAGAAACCACACATATAATATGAGATATTCATACAAGTGTCACGTAGGATCCGCATGGGTTCCATATAGAAATCATGCATATTCCATGCAAGCACCACATATAGGCCATGCAAAATCGATATGGCATGATAGAAATATTAAAAGAATTTGAGAAATAAAAGCATTTTTTATTGAAAATATATTTTAAAATTGAAAGCACGAGATTCCGGGCAAAGGAAACACCAAGTGCGATTGCATTCAAAATTAAGTACGCTTAAGTCCTAGAAATGTAAATTGCATGAAATGGAAAAGAAACACATTGGAAGAGACACAATCAAATAGAGAAAACACAGCCCTTTCATTAATATCCCTTGATCTCTGTTACAATGACGTCTCCTCCCTTTTCAGGGGCTAGGAGCGCAAATAGAGTTTGATTACAATCACTGAATGATTCCTCTTTCCGCGTGCCCACGATTGCAATGGGCGGGCCAAGATGATGTCGCCGCTGATGTCGATGAGTTCTTCACCTCTTCTGCTTCTCCTGCGAACAAAGAAACAACCAAGATGTCAGTAGCACCTCTGCAAATGAAAAGCGTTTGCTCTCTAAAACTAACGAAATATGCATGTAAATATTTGCCTGAAACATTAATTACAGTGAGTCCAAATGGCTTCAAAACTTGACAGAAGATAAAAAAAGTTACCAGAAGGCCACTGCCACTGAGGCAGCTGGCCAATCCACCTTCAACTGGAATTCGTCCCTGGGCAGGACGAATTCTGACTGCAATTCGTCCCTGGGTGGGACGAATTCTTCTGTGTTGAAGAAACCGACCTGCTGTTGCTCCAATGTCGGATCCCGAGACCTGCAAAATGCCTGCAAACAGGGGGGTTATGTAATTGGGGCCATTTTGGGACGACCCAGATGGTCGGATTTTCCCAATTTGGCCTCCACCCTCAGGAATTTGACCTCGACACCTGCAAGTTAGCGAAACGACAAAGCAACACAAAACATCCTAAAATTGACCAAAAGTTACAAAATTGCAGCTATGGATTAATCAAACCTAATAACACAAAATGCAATCTAAAAAATAATCTAAAATGCTCAAAAACTAAAAATAGGACTTGGGAGGTGCGGGGGTGCCCAAGTGGGCCTCCCACCGTTGGCCCTCGATTTTGGAGCCAATCCACCGGGGATGGGCCCAAAACCTTTTAGGATTGGGGGGTCGGCGAATTGGTTGGTTCAGGTGTCCATGCGTTGGATTTGGGTAAGGTTCGAGCTTCCAAAGGCCACCCAACAACCTCCCTTGCAAAAGAGATTGGTGGATGTGGGAAGGTGAACCAAAAGGGATGCAAGTGGGTCTTCAATTCGGCAACACTTCGTTGCTTGAAAACTCCTTCAACTTGTCTATTTTGGGTGAGAAAAGTCCCACCTTTTATAGACCCAAGGGGTCTCTTTTGGGAGGGAAGCACAAATGCCATGTGTTGGCCATAGGCGCCATGTGGCAATCTTGTCTTCCCATGAGGGAGGGGAGTCCTCCATTGACTTGAGCTTTGATAAATGCCTTTTGTAATAGTCTTCTAACGGCCCCTCTGTCCACCTACACACGCGTGCAAGGCAGGAGTCCTTAACTGACTGTTCTGGGCTGCCACTTGGCACCATTTGCCTTTTTGCCCGTTAAGCTTAGAATTCGTCCCACCCAGGGACGGATTCGGAATTCGTCCTGGGGTGGGACGGATTCTATTTTGAATTCGTCCCTGGGTGAGACGAATACTGGGCAAAGTGTCCAAGTGTGCCAAATTGCTTCTTGACCTTACAAAATTGCTATGAAAGTGGTTAAGACCACTTGTTTAACCTCTGAGGGCTGCCCTGGGGGCTGTGTTTGTCAAAGCGATCAGTGTTTGTGGTCACATAATCGGATTGGTGCTTGTTTTGGTGTCTACGAGATGCCCCTTTTTGGGAAGCACCGTGGGTGACGCGATGCTTGAGCAAAAATAGATAACCAAAGCACTAATGATTAGGGTTTCTTGGTAACCTAACCAACTTTTGATGCCCCAAGTATGGAAAGGGCATGCATTCTTGAATCCTTGCTTCGACGAGCTAAGGAATTTGATTTCAAGTATTAACCTGTTTTGGTGAGGTGTGACTTGAACTTAGACATTGATCAATCATGAACAAGTGAAGGGCGTTTTTATCCTCAGGGGGAACCTTGTGTTCATGATTCACGAAATGCCAAGTGTTTGATTGATTTGATTGTTGCTTGTTTACTGCCCCAAGCAGGAGCGTGATTGTCTTTGTCAATGATTCTTTGAATGCATGTCGTTTTCCTTAATTGGGTGTGTGATTGTTGGTTGGTGACTAAGTGTGACTACCCCCTCAAGCGACGAATCGATGAGGGAATGACCTTCGTGAGAGAAGCGACGAGTCGCTTGACCCAAGATGACTTGTGCAAGGTTGCCTTTAGAGGGTTTACCGTTAAGCGTGTGCAATTTTTCCAACATTTGGACCTGTTTTTGGTGGGTGTTAACCCTTTTGGTGATGCCATAATGAGGTGAAATCATCGAAAACCTAACTTCCCGTGGAGCGGTCCGGCTATTGTAGCCTTCTTGGGGAAGTAGGAGAGCGATAATTTGGACCTCGACATCGATTTTCTTTGCCCGGAGGTTAAGTGCAAGAGCACTTGTGTCCGGCAATGTTATTGCTGTTTGTTTTTGTTGCATTTTTTTTCTTGTTTTTGTTGTTTTTGTGACACCATTTGGTGATTAAATTGTCGGCAATCCGTCCTCCCGTGGAGCGGTCCGGCTATGGTAGCCTTCTTCGGGAGTAGGATAGTGACAATGTAAACCCCGACATCAATTTTGCTATGCCAAGAGGTTAAGTGCAAGAGCACTTGTGTCTGGCAATGTTTATTGTTGGTTTTGTGTTGCATTTTCTTGTTGTTTTTGAGTGGGCTTTGCCCCTTTTGTGACGTCGTTTGGGGATGAAATTGTCAAAAATCCGTCTTCCCGTGGAGCGGTCCGGCTATGGTAGCCTTCTTAGGGAGTAGGATAGTGACAATGTAGACCCTGACATCAGTTTTTCTATGCCAAGAGGTTAAGTGCAAGAGCACTTGTGTCTGGCAATGTTTATTGCTTTTTGTTTTTTTGTTGCATTTATTTGTTGTTTTTGTTGTTTTGATTTTCTTTGATCTTGTGCATGATGGTTGATGAATATGGATGTATGCATGTTGATTTATTTTGATGGATGCATATGCTATGATGAATGCAAATGGTTTTGATTTATATGTGATATGCAGATATGAAATGGATGAATGGGGTTTGTGATGTTTGGCTATGGCACCAAGGACTGTTTAGAACTCTGTTATTTTGTTTTTAGGCGATTGTTGTGATGCATGACTTTGTATGTATACATGGTTTTTCTATTTTTGTATTTTTTTGATGGTATTGTAAGGATGAAAAGTAGCGCAGTTGGTTTAGAAATGTAGCTAAGGTTTTCTGAGACTCAGACGGTTTTAACTCACTAGCCATGACTGTACTTTATCTTACAAGACTTTTGACCAAGGTATGAATCGGACTTGTTTTTGACCAAGTTATTTCACATCCCTGTGTGTGCAATTGAGTTCATTTAGTGGTATTTGTTAGGATACCGCCAGTGCCAGATGGGCTTTCAACCGAACCTGTACTGAGGATCACCTAATTAGCTCCACGAATTCCTTTGTTGTATGTACTAAGATTAATCTACGGTGTAATCCAGGATGCCATAAGCTAGCTCATCCACATGCAAACATTGATCTGTACGCAAGTTAATGTGACAGATATATCGTCATGCGGGAGGTTTACTTCTGTTATCGATAGGCTATCAACCAAATTGGTACTGAAGCTTGCCTTATGACCTATAGAATGCTGAGAGTTCCAGGGATTCAAGGTCAACTCCCTTCTTTTCTTCAATTGTATTGGGATACTTGCTCATTGTAGTGATGAGATCATTGTTTATTTTGATTTGTTTTTCTTTTGAGCAAGGGATTGGGGATATGGAGTGATGAAAATCACTGTTGTTTGTGCCTTTTGATGTGTGCACTATAGTTTGTCAAATTTGGAGTTTTGACATTTTGCAAATTTTTGTGTTTTGCAACTGTTGAGAACTTTAGGGATTCTTAGGGAATTGGGTAGGGAGGATGCTTGTCCTTTTGCCAACTCTCAACATTCTAGGGGTCATTCGCACAGGGGGATGAGCAAGATAACCGTTTCGCTTGTGGTGACCTAGATTATTTTGCAGGTTTCGTCTTTCGTTCACACAATTTGGGAATTTTAGTGTTTTGATTTGTGTTGGGATGTTACGTAACAAGGTGTATTTCAAGTATGACTCTACCTTCGTAAAATCTGTTCGACTTGATACACTACATGGCTAAAGAGGAAAATGATGACTGAATCACTAAAACTCTTGGTACATTCCCAGACCACTGACTGTAGTGTGGTAAAAGTTATGCTTGGTGTTTTTGTTGTTTTTGTAACATGAGACAATGCGGAACAAGATGGACTATCAGAGCTATTGCAGCCTATGGTGCCTTTGACCTGTATGACCACAAATATGCAATGTATGGATGCAATGCTTAATGCAGCTATGTATTTTTGTAATTTTGATGGATTGTTTTTGGTGAAGGTGAAGATGAGGTGCGAGAATATGAATTTTTTTGATGAATTTGAGTATGCCTAGAATTGAGATGCAAATATTTGTTGTTTTTGATGATTTTTGTTGTTTTGTTTTTTTGAATTTCTTGATTTTTTTTGACCAAGCGATTGCGATAATCGTTGGAGCTTTTTGGGTTTGACCAAGTGATTGCGATAATCCTTGGAGCTTTTTGGATTGACCAAGAGATTGCGATAATCCTTGGAGCTTTTTGGTGACCAAGAGATTGCGATAATCCTTGGAGCTTTTTGGGTTGACCAAGAGATTGCGATAATCCTTGGAGCTTTTTGGATTGACCAAGAGATTGCGATAATCCTTGGAGCTTTTTGGGTGACCAAGAGATTGCGATAATCCTTGGAGCTTTTTGGGTTGACCAAGAGATTGCGATAATCCTTGGAGATTTTTGGTTGACCAAGAGATTGCGATAATCCTTGGAGCTTTTTGGTTGACCAAGAGATTGCGATAATCCTTGGAGCTTTTTGGGTGACCAAGAGATTGCGATAATCCTTGGAGCTTTTTGGGTTGACCAAGAGATTGCGATAATCCTTGGAGCTTTTTGGGTTTGACCAAGTGATTGCGATAATCCTTGGAGCTTTTGGAGTGACCAAGTGATTGCGATAATCCTTGGAGATTTTTGGTTTGGATTATGGTTCTTCAGGGGATAGAGGTACCCCGACTTGATGGTCTTTGCACTCTGGATCTGGCTCTAGAGGTATGGGCATGAATGGATCGGCCCTATGCACGGAGATGAGGACAGGGTCCTGCCCACGGCACCGATGTTGCTATGATGTCTCTTGGTGGAAGTTGCTCTTTGTGTGCCCAAAGTGGCAGATGTAATGCTTGGTCCCACTGTGGTGGGTTAACGCGCCACTCATGCCCTAGTATTATGTTTATCTGTTGACATGCTTCTTCGATTTTTATGGGATGTCGATGTTGTCTTATGTGATTGTTGTGTGCTATGTCTGTTTCATCCTCACCTTCGGACAATGTGTATAGCTCATCAGAATCTATAGATTCTGAGACATGGAGGACTGCATCATCAGGTAGCCCTACGGTTAAAGGTTGATCCTCTTCGAAAGGAGCCTTATGTAAGTTGGGCCTTGGGAGCTCCAAAATCTTGGTCTCTACCAACTCTAAGTGCTCTAGTGCTTTGCATGTATTGGGAGATTTGAACTCCTCCTCTTTGGTTGGTTCTTGTTGAGGAACTTGGGGCTTATGGAGGGGTGGCCGGATGGCACCCCCATGCCTTGGTAGGGCGGTTCATCCCACTCTTCTTCGCGCTCTGATTCCTTAGAGGCTTCTTGATGAATTTCTAAGGGTGGCTCATAAACCCGGGTGGATGTCTGAGGAAGGCACCCGTCATTGGTTATAGGAGCGGCCTCCCATTCATGTCTAGGAGGCGTCGGGGTGGTGCTTCGGGGAATCGGGAGAGTAGCTTCCCGCTCCTGTCTAGGAGGTGTTGGGGGTAGCTTTTGATGAGGTCGCGATGACCTATCTTCCCCCCATGGGTTGTGCCACTCAAAATATTTTGTCTTATGCATGTGAGGGGTTGGAGTCTTCTCTTGCATAGTGTGTTGGAACAGCTCATCCTTCTGGCGCTGAAGGTGCTCTTCGTTAATATGGTACGGTTCCTCTAACGGTAGTCGTTCGAGCTCAAGTTGCGTGAGTTGCTTGAGATGTGTGATATATTCGACAGATTCTACGATAGTTGGTCCCATCGCCTCATGTCTAGAAGGCCTAGACGCCTCTCTTAGATAAAAATCTCGGTCGTAGTGATCCAAGATCTCTATAGGACACATCCCTCTGTTAGGGGTAGCAGCATTCTCTCGGGGCTTTGGCCTCAGTGAGTGGTCCTGATAGATAGCAGGTGCGAAGGCGTATTGCTCCCGCATGGTATATTGCTCTCGAGGAAGGTAGATGTCTTCCTCGTGCTCTCTTTCATAAGTGAAAAGGGGGTGGACGGAGCTATCTCGCCCTGCCCAAAGAGCCTTGTGCTCTGGATTTGTCTTTGTAGTCCTGACAACTAGTGGGGGTGAAGGAGGGATAATGTAATCATGTGGTTCCTCCCTTCGAACCCTATGTTGACTTAGCACTTCATCGCGCGATGACCGCTCATAGCGAGCATCTAAGGGAGCTCTCATTGCTTCATGTCTAGAAGGCCTAGATGCCTCTTCTAGATATCTATCTCGGTCGTAGTGATCCAAGATCTCTATAGGCGACCTCCCTCTATTGGGGGTAAAAGCATTCCCTCGAGGCTTTGGCCTCAGTGAGTGTTCCTGATAGATAGCAAGTGCGGAGGCATATTGCTCTCGCATGGTATATTGCTCTCGAGGAAGGTAGAGGTCTTCCTCGTGCTCTCTTTCATAAATGAAAAAGGAACGGGTGGAGTTGGCCCGCCCTTCCTGAGGAGCCTTGTGCTCCGGATTTGTCTTTGTAGTCCTGACAACTAGAGGGGGTGAAGGACGGGTAGTGTAATGATGTGGTTCCTCCCGTCGAACCCTATGTTGACCTAGCGCTTCATCGCGCGGTGACCGCTCATAGCGATCATCTAAGGGAGCTCTCCTATGACTGTACCCCTCATGGAAGGGTGTGTGATGAGTGCTATGTTGAACAGGAGTGCTCCTCGAAGAGGTGTCCCTAGTAGTCTCTTTCCTTTAAGGTGTGGAGGGGTCTGCCTTGTGTGTTAGGTCGCCAAGGTGGTATGACCAAATCCTTGGGATTGTAATGGAGGTGACTCGTGCCTCCTGGGACACTCCCCATAGCCTCCGCCCGTGATTGGGCTTGGCTACGGGTTAGCACCATGACGATGTCTCTCTAAAAAGCCCTAAAATTGAAAATGAGTCGGATGGGGCCCAAAATTGGTGTGCGCATCCCTCTTATAATAGATAAGACAAAAATGAAGTTTCAAGTCCTAACTCTAAATACATTAGGAGATATTGACATCCGAACAGCTCAAAAAGTGTAAAAAATTGGGCACGCAATTTTAGAACCTAATTTCGGGGCACTAGATGATGGAATTTGGCCCCAAAAACTGGATTTTTGGGAAATACAACTCTAGGGAGTTATATTTGTTTAAAATTCTCCCAACCAACTCCCTGTAAAATTTCGTGTCAAACGGAGCTACGGTTGAGAAGTTATGGCCCCGGCAAGATGCACTAAAATTTAGGGAAAAATGTAAGATTTCCCATTTTTTGTTGGATGGTCCTGCATCACTTATGGGCACATTTGGGGTGATTTTGGGTTGACCAAAGGGTTCATGGACACCTTTGGGGCATTTTGGAGTGACCAAGCGATTACGGGAATCCTTGGAGCTTTTTGGAGAAAATGACAAAATGCGTAGATTTTTTATCTTTTTTTTTATGATTTTTTTTTTTTTTGTCTACACTAAGCAGAATTAAACACACACATTCACAAAACCGTGATTATCTCTTTTAAGGATTCTTGGTGTGCCCTAGACTGGTTTAGTGCATTTTGATGTTTTGTTTTGTTTTTGTAGGTTTTGTAGAACGTTTAAATGCATAATGTAGGCTCTTATAACTCCCAAAAGGTCGCCCCTTCAATATACCAACCAGGCCGATATACCAACCTCTCTATATACCCGCCCTTACGAGAGGGAGACTATAGGTACGTGAGAGCAAAAGGTACGTGGTACGTAGGCGGTACGGAAGGGGGATTGTCCTGTTAATGGCACCTACCATAGAAAACTTATCCTCGCGCGCATGGGAATCACCCCAGCTACGCTCGGTCTGTCTTCGTCGGGATTTACGCCTAACAACAATTGACAATCGGGAAATGGATGCAAATCAAGCCAAGGTGGTGATGAAATCCACCAATGGTCTTGATCAAGGTCTGGGGTCTTACGACCAGCTCCTTGGTTTAAAATTGTTTCGTGATGTGTGTGGGGTTCATTTTATCCAACGAAAATGAAACATGCATGAATGACTTTTCCTAAGCAATGCAGGACAAAATGAAAACAATCAAAGGAACAGAAACAGAAACAAAAAAATATAATAGAGATCATGAAAATCCCTACCTCTTCTCTGCCTGCTCCTATTGTCTCTGAATTTCTGCTCTGAAAATCTGCAGGCAGGAATTCGTCCCTCTGGGAGACGAATTGCAGAACAGAATTCGTCCCTCCCAGAGACGAATTTGAATTCGTCCCAGGGTCAGACGAATTGCAGAAAAGAATTCATCCCTGTCAGAGACGAATAGCAGTCTGCAACAAAAAAAATGTACCTGTCAAGCACAAAACACAAAAATTTGATCAGTTTCTATGATTTTAAAAACAGGGAACAGGTCCCACCGTGATCGCCATTGAAAGCACGAGATTCCGGGCAAAGGAAACACCAAGTGCGATTGCATTCAAAATTAAGTACGCTTAAGTCCTAGAAATGTAAATTGCATGAAATGGAAAAGAAACACATTGGAAGAGACACAATCAAATAGAGAAAACACAGCCCTTTCATTAATATCCCTTGATCTCTGTTACAATGACGTCTCCTCCCTTTTCAGGGGCTAGGAGCGCAAATAGAGTTTGATTACAATCACTGAATGATTCCTCTTTCCGCGTGCCCACGATTGCAATGGGCGGGCCAAGATGATGCCGCCGCTGATGTCGATGAGTTCTTCACCTCTGCTGCTTCTCCTGCGAACAAAGAAACAACCAAGATGTCAGTAGCACCTGCTACAAATGAAAAGCGTTTGCTCTCTAAAACTAACGAAATATGCATGTAAATATTTGCCTAAAACAGTAATTACAGTGAGTCCAAATGGCTTCAAAACTTGACGAGAAGATAAAAAAAGTTACCGGAAGGCCACCGCCACCGAGACATCTGGCCAATCCACCTTCAACTGGAATTCGTCCCCAGGCGGGACGAATTTTGATCGCAATTCGTCCCCGGGTGGGACGAATTCTTCCGTGTTGAAGAAACCGACCTGCTATTGCTCCAATGTCGGATCCCGAGACCTGCAAAACACCTGCAAACAGGGGGTTATGTAATTGGGGCCATTTTGGGACGACCCAGATGGTCGGATTATCCCAATTTGGCCTCCACCCTCGGGAATTTGACCTCGACACCTGCAAGTTAGCGAAACGACAAAGCAACACAAAACATCCTAGAATCTGACCAAAAGTTACAAAATTGCAGCTATGGATTAATCAAACCTAATAACACAAAATGCAATCTAAAAAATAATCTAAAATGCTCAAAAACTAAAAATAGGACTTGGGAGGTGCGGGGGTGCCCAAGTGGGCCTCCCACCGTTGGCCCTCGATTTTGGAGCCAATCCACCGGGGATGGGCCCAAAACCTTTTAGGATTGGGGGGTCGGCGAATTGGTTGGTTCAGGTGTCCATGCGTTGGATTTGGGTAAGGTTCGAGCTTCCAAAGGCCACCCAACAACCTCCCTTGCAAAAGAGATTGGTGGATGTGGGAAGGTGAACCAAAAGGGATGCAAGTGGGTCTTCAATTCGGCAACACTTCGTTGCTTGAAAACTCCTTCAACCTGTCTATTTTGGGTGAGAAAAGTCCCACCTTTTATAGACCCAAGGGGTCTCTTTTGGGAGGGAAGCACAAATGCCATGTGTTGGCCATAGGCGCCATGTGGCAGTCTTGTCTTCCCATGAGGGAGGGGAGTCCTCCATTGACTTGAGCTTTGATAAATGCCTTTTGTAACAGTCTTCTAACGGCCCCTCTGTCCACCTACACACGCGTGCAAGGCGGGAGTCCTTAACTGACCGTTCGGGCTGCCACTTGGCACCATTTGCCTTTTTGCCCGTTAAGCTTAGAATTCGTCCCACCCAGGGACGGATTCAGAATTCGTCCTGGGGTGGGACGGATTCTATTTTGAATTCGTCCCTGGGTGAGACGAATACTGGGCAAAGTGTCCAAGTGTGCCAAATTGCTTCTTGACCTTACAAAATTGCTATGAAAGTGGTTAAGACCACTTGTTTAACCTCTGAGGGCTGCCCTGGGGGCTGTGTTTGTCAAAGCGATCAGTGTTTGCAGTCACATAATCGGATTGGTGCTGTTTTGGTGTCTACAGATGCCCCTTTTTGGGAAGCACTGCGGGTGATGCAGTGCTGAGCAAAAATAGATAACCAAAGCACTAATGATTAGGGTTTCTTGGTAACCTAACCAACTTTTGATGCCCCAAGTATGGAAAGGGCATGCATTCTTGAATCCTTGCTTCTGACGAGCTAAGGAATTTTATTTCAAGTATTAACCTATTTTGGTGAGGTGTGACTTGAACTTAGACATTGATCAGTCATGAACAAGTGAAGGGCATTTTTATCCTCAGGGGGAACCTTGTGTTCATGATTCACGAAATGCCAAGTGTTTGATTGATTTGATTGTTGCTTGTTTACTACCCCAAGCAGGAGCATGATTGTCTTTGTCAATGATTCTTTGAATGCATGTCGTTTTCCTTAATTGGGTGTGTGATTGTTTTCCTTAATCTCGTGCTTTCAGTGGTGATCTTGCATTGTATATTGCTCTCGAGGAAGGTAGAGGTCTTCCTCGTGCTCTCTTTCATAAATGAAAAAGAGAGCAATATGCCTCTGCACCTGCTATCTATCAAGAACACTCACTGAGGCCAAAGCCTTGAGGGAATGCTGTTACCCCTTCAACTGGAATTCGTCCCTGGGCAGGACGAATTCTGACTACCATTCGTCCCTGGGTGGGACGAATTCTTCTGTTTTGGGGAAATTGACCTGCTTCTACTCCAATTTCGGATCTCGAGACCTATAAAACGCTTGCAAATAGGGCGGTTATGTAATTAGGGCCATTTTGGGACGACCCAGATGGTCGGATTGTCCCAATTTGGCCTCCACCATCGGGAATTTGGCCTCGACACTTGCAAGTCAGCGAAACGACAAAGCAATACAAAACATCCTAGAATCTGACCAAAAGTTACAAAATTGCAGCTATGGATTAATCAAACCTAATAACACAAAATGCAATCTAAAAAATAATCTAAAATGCTCAAAAACTAAAAATAGGACTTGGGAGGTGCGGGGGTGCCCAAGTGGGCCTCCCACCGTTGGCACTTGATTTTGGAGACAATCCACCAGGGATGGGCCCAAAACCTTTTAGGATTGGGGGGTCGGTGAATTGGTTGGTTCAGGTGTCCATCCGTTGGATTTGGGTAAGGTTTGAGCTTCCAAATGCCACCCAACAACCTCCCTTGCAAAAGAGATTGGTAGATGTGGGAAGGTGAACTAAAAGGGATGCAAGTGGGTCTTCAATTTGGCAAGCACTTCATTGCTTTGAAAACTCCTTCAACCTTGTCTATTTTGGGTGAGAAAAGTCCCACCTTTTATAGACCCATGGGGTCTCTTTTGGGAGGGAAGCACAAATGCCATGTTTTGGCCATAGGTGCCATGTGGTAATCTTGTCTTCCCATGAGGGAGGGGAGTCCTCCATTGACTTGAGCTTTGATAAATGCCTTTTGTGACGATCTTCTAACGGCCCCTCCGTCCACCTACACACGCGTGCAAGGCGAGAGTCCTTAATCGACTGTTCTGGGCTGCCACTTGGCACCATTTGTCTTTTTTCCCGTTAAGCTTAGAATTCATCCCACCCAGGGACGGATTCAGAATTCGTCCTGGGGTGGGACGGATTCTATTTTGAATTCGTCCCTAGGTGAGACGAATATTGGGCAAAGTGTCCAAGTGTGCCAAATTGCTTCTTGACCTTACAAAATTGCTATGAAAGTGGTTAAGACCACTGTTTAACCTCTGAGGGCTGCCCTGGGGGCTGTGTTTGTCAAAGTGATCAGTGTTTGCAGTCACATAATCGGATTGGTGCTATTTTGGTGTCTACAAAAATGAATATGAATGTATTAGCCATGATGGATCAAACACTTTATAGACAATAAAATCATGTAAATCGGACGAGACTTCTATGTTTCACTCTTATCGATAGCATATGACCCTATTGAGAAATATTATAGGGTTAATTAGGGCTCATGTACACTATTGGGAAGGTTTCCTTCAGTTTTCGAAAGTTTTGGGCCATTTACCCATGACTGTATCACCTAGGGATGGTCATAGTTTGTGACCATATCACCTAGGGATGGCCATAAGCAACCATCCCTTGGTGGGATGGCCATGAACCAGACCCTCCAAAAGTCAAAGGGCAAGAGAAATGGTAATCAATTCTTGCCATTTTCCTTGCCCAGTCATAAGAAAATTATTTGGAGGTTGTCATAGACATCAAGACCTACAAATTGGAGGTCCAAAATGGGCAACCTCTTCCACCCTGTGCATGGCAAAAGAATCGATAAGCAACAACACTTGCCTTGCATGCCATAACTTACCACTTTTCCCCCTATGCCCTATTTGGGCTATAAATTGAGGTTCTCTCACCCAATTTAAAGAGATAAAAATTCAAGCATTGCTCATGAAGTGATGCTCACATTTGTCCTCACATTTTCCCTCACTTTATCCCAAGTATTTTCCTTGAAATCCTCTTCATTCTAAGGTGCATTAAGGGGATCCTAAAATATTCCAAATCCATTCCGAAACATATAAAATTGGAGAGTAATTTGACCACATTTTTTGATAAGATATTTAGGAGGGTTCTAAACCAGATCCCTTTAAAATTGGTGGCAAAAACCACCCAGTTTTGCGACCATCCCACCAAGGGATAGATAATAGTCCTAGTTGCACCTGTCAGGTATGGCCATGAAATGGCTAACATTTTTGATGCAATTCTATCATAGATCATTTATAAATCATTATAATAGCCTTACATTAAATTTTGGTTAAATTGTGAGTAGTTTTGATGGGTCAATTTAGGTTTTTGTGATTACAGGCTTAGTTGTTCTTGCCAGGAACGACCACTCTTTTTGATAAAAAATTCCTTTTAATTTATGGTTAGATCTTCCCAAAAATAATATTAATAACATTATAATAAATTTTCAAGTCATTTGGAGTTGTTTTTATTTGTCGCAAATTAGTTTTATATTCATTATTGCATGCTTTTCAAGGTTTTCTATACAAAATGCATATGCTATTAACAATTTTCAATATCTTATGTGTAGGTTCAGGTATTCTAGGCATGATCGAGGAGCTAAGAGGTATATTAAAAGAATCCCAATATTAGATCTCAATTGTGGGTTGCGAGAAGAACATTAAAACATGCCATTAAACTCTTGAAGGGATTCGATCCTTTGTAACTTGTAATTCAAAATGTATAAAAATGATAAGCCCTCAAAGGGGATGTATTGTAACCTTTTGGAATTGATGAATTTATAAATACAAGGAGAAATCCCCCCTATTTTATTGCAAACTATTCTTCATTTGATTAGTTTGCATATTTTGCACCTTTTTCTTTGAATGCTAGCTTATAACTACAATTGCATTTCAATACAATAATTTAAGGTGTGCTATTTTTCACACTTATTCAATGGTGATCATGGTGGGACCGTGTGTCCCTTGTCCCCTTTTATTTTTTTACTTTTGACCTTCTTTTATGTTTTGTACATTGCATGTTCTGGCCGTTTTGAGCAAAAACAACCCCTAAATCCTTGGTTGGAACTACTCAGAACGACCACTGTAAAGATCCCTACCAAGTATGGCCTCCAAATTTGAAGTCATCCCACCCAAGGATGGCCACAAAACCAAGGGGTTTTAGCCAAAATTGCTAGAAACAACAAGTTCCAAAATAGAAAAGGTAACCTTCCAAACCTACAATTTGCATCTAGGTTGTTTCAAAAATATTGAATTTCAAATTTTCTTATATTTTTTGTGCATGTGATGCTTATATTTAATATTTCTAAGTTTTGCATTAACAAAATTGAAGAAAAATATGAAAAATAACAACCTTCAAAATGTATTTTTCTAGTTTTCCTGCTTGTGACCTACCTAAGGGTTAGGTTTTCATATAGTTCAAAATTTTGTAGTTTCCTTTTATATATGCTTATGATTCTAAAAGTAAAATGTAATTTCATGCATTTAGTGAATCATCATTGAATGCTATCTTGTTTTCTTTCAATAATTTTAAAAATAACCACACACACCATGCTTCTCTTTAATGTTAGTGAGTTGGAATTCATCCCCAACCACTTATAGAGTTCAACAATGATGGATTTCATCTCCATACATTGGATCAAATCCCATGTACCCCATATTTAGCCAAATTCAGCTACAATATCCAATGTAGCTTGGAAAATTTACATGTATTTCTCTTCAGAGGGTATAAAATTGACCAAGTGAGTACTAGGTGAGGACTGGTAGGACCTATGATCCCTGATAAGGTATGGATTTCATATTCATACTTTTGTTTGTTCACATAACTGGACTTTCATTGTCAGTTGTCAAGCTATGAATACATAGGTGAAAACCTTTAAACAATTGAGAATTACATCAACATTCAAAAACATGTGAAAGAGATTATGTACAAAAGCAACAAATTTGAAACATGTCAAACAGTTTAGGAACACATAATTCTTGAAATAGATAATCATTTGTATTCTTGTGTGTTTCTATTGATTGTGTATTTGAATCTATAAAACTTAAAAGATATAATCATGTTGTCTACTTTAGGTGTTTCTTTATTGTTTGGGTAATCAACCTAAGATCCTTGATCTGGGACCAAACCCTAATTTTTCAAAAAAAAATATACTTTTTGATTTTGCATCCAATGGATCGATAATCATGCAAATCAGACCTATAACAAAAAAGTTATGTTGGTTTTATGATTACTCTATTTTTGAAGACAAAAATAAGGAAAAACTATACTAAAACATTCATAAAATGGTCTAGACAACTCTAAAAATTACCAAATTTATTTTTTTGTCTTATTTAGCTCCTTATGCACCTATAAAAAAAAAATTGAGTCTTAACTCTTCATGCTTCAAAATTTCCCAAAAATTCCTAAAAGCGAGCATTTCCCCATGGGTCCCAGTTGGCCAAATATTCCAAAAATACAAAATTTTGACCTATAAGTCAAATTTTGGAGCCCTAGACCATTGCAACCAGCTTGTTACACTAATAATTTTGGTATATAGCACCCATAACATTTTTTGAAAGTAAAAAATTTCTTTAGTATGGGTTTTCTTCAGGGTTTGCCTACTCAACACATTATGACAACTATGCATAGCCGAGCTCAATAACGAGCTAGAGAAGAGGAAAAATTTAGGAGAGGACCTGAGAATCATCATTATAGGTATGAGGATCTCCTCATTCCTATATGGTGCCCTAATAGTAGTCACATTCGTTACTCTCTTGAGGATCTCATCATTCCTGCATGATGTCTTGAAAGTCATCATGAGGTTAATCCCTCACTTAGACGACCTGATCATCAAGTTACATTTGCTAGGAGAGCACCAATGGGTTCTTCACATGATAAAAGGGATTATTTGGTTAGCCAACATAGATTCCAAGCTCAAAATAAATATAATTAGCCTACCAAGAGGTCTAGTAGGGAAGTCTACACTCCCTCTACACCACCTAGAACTCCCATCCAACAAGTGGTAGCAATACAGAGTAGGCCTATGCGAAGTTCACATACATCATCAACCAACATGACCATGGGAGAATTAATACAAAGGTCCCCTAAGCATTGGAAAACTCTCATTGAGGTTTTAAATTCTATCGAATTACAACCTCACGATCTTGATGCTTTTACCAACTTTGTGAGATACATACCAATGCACAAAGATCCTGTTATATCCTTTCAAAATTAGGATATCAAACCTATGTCTAACAATTTACCAGAATCTCCTTTGCACATCATCATGTACATCAACAAGATCCCCTATAAGTGAGTGTTGGTTGATACATGTTCCACAATAAACATTATTACCAAAACTACACTCAAACATATCAACATCCCATCTTCGTACATTGTAAAATCCACATTCACCTTGAAATCGTTTAATGATGCTTTGTCCTCCACTATGTGTTCAATAATATTACCTATTCAAGTTGTATGAGAGATATGTGGTGCATCCCCTCCATTGTACGTCAATGCCTCAAATACATTCATGAAGGTTAGGTCCATGTGGTTGATGCTGACCCAAACCCCTTCAAGTATTACAATAAGGATGATCATCCATAGGATTCTACTCATCCATCCATCCCTTTGGATACTAAACCCAACGACCTTATCTAGATTCTAGATTCAACCCTATGGTTAGTTCTAAAGCTACCTTCACCACCATCGCTAGTACCATACCTTATTTCTTCAAATAAGGGAGAGTCAAAAATGCTAACTACAAAAGCTCTCATAGCTATTTTTGACACATTGGTATAATACCTTCCCAATCCTACCAACAAGGAGGAACCAATAGTTGATATGGATGAATCAAATGATATCATACCATCTTCATCCATCACACTTGAGGACATAGTTCACTTGACCAATCCTAAACTTGATGAGTGCATAATACACAATGTTACATGCCCACCTATCATTGAGTTGATCAAGGACCTAGGTCATACTCTTTCCAAGTTTCCACCCATTTATAGCATTTTTGATGAACCTCCTAAGCATGGGTTCCAAGTAGATCACCTTGGACAAGTTGATTAGGCATCCATTACTGGTCCAAGTGCCAATGCATCTTCTCATGATTTTTTTGGAATGATAAATCTAATGAAGAAGAACCAAAGTCCTTCGAATTCATCTAGGCTACTTTTGACTCCATCCAACATTCCATCCATACCACAAGAGATTCCATCGATGGATTCAGTCACACCTACTCCATATCGCTCAACATCTACATAAAATCAAGAATAGATGTACCCCTTACACCAAAGTGGGGGTAATCCCAAATACCACAGTTGAACACTCTAAAATAGAACAAGAGCATGTGGATATACTCACTACCCACAATCATCATGAACCATCCACATTTACTTAGACAATTTGGATAGGCTAGCCAATGTTGATTTACTAGTGAGTCACCATAACAATGATTTACAACAGATCTTAAATTGACTCACAAGCATTGAGTTACGGTTGAATCATCCAAAATCTCATCCAAAATTGACTCATGTTCAATCTAATGTTAAGTCTCAAAAAAAGTAGGGGCAAAGACAACAACACCATCAACCTCACATGTATACACCATTGCTTGAATCTTTGGTGTCACTCTTTAATCTATTATGTGAGGCCAAAGCTATCACATTGCCATATATCTGCCCTTTGGATCCCAATAGGCATAAACCAATGTGGTATTGAGAGATCCAAAACTATCCTTATCATCAAGTAAATGGTCATATCATTAATTCATATATCACATTCAAGAGTAAGTTACATGATATCAACAATCAATAGATTACCATATGTGAGGACCTATTACATATATATGGGAGTCAAGAAGATCAACCTAAAAAACTAAATAATATGAATATAACCCCATCATCACATAAAATGAGGTGACCTTCACCTTATTTAGAGCATCAATATCATACTTGGACTCCAGTAGTTGAGCCCATGTCAAGCATCCTTTATAAATTGCAATAAACAAAGGCAATAGTGTTACTATATATACCCTTGGTCAATCCAAAAATGTCTAGATCTAAACACTACAGAAAGGATCATTATTACCTCTATAATTGAATGAAAGGACATGATATTAGCAGTTGTCATATGTGGTCCAATATTATATTGATAGTGAAGTTGTATCCACAAATGGGTCACTCATTTTATCCCATGAAGACAATGGTATTACTCATAATTCCCTTCCACAATGGGGGGATTCAATATCTATCACTCCTCCTAGCTAAGCCAATACCATTGCATCAAACATAGTATATATTGGGGATATCCAAGGTGTCACACCTTATCGACTATTTACATCACAAGAAATTAAGCAAATTGAGGATCCTAAAGGTATTGCACCTTCCTTACTTCCTTTGATCACCACAAATGTTGGGGGTACACAAGGTATTGCACCTTCCTCCTAGAATCACAAAGTAATCAAAGTTACAAAAGGCTCCAAAGATATCCATAAACCCTTACGTCAACCTAAAACACCCCTAGGTATTCTACAACTATCTAGGTCAACCTAAAATTCTCTTGGGTGGTCTACAACCATCTAAGTCAACCCAAAACACCCCAAGGTGGTCTACAATCATCTAGGTCAACCTAAAACATTCCTAGGCAGTCTACGACCATCTAGGTCAACCTCAAATTCCCCTAGGTAGTCTACGGCCATCTAGGTCAACCCAAAACACTCCTAGGAGGTCTACAATGATCTAGGTCACCCCAAAATGCCCCAAAGGTATCTATAAGCTCTTTTGTCAATCTAAAATACTCTTAGGTAGTCTACAACCATCTAGGTCACCCCAAAATGCTCCAAAGGCATCTATAAGTCATTTGGTCACCCTAAAACACCCCTAGGTAGTCTACGATCATATAAGTCATCCCAAAAGTATCCAAATATATCTATAAACCATTTGGTCACCCTAAAATGCTCCTACACAGTACGACCATCTAGGTCACCCCAAAATGCCCCAAAGGCATCTATAAACCCTTTGGTCACCCTAAAATGCTCCTAGGTGGTATATGATCATCTAGATCACCCCAAAATGCCCCAAAGACATCTATAAGCCCTTTGGTCACCCTAAAATGCTCCTAAGTGGTCTATGACAATCTAGGTCACCCCAAAATACCCCAAAGGCATCTATAAGCCCTTTTGTCACCCTAAAATACCCCTAGGCAGTCTATGACCATCTAGGTTATCCCAAAATACCCGAAAGGTATCTATAAGCCTTTTGGTCATCCAAAAAGCACCAATGGTATTCATTAATCCCAGTGGGCAACCTGTATATACAAATATATATCAAAAATACAAAAACATCATTAAAAACTCAAAAACATAAAAATATTACTTCATTGCACTTCACATAATTTGCATTTCAACATCAATTGAATTAGGAAAATACACCATTGCATTATGTATTATTAGAAATTGATAATACATGTCTAGCACAAGGTCTGTATACTAGAAATATGTTAAATTCACAGTTATCATATGTCAATGTTATCACCTTTTTACATTACATGTATCATTTATATTTATACTCCATATTGTATGTCTGTTTCCCGACACTTAGCCATTGTTTTTAAGACATAGTTAAGGATTTTTGGTCACTCAGCCATATCTAGTTTTCTTTACAGATTTTGTAGAAAGCTATCATGATTTTTAGAATGTATAATCCTACTTAGATTATACCTTATATACATCAAAATATTGACACATTTTTACATTATTAAATCTGAGTTCATCATAAGGAAATATGAAACCTACAAAGTGGTCTAGGTTACCTTAAGTGAAAAGTTTATCTCGCTCATACCCATATGTGAATGGTTCAAAGATGCTAAGAATTGACAAAAGGACAAGTTCCTCCTTACCCAAAATTATCAAAATCCCTTGCCTCACACCAAATTGGGGCAAGTATCAAACATAGAAAAATAAATAGTGATTATTAGCACTTCAAAATATGCAAAAATAAATAGTGGTTTTTACCATTAGAAAAAGCAAAATAAATGGTGGTCCTCACCACTATCAAAATCCCTTGCTCACCATAACACAAATGAGAAAATTACTTGAAAAAATCAAAATTAAAAGAAACAAAGGGAGTTTTGAACTTGAATCCCTAGAAATGTCAACACTAGAGAACCATAAGGTGATCATAATTTTAGGTTGGGTGGCATCAATCCCACTTGGAAATGGTGGTATCCTTACGCATGATGATATGTCTGCCATATAAGCAACTTGCTTTTTTCTAGACCAATTTTTGCATGCGAATGAACTAGCTTTTGGTAGCCTATACTACCTAGTGGTCTAATCCAACTAAGTACAAAAATCAGGATAATAAGACTCGTAGGGTGATCTCTATTACATATAGGATGAATCAATCCTATTTGGCACTAGGGTAACTATATGCAGTATCATAGTAATGAACTCACATGCACACACAAGGATATTGACTATCTTGGTTATCTTAGAATATTTATACATTGTTAAAAGTATTGCATGGTTATTATACAAATTTTGATTAGGTAACCAGAGTGTTTGAGTGTTCTAAAAATCCTAAACACATCATAAAATAGCATACTATTCATCCCATTTCATATCATGTCATCACATGTTTGTTAGTATACATTTTCACAAGCCATTACATAGTGTCATGATAATATTACAATAATGAGATACATTTTTTTTACTTCCTTTGATCACCACAAATGTCACCCCTAGGTGGTCTATGACTGTGTCGGGCAACTTAAAATTCTCTTAGGTGGTCTACAACCATCTAGGTCAACCTAAAGCACCCCAAGGTGATCTACAATCATTTAGGTCAACCTAAAACATTCCTAGGCAGTCTACGACCATCTAGGTAATCCTCAAATTCCCCTAGGTAGTCTACGACCATCTAGGTCAACCCAAAACACTCCTAGGAGGTCTACAACCATCTAGGTCACCCAAAAATTCCCCAAAGGTATCTATAAGCTCTTTGGTCAATCTAAAATACTCCTAGGTAGTCTAAAACCATCTAAGTCACCCCAAAATGCTCCAAATTCATCTATAAGTCATTTGGTCACCCTAAAACACCCCTAGGTAGTCTACAAAAATAATAAATAATCCCAAAATGCTCCAAAGATATCTATAAACCCTTTGGTCACCCTAAAATGCTCCTACATAGCATACGACCATCTAGGTCACCCCAAAAATGCCCCAAAGGCATCTATAAACCCTTTGGTCACCCTAAAATGCTCCTAGGTGGTATTTGATTGTCTAGATCACCCCAAAATGCCCCAAAGACATCTATAAGCCCTTTGGTGACCCTGAAATTCTTCTAAGTGGTCTATGACCATCTAGGTTACCTCAAAATGCCCCAAAGGCATCTATAAGCTCTTTGGTCACCCTAAAATACCCTTAGGCAGTCTACGACCATCTAGTTTATCGCAAAATACCTGAAAGGTATCTATAATCCTTTTGATCATCCAAAAAGCACCAATGGTATTCATTAAGCCCATTGGTCAACCTATATATACAAATATATATCAAAAATACAAAAACTTCATTAAAAACTCAAAAACATAAAAATATTACTTCATTGCACTTCACATCATTTGCATTTCAACATCAATTGAATTAGGAAAATACACCATTGCATTATGTATTATTATAAATTGATAATACATGTCTAGCACAAGGTCTGTATACTAGAAATATGTTAAATTCATGGTTATCATATGTCAATGTTATCACCTTTTTACATTACATGTATCATTTATATTTATACTCCATATTGTATGTCTATTTCCTGACACTTAGCCATTGTTTGTAAGACATAGTTAAGGATTTATGTATATCTAGTTTTCTTTTATACTCCATATTGTATGTCTATTTCCTGACACTTAGCCATTGTTTGTAAGACATAGTTAAGGATTTATGTATATCTAGTTTTCTTTTCAGATTTTGTAGAAATCTATCATGATTTTTAGAAGGTATAATCCTGCTTAGATTATACCTTATATACATCAAAATATTGACACATTTTTACATTATTAAATCTGAGTTGAGCACAAGGAAATATGAAACCTACAAAGTGGTCTAGATTACCTTAAGTGAAAAGTTTATCTCACTCATACCCCTATGCGAATGGTTCAAAGATGCTAAGAATTGACAAAAGGAAAAGTTCCTCCTTACCCAAAATTATCAAAATCCCTTGCCTCACACCAAATTGGGGCAAGTATCCAAAATAGAAAAATAAATAGTGATTATTATCACTTCACAATATGCAAAAAGAAACAATGGTTTTTACCATTAGAAAAAGCAAAATAAATAGTGGTTCTCACCACTATCAAAATCCCTTGCTCACCATAACACAAATGAGCAAATCCCTTGAAAAATTCAAAATTAAAAGAAACAAAGGGAGTTTTGAACTTGAATCCCTAGAAATGTCAACACTAGAGAACCGTAAGGTGATCATAATTTCAGTTTTGGTGGCATCAAGCCTACTTGGAAATGGTGGTATCCTTACGCATGATGATATGTCTTCCATATAAGCAACTTGCTTTTTTCTAGACCAATTTTTGCATGCGAATGAACTAGATTTTGGTAGCCTATACTACCTAGTGGTCTAATCCAACTAAGTACAAAAATTAGGATAATAAGACTCGTAGGGTGATCTCTAGTACATATAGGATGAATCAATCCTATTTGGCACTAGGGTAACTATATGCATTATCATAGTAATGAACTCACATTCACACACAAGGATATTGACTCTATTGGTTATCCTAGAATATTTATACATTGTTAAAAGTATTGCATGGTTATTATACAAATTTTTATTAGGTAACTAGAGTGTTTGAGTCTTTTGAAAATCCTAAACACATCATAAAATAGTATACTATTCATCCCATTTCATATGATGCCATCACATGTTTGTTAGTATACATTTTCACAAGCCATTACATAGTGTCATGATAATATTACAATAATGAGATACATTTTTTTTACAACCTATGGTGGTAGCATATAATGTGTCAATTAGTCATCATGAATCCATCCTACAAATGAAATCAAATCATCCATTTTATTTTGCATTTACAAATCACCATATCATCACATTACATCATAGGAAAAATACATTCATACATGTTAAAGATCCATCACAACATCATATATCACATATAAGCATTTCATACATCTCATAAAATTATTAAGAAACACATAATGATAATAGAAAACTCATATATATGTATGAAATCAAAAGCTACATCATCATACATAAATTTCCCATAGGATACATTAAAGTGGGTCCTTATACCTCATAAGTCCTAAAAATATAAAAAAAAAGAGCCATCAGAGTCTCACAAACCATGGTCATGGAGGGTTAGTGTTGTGACTCTCACCCTTACCCTCAGTCGAAGTCCACCATGAACTCCTAGATCTACTACCACTTACCCTATCTAACCTTCATGCATAGCTAGGAGGCCTCATATGTGCAGAAGACTATCCTATACCACTCCTACGACTCTGGTGTGATACTTAGTAGATGTACAATCTGGTATGCACTCCTTAAGGTGCACTATCTCATCCTCTAACTTGTTAGTATAAGTTTACTCCTATCAATAATAATTTTTGTAGGTTTCTACTAAGGCCTAAAGTTGTGCCTCCTCCTCTTGTAGCCTGGATATCTTGTCACTACTAGACCCCTCATGGATAGGTCTCCATTCTCTAACCTATGCCTATAGCATAGCTATCAATGTTGCCTGCATCTCCATATCAACCCAAAGCATCTCTCTCTCATTGACATCTCATAAGCTCACCTTGCAACTTAGTAATCATAGCATATCGAGTTGCTAGTTGTACCTACATACCCTAATCATCAAAGTTGGACTCACCCAAGTCACCCTACATATCCCCTAAGTCAAGGATCTATATCCACTAGTCTGCTACACGACAATGTACATATCGCTCGCCTGTGCTTGCCTCATCATATTGAGAGTTATCCTAACCCTCCTCCTTTGGAGCATCCCTAGGTGCCTTTGGAAGCATGAGATTCTAGGCAAAGGAAACACTAATTGCGATGCATTCAAATCAAATACGCTTAAATCCTAGAAATGTAAAGTGCATGAAATGAAAGAGACGCATTGAAATGAGATACAAGAAAAATGGAGAAAACACAGCCCTTTCATTAAACTTTCTTGATCTCTGTTACAAAGACGCCTCCTCCCTTTTCAGGGGCTAGGAGCGTTAAAAGAATTTGATTACAATCAAGACTTAAGGTTCCTCTTTTTGCATGCCCACACTTGAAATGGGTGGGCCAAGATGATGCCGTCGCTGATGTTGATGAGTCCTTAACCTCTACTGCTCCTCCTGCGAACAAAGAAACAACAAAGATGTTAGTAGCACCTGTTGCAAATAGTAAGTGTTTGTTCTCTAAAATCACCAAAAGATGCATGTAAATAATTAGCCAAATCGATAGACAAAATGACTCTAAATGACCTGAAAACCTGATAGAAGACAAAAGATATCATCAGAGGGCCACTACCATTGAAATAGTTGGCCAATCTACCTTCACCTGGAATTCGTCCCTGGGCAGGGCGAATTTTGACTGCAATTCGTCCCTGGGTGGGACGAATTCTACTATGTTGGAAAAGCCGAACTGACACCGCTCCAATGCCGACTCCCGAGACCTCCAAAACACCTGAAAATAGGGGGGTTATGTAATTGGGGCCATTTTGGGATGACCCAGATGGTTGGATTCTCCCAATTTGGCCTCTATCCTTAGGAATTCAATGTCGCCACTTGCAAGTTAGTAGGACAACAAAGCGACAAAAGGCATGATAAAATCTGATCAAAATATTATGAAATTGAAGCTATGAGTTAACCAAATAGAATAGCATGAGATGCAACCTGAAACAATAATCTAGAATTCTTTTGGAATAAAACTTAGAAAGTGTGGGGGTGCCCAAGTGGGCCTCCCACCGTTGGCACTTGATCTTGGCGCAAATCCACTAGGGATGGGCCCAAAACCTCTTAGGATTGGGATGTCTACAAATTTGTGGTGTATGGTGGTCAAATGTTGGATTTGGGTTGGATTCACACTTCCAAAAGCCACCCAATAACCTCTCTTGCAAAAGAGATTAGTGGATGTGAGAAAATGAACCAAAAGGATGCAAGTGGGTAATCAATCGGATAGCACTTCATTGCTTGAAATCGCCTCCAATATGTCCTCTTTGGGTGAGAAAAGTCCCACATTTTATAGACCCATGGGGTCTCTTTTGAGAGGGAAGCATAAGTGCCATGTGTTGGTCATAGGTGCCATGTGGCGGTTATGTCTTCCCATGAGGGAGGAGAGTCCTCCATGACTTGGGCTTTCATAACTGCCCTTGTGACAGTCCTCTAACGGCCTATCTGTCCACCCACACACGCGTGCGAGGCAGGAGTCATCAACTGACTGTCCTGGGCTACCACTTGGCACCATTCTTCTTTTTGCTCGTTAAACTCAGAATTCGTCCCTACCAGAGACGATTTCAGAATTCATCCCTGGGTGAGACGAATTCCAATTAGTATTCGTCCCTGGGTGAGATGAATACTGAGAAAAGTGTCTAAATGTGCCAAATTGCTTCCTGACCTTACAAAATTGCTATGAAAGTGG
Source organism: Wollemia nobilis (assembly GCA_028583015.1). Lineage (NCBI taxonomy): Eukaryota > Viridiplantae > Streptophyta > Pinopsida > Araucariales > Araucariaceae > Wollemia > Wollemia nobilis. The sequence goes on along the minus strand of JAQPPZ010002898.1, from coordinate 727,148 downwards.
TTAGGACCACTGTTTGACCTCTGAGGGCTGCCCTAGGGGTTGTGTTTGTCAACGCGATCAGTGTTTGCAGTCACATAATCGAATTGGTGCTGTTTTGGTGTCTACAGCCTCCTCCACCATACTAGTTATAGCCCTTCCTAGTGGCCCCTCTCCTTGCCACTTTCGAGTCACCCACCAAGTTTCATACTCCTCTATCATTCTAATATCATCTACCTCAAATATTTCTACTATAGGGTATGAATCCTCGCACAAGGCCTCCATTGTAGGTCAACTAAGAGTCATCTCAGCCTTGCTATAATGGTAGATCATCGGATCACTAGGCAAGCCTTGGTATAGCCCAAATTATCATAGGACTCGAGCATAAGGGAATTACTCTCGCTTAGTACTATGTCACCTATCTAGCATTCTAGCTTACCTCACATGGTGTAGTGGTGTCTCAGCATCAACCCATACTGGAAAATATCTATAATGTATCCAGGTAATCTTCTCTACCTCAAGTCATGTAAAGGACTATGTATAGTGCTCAACATCACCTACAAAATGATGGCTCTGACCTATCTCCTGAGCCCTTTGCCATAGTATTCTATAACCTATGTCCATTTCAGTAAGTTGTGCTTGAGTCATCTAAGGTAATTGAAAGCACGAGGATACGGAAGCAAAAAGGAAAGCGAAGATGCGATGCAAATTAAACTTAGACTTAACGCTAAATCCTAGGAATTTGAAAGTGCATGAAAAGAGGGAAAAGCATGAGCGAATCGGAATGAAAAAAATGCAAATAAAGAAGACAACCCTTTTTATTGATATGTTTCACAACTCGGTTACAATGCGCATCCTCCCCTTCCAAGGGCTAGGAGCGTTTAGATAAGCGTTCTTGTTACATCCATGGATGCCCTTCCTTCTTCCGCGTGCCCACATGTAAAATGGGCGGACCAAACGTCATCGCCGCTCATGTTGGTGAGTCTTGACTCCTTGCTACTCCTCCGATGTCTAGACCCTACGTTCAAAGGAACAAGAAACAATCAGTAGCACCTGTAGATAAAGTAAAGCATGCAATCCCCAAGCCTACGGTAAGTGAATGAGAAAAAATGAATTAAACTATGACTAAAATGAATCCAAATGCTCTAAAAATTTGACAGGGGCATCAAGGCATCCCAAAGAAAATACTGCAAATGAAACAGTCAAGAAATTCCTCGCCGATTTGAATTCGCTCCGGGGTGGGACGAATTCACCTACAACAAAACGCTGAAAAGGTATTGTCCCAAATGTCCTGCCTAGGAAGCTCCAAAAGACCTGCAAACTTGGGGTTAGCTAATTGGGGGTATTTTGGGAAGACCCAGATGGTCATATTTTCCCAATTTGGCCTCCATCAATGGGAATTTGATGATGCTACCTGTAGGTTAGTAGAGGCGAGCAAAGATAGAAACATGATCAAAATTGTTCAAAACGGAAAGAAATTTAAATGATAACCTATCTAAGCATCATAGAATTGAATGCAAAAATGAAAGAAAGAAAATCTGCCATAGATTTCCAATCGCTCCAAAGGGGGGCGATTAGGACTATAGCAGTGTGGGAGGGGGGCGCCCATGGGGCAGGATGCTCACCGTTTGGGGCCTGATTTCGGCACCAATCCACTTGGGATGGGTCCAAAATCTCTTGTGGGGTATTGTCGACAAATTGGGTGGGATATTGTGGCCAAATGTTGGGTTTGGTTCCAGATTTGTGCTTCCAATAACCACCCTATGACCTCCTCTCCGAAAGAGATCAAGGATGTGAAAGACACAACTCAAAAGGGGTGTGGGTGTGAAAATAAAATGACAGCACTTCGTTGCTCCAAAATGCTCCTTCTCTGTATATTTTGGGGTGAGGAAACTCACCAATTTATAGACCTGGAGGTCTCTTGAAATGGGCATGCAGAGGCGCCACTTGGCAATCATGCCTTCCCAGGGGGGAGGAGATTCCTCCCTGAATAGGGACTTCATGACTGCCCTTGTAACAACCTCTAACGCTCGAAAATGCTCACCCACACTCCCCTGCGATGAAGGAAGCGTTAAGTGGTGGATCTGAGCTGCCATTTGTCAAGATTTGACTTTTTTCCCGTCAAACCTGAAATTTGCCCCACCCTGGAGCGAATCTGGAATTCGTCCCTGGATGGGGCAAATCCCAGTTTGAATTCGTCCCTGGGTGGAACGGATACTGAGCAAAGTGCTTGAAGGTGCCAAATTGATTTTTGACCTTCCAAAACTATTGTGAGAGTGGTTAGGACCACTGTTTAACCTCTGGGGGCTGCCCTTGGGGTTGTGTGTGTCAATGCGATCAGTGTTTGCAGTCACATAATCGGATTGGTGCTATTTTGGTGTCTACAGATGCCCCTTTTTGGGATGCGCTGTGCATGGCACAGCACCGAGCAAAAATAGATAACCAAAGCACTAATGATTAGGGTTTCTCAGTAACCTAACCAAATTTTGATGCCCCAAGTATGGAAAGGGCATGCATTCTTGAATCCTTGCTTCTGACGAGCGAAGGAACTTAATTCAAGTGTTAACCTTTTTCGGTGAGGTGTTACTTGATCTTGGACATTGATCAGTCATGAATAGGCAAAGGGTGCAACCTTTTGTCTATGAGAACCTTGAGTTCATGATTCATGAAATGCCAAGTGATTTGATCAGCTTGTGATTATTGCTTGTTTACTGCCCCAAGCAGGAGCGTGATTGTCTTTGTCAATGATTCTTTGAATGCATGTCGTTTTCCTTAATTGGGTGTGTACTTGTTGACTGGTGACTAAGTGTGACTACCCCCTCAAGCGACGAATCGATGAGGGAATGACCTTCATGAGAAAAGTGATGAGTCGCTTGACCCAAAATGACTTGTGCAAGGGTGCCTTCAGATGTGTAGCGTTACATGTGTGTGCAGTTTTTCGACATTTAGACCTATTTTTGGTGGGTGTTAACCCTTTTGGTGACGCTGTTTTGGAGCTAAAATTGTCAAAAATCCATTCTCCCGTGGAGCGGTCCGGCTATGGTAGCCTTCTTAGGGAGTAGGATAGTGACAATTTGTGACCCCTACGTCTATTTTGGATGCCAAGAATGTCAGGCGCGAAAGCGCCTTCGTTTGGCAATGTTATTGCTATTTTTGGTTGGATTTTGACCCTTTTGGCGACGCCGCTTGGGGATGAAATTCTCGAAAATCTGTCTTCCCGTGGAGTGGTCCGGCTATGGTAGCCTTCTTAGGGAGGAGGATAGTGAGGATTTGTGACCCCGACGTCCGTTTTGCATGCCCGGGATGTCAAGTGCAAAAGCACTTTCATCGGGCAAGTTTATTAGCTGTTTTGGTGCATTTTTGTTCAATTTTTGTTGTTTTTTGAAATTTTTGCCCTGAATTCATTTCGGGGTGGGATGAATACCAGCTTAGTATTCATCCCAGGGTGGTACGAGTGCTAACCAGAGTGCTCATCCCAGGGAGGAATGAATATTAGCTCAAAAAGCCTATTTAAAGGCCAAAACTAGGGTTTGGGCTCATTTGCATTCAAATTTTCTTGCGATTTGGAGCTCTGAGGAGGAAGAGGTTAATTCTGCGAAGCGAAGCACTGCCGAATTTCTCTCGACATCATGAGCACATAGACCGGATCGAGCAGCGGAGCCGAAGCAAGACCAGTAAGTGCTCCTGATTGTTATTGCTTTTTTTTGTTATATGTTTTAAAACTGCAAGTTATTTGTTTATTTTTCTTTGTTATGTTGTTCTCCAAATTAGAATTGAAACCCTAAAACTGAGCTGAGCACAAACTAAGACTTAGCTTAAAACTGAATGGAAAACGTAGTTTAAACCTAGGTTGAAATTTGATTTTGCTTTTTGAATTTTGTTGTTGTTGAGCTGTATACGCATGTTATTGTTGTACAGTTTTTCATGATGTTAATGTTTTTGTGTTGTTTTCTGTTGTAGGTTGTGAAGAGCCGGTATCGTGTGCCTACTAATTTTTCTGAAGCATGGGAGGCGCTAACTATGGCTGACTGGGAGTGGCTTGATGCCCTTGGGCTCAAGAAAGTGACTCGGTTGGAGCCTGTGGTCGGGGATCGGGCCTATCTGATGGCCCTGATCAACCTATGGGATCCCCGGACCAACACCTTCCATCTCCCAACAGGGGAGATGACAGTGACCTTGGAGGATGTCTATCAGATTCTTTGGATTCCAATAGATGGACTACCGATCCGGACGACGCCATGAGATCAGCGGACAACAGTGTTGACACGCTGCTTCGAGCACAGGGAGGAGCTGGGTGTGGAGAGCCCAGTGGAGAGGGCAAAGGGTGACTGCCAGATTGGTGGGATTTTGGTCCGATGGTGGTTGGAGAAGGGGGTGTTGGGAGTGAGGCACATAGTACTTATGGGCCTCATTTCCAACATGCTGCTACCTGACTCGTCAGGCATGAGGTTCCCGTGGAACCTGATGGATTTGGTTTGCCGATTGGTTGAGTGCCCAATGGAGACACCGTTGATCATGAGGTGGGGCATGGTTATGGTGAGTTGTACGAGGTCTGCTATCGGAGGCGAAAGGGGATTAGCTGTAGCTATCTATTGTAGAGCTGGGCTTGGTAGCACATAGCAGTGGAGAGGCCGACAGGGTTACCATGGATGACTCGGATGGAGATGGTGGATAAGGATATAGGCTATGCTGCTCTGTGGCAGTGGTCTGAGGAGCAAGGACAGAGTCGACGATGGGCAGGTGCCATAGGGCACTATGTCGATGCCTTCGCTCGGCTTACTCCAGGGGAGGTGTCCTGGCGCCCCTACCGGGACTGTCCAGCCTAGCTTGAGGCTAGAGAGTGGCTCCGGTGGGTACGCAGGGGGCGGTGGCTGATTGGGAGGCATGGGACCGAGCATGAGTTCTTCCCTTACAGCCGGGTGACATGATAGTTTGGGGTGCGCCAGGGGTTGCCTAGTGAACCCATGGTCTATCGACATCGGGGGACGAGAGGACTCTGGACCGGCCAGTCATCGTGCCACTTGGCGAGGATTCTGATGCGGTGATTGATGTCCCGGATGTGGATGACGTCGGGACTACTACAGAGTATGACCAATGGTGGACACTACGGTGATGGCGGGGAGAGGGGCCACTAGGAGACGCGGAGGCCACAGCAGCGGGCGGGGAGGGTGCCGAGGCACCAGGAGATGATTGGGGAGCTCCGCTAGATGATGCAGACATGGTGGAGGTAGATGATGTAGATGCAGATCTTGGGATTCTAGATCAGCCGGAGATGCAGGACATCACGGACCAGTGGGAGCCAGAGCAGGTTGCTATTCTCGAGATGCCCATGCCTCGGGCAGGTTCGGAGGACACGGAGGTAGGGGTGCGCATCGAGAATGCATGATTGGTGGAGCTACTATGGAGGCGAGATGAGGAGCTGGGGGAGGCTTTGCAGGAGAGGGATCTCCTACGGACTCAGCTGGTAGAGAAGGCAGAGGCATTGGCGCAGCGTGACGATGCAGTAGCTTATTACCGTCGATGGGAGGCAGAGTGGTTGCGGTGGGAGACAGATTGGTCTCGACATCGGATGGATATGGAGGGAGAGATTATCCGCCTCGGTGGGTGGTTACCTGAGCCCCTAGGAGGTGGATCATCACGTCGAATGAGGGGCAGTGATACTGAGCAGTCAGCATCATCTCGTCGTAGGCGACTGGATGAGGGAGGGGGTAGCAGGCGTGATGCGGGGGCTAGCAGCAGCCACCCTGAGGGGTCCCATAGGACCCACACCATAGGGGGTAGTTCCCGTCGCACCGATCCTGCGTGATCATGGTGGCCGACGCCTTAGGCTTGGGGGTTTTTGGGCTTTTGGCTTTTGGCTTTTGGCTTTTTGTGGGGTCAGATGACCGGATATTGTAGCCTACGGGCATTTTTGATGATATATATACAGATGATTTTATTTTTTTTGTGACACATGTGTCGTGATTTGATGTTATGCCTAATGATTGATGAATGTGTATGTTTGCATGCTAATTTACATTGATGGATGCATGTGTTATGATAGATGCAAATGTTGCTTAATGTTTGTGATATGCAAAATGAATATGAATGAATTGAATTTGTGATTTTGGCGGTGGCACCATAGACTGTTCAGAACTGATGGCCTTTTGTCTTAGGCGATTGCTGTGGTAAGTGACTTTTTATGTATGGTATTTTGTATTTTCTGATGGTGAAGTAGGGCGGAAAGATAGTTACAGTTGGTTTATAATGTAGTTAGGTTTTCTGAGACTCAGATGTTTTAACTAACTATCCAAAATTGTATTTTATCTTACAAGACTTTTGAACAAGGTATGAATCCGACTTGTCTTTGACCCAGTTATTTCACATCCCTATGTGTGCAATTGAGTTCGTTTTATGTGGTATTTGTCAGGATACCGCCAGTGCCAGATAGGCTGTCAACCAAACCTGTACTGAGGATCACCTAATTAGCCCCACTAACTCCTTTGTTGTATTTAGTCAAATTAATCTACGGTGCGATCCAGGATACCATAAGCTAGCTCATCCACATGCAAACATTGATCTGTACACAAGTTAATGCGACAGATATATCATCATGCGGGAGGTTTGCCACGAGTGACCGATAGGCTATCAACCAAACCGGTACTGAGGTTTATCTCATGACCTTCCGAATGCTGAGAGTTCTAGGGATTCAAGTTCGACTCCCTTCTTTTCTTCAATTGTATTGGGATACTTGCTCGTTTATAGTGATAAAAATCACTGTTTATTTTTGTTATTTTTCTTTTGAGCAAGGGATTTGAATAATGAGTGATGAGAATCGCTATTGTATGTGCCTTTGGATGTATGCACTTTGGTTGTGATGTCAAATTTTTGGAGTTTTGACCTTTCGCAAATTTGTATGATGTTTGCAACTTCTTTTGAGAACTTGGGATTCTTGGGGAATTGGGTAGGGAAGATTCTTGTCCTTTTGCCAACTCTCAGCATTCTTGAGGTCATTCGCATAGGGGGATGAGCAAGATAACCATTTCGCTTATGGTGACCTGGATTGCTTTGCAGGTTTCATCTTTCGTTCACACAACTTGGGAATTTTTATGTGTTTTAACTTGTGTTGGGATGCTACGTAACAAGGTGTGATCCAAGTAGAACTCTACCTTCATAAAATTTGTCTGACTTTGTACAGCATTTGGTTAAAAAGCTATTGACAGCTGAATGACGAAAACTCTTGATACATTAAATGTCAACTAACTATAGTATGGCGAAAAGATGCAAATGGCGTTTATTTGTGATGGACTATTTATAGAGCAGTAAAATATGGAACAAGATGGATTTGCCAAGTAATTACAGTCTATGGCGCCTTGACCTAGATGACCACAAATATGCAATGTATGGATGTGATGCTTAATGAGCTATATCTGTTTGTGTTGTTTTTTTTTTTTTTTGTGAGTATGAAGATGAGATGCAAAAGAGCTTTGTATTGTTGTGATGATTTTGAGTATGCATGGAAATGAGATGCAAATTTTTGTTATTTTTGATGATTTTTTTTTTTTTGGATTTGCTTATTTTTGACCAAGCGATTATGGGAATCCTTGGAGCTTTTTGGGATTGACCAAGCGATTGTATGGGAATCCTTGGAGCATTTTGGGATTGACCAAGTGATTGTAGGAATCCTTGGAGCATTTTGGGATTGACCAAGCGATTGTAGGAATCCTTGGAGCATTTTGGGATTGACCAAGCGATTGTAGGAATCCTTGGAGCATTTTGGGATTGACCAAGCGATTGTAGGAATCCTTGGAGCATTTTGGGATTGACCAAGCGATTGTAGGAATCCTTGGAGCATTTTGTTTGGGCTATGGCTCTTTTAGATATGGAATGGCTGCAAATGACTGATGTTCAAGGGTTCTAGTTCCTTGATTCCATCAAGAGAGGCTAGCCGGTATGTTCTAGGCCCTATTTTACTATCAATTACATAGGGACCTAACCAATTTGCCATGAACTTGTCCCTTAGATGGGATGGCAAACTAGAGTTCTGTTGGTTCTCTTTTAAGACCAAGTCACCAACCTAAAAGTCCCTCAGGTGAACTTTCATGTTGTATGCTCTCTTAAGTCGCTCTTGATAGATACGTAAATGCTCGAGAGCATTAACACGTCGTTCATCGAGCAATGTAAGCTGGTCTAACCGGGCCTATCGCGTAGTGTCATCATCGATGAACTCTTGCATTGAAATGCGTAGGGAAGGAATCTCCAACTCGAGAGGCATGATAGCCTCGGAGCCATACACGAGCGAAAATGGAGTTGCCCTAGTGGGTGTCCGAATGCTAGTGCGATAAGCCCACAGGGCAAGTGGGATCTGAATGTGCCAATCCTTATGACTATCTGTGACTATCTTTTTGAGGATGGCAACTAGCATTTTGTTTGATGCCTCTGCTTGCCCATTTGCCTGCGGATAATAGGGTGTCAAAAAACTATGCTAAATTTTGTACTTTGTGGTCAAAGCATGCACATCTTTGTTCTTGAATGACGTCCCATTATTCGAGATTATCTTGGATGGAATACCAAAATGACATATGATGTTATGTAAAATGAACTCCACAATGCGGGGTCCAGTCATAGAGGTAAGCGAAACTGCTTCCACCCACTTGGTGAAATACTCTGTGGCCATTATGATGAACGTGTGATGGCCTGACGACGTAGGGGAGATCTTTTCGATTAGATCTAAGCCCCACTACAAAAATGGCCAAGCCGATTGGATCAACTGCAAGGCCTGGGAAGGTACGTGCATCAAATTAGCATGATGTTGACACTTCATGCACTTCCTGACATATGCGCTACAATCTCACTCTAAAGATGGCCAGTAATAGCCCATGCAAAGAATGCGCTTGGTGATAGCCATACCACTGAAGTGGCCACCACATGTACCATCGTGCGCTTGGGCGATCGCCCAAGTGGACTCTTGCTGGTCCAAGCATCGAAGGAGGATCCCTTCATAGCTGTGATGGTACAAAATGTCTCCTAACAAGACATGCTTTGCCACTTTCTGCTTGAATGCTCATTTGGTGGCATGCATCAATCCAAGTGGGAGGTTACCTAACTTGAGGTAGTCCCTTAAGGGTGAATACCAATCCTGCTGATCAGAAGCCTCGATGGTATGAACAACCAATCCCTCTTGAAGTTCATCCCTAGCAAACGCTGAGTGGGAAAGAACTTGTAAGAATAGCGTTGTGTTGCTATTGAGGGGAGTAAGGGAGAACAAGGACCCCCAGTTGGCATGTTTCAGATGATCATGGATTCGAGAGAACCTATCCTGAGGTGGTTCAATCTAGATCATGTGGATTCATGGCATCAAGTTAGAGCTTGCACGGTCCATCATGGATTGCGATAGCATTTTGACTTGAATGGTTGTCATATCACCAAAAAGGTCTTGCGGGATTAATGACCCCAAGGAGGCCATAGTGTCCACAAAATGATTCGATGACCGAGGGAGTGCCTCGATGTCATACCATTCAAGATTTGCCAAGAATTTGTCCACAAGGGCTTTGTAGGCCTACAGAACTAGGCATTTACATTGGAATACCCCTTTGACTTGGTTGACAATTAGCAGCGAATCACCAAAGATGTTCAATCGCTTGATGTTCATGGTGATTGTTGTCTAAAGACCTATGAGCAAGGCTTCATATTCTGCATTATTTTTGGTGCACGAGAAGTCTAATTTAAATGATAGAGGCATTGGAGCCCCTTGCGGTGTAAAGAATACAATTCCCATGCCACCTCCTTGCTCACATTTAGAACCATAAAAAAATAGGGTTATGTCGGCCTGTGACTCAGGCTCATCAGAATCTGGTGATTCTGAGACATGGAAGACCCCATCATCGGGTAGTTCTATGACCAGAGGCTGATCGTCTTCGAGAGGAGCCTCTGCTAGTTGATCGGCTATGACTTGTCCTTTGATGGATTTTTGTCCAATAAACTCTATGTCAAATTCTGTCAACAACATAATCCATTTCGTCATGCGACTACTATGATAAGTACGACTCATCATGTATCACAATGGATTCTCCTTAGACACAACATACGTAGTGTTGCTCAACATGTAGTGGCGTAGCTTTTTGGTAGCAAACACCACTGCCAAGCAGAGTTTCTCAACGTATGCATAGTTAAGTTCATAACTGACCGTGGTGCGGCTAAGATAGTAAGTAGCCTGTTCTTTGTGAAGTTCATTCTTCTAGGCTAGCATGGTACCCAGTGCCACCTCGATAGTTGAGATGTATAAGTAGAATGACACTCCTGGTCTAGGTGGTGCCAATACTAGCGGCGAAGCCAAGTATCATTTAATGTCATCAAAGGTTGATTGGCACTCGTCATCCTAGTGAAATGCTACCCCCTTGTGCAATAATTTGTTCATGGGTCGGCACTTGTCAGATAGCTGCGCTATGAAGCGCTTGATTGACGTGACCTTCCCTTGCAAGCTTCTGAGCTGCTTGATGGTAGTTGGGGGAAGCATTTCAAGGATTGCCTTGACTTTGTTTGGGTCCACCTCGATGCCTCGCTTTGAGACTATGAAACCCAAGAGTTTTCTAGATGTGATGCCAAATACACACTTCTTGGGATTCAGTCTAACTTTATGTTCCATGAGGCGATCGAGGATCTTGCTTAAGTCATCGATATGATCTGGGCGCAAAAGAGATTTGGCCAACAAATCATCCATGTAATCTTCCAAAGTTGTATGCATGTAATCATGGAAGATGTACGTCATGGCACGTTGGTAGGTGGCGCCAGCATTTTTAAGGCCAAAAGGCATGACCTTATAACAAAATGTCCCCCAAGGCATTGTGAATGCCATTTTTAGTTGGTCTTCGAGATTGATACGAATTTGATTGTATCCCGAGAAACCATCCATGAGGGATAGCATTTCGTGGCCTGTAGTAGCGTCTACCAATGCGTCAATGCTCGACAAGGGGAAATCATCCTTAGGACTCGCTTTGTTTAGATCTCAAAAATTAGTGCATATGTGAATCCTCCTATCGGGATTTTTGATGGGCACCATGTTGGACAGCCATGGCGGATAATCCATGCAGATGACAAACTGTGCATCCAACAACTTTTGCAATTTGTCTTTGACCATCAAGGCCACTGTTGGGTGCATCTTACATAGTTTTTGCTTAACTGGCTTGACTGTCGGATCAAGCGTTAGATTATGCATGACTAGCTACGGATCTAGTCCCGACATGTCTCTGTATGACCATGCAAAAACCTCCTTCTTCTCTTTGAGAAGGGCAATGTAGTCGGCTTGCTCTTTGGGGGATAGACTTACCCCCAGCTTGATGATCTATGGATTCATTGGATCTGAGCCGATGTCTACGTTAGTCATCTCCTCGATCGACATGTGGGATCCATCCTCCAACTGGTGTGGAGTCGGGATCAAATGGATATCATTTGCTAAGTTTAAATCCATGTTGGGAACCTCGGGTTCCTCTTTAGCATGGAAGATATCCTAAGTTGACCCTGGGGTAAAATGAAGTATTTTATCAAAAGGCCAGTACTCTGATGGGGATGGAGGTGAATTGACATGATCCCAGTCTATGGCATCTATGTCTAGATGCAATGACCATGTTGGATCGGCCGGATTGTGGATGGGGGAGGTTAAGTCAATGGAGATCATGTTGATGAAATGATTTTGGTCTCCATTACCATGGGTGTGGTGATTTGAACATTCTAGATGATTCTTGTGCTCCAAATCTAGCTCTGTAGGGATTGGCACGAATGGATCGGCCCTATGTGCTGATAGGAGGATAGGGTCTGCCCTCGAAACTAATAGCACTCTAGGGTCTCGGGGTGGAAGGTGCTCTTCGTATACCTAGAGCGGTGGATCCAACACTTGGTCCCACCCCGCTGGGTCTACGTACCACTCATGCCCTGGCACTATGCCCATCTGTTCAAATATGTCATTAATCTCCAAGGGTTATGGTTGTTGCATCTTCCACATGTGATTAAGATATGTCATTTCTGTTTCATCTTCGTAATCACTATCGGAGATCCAAAAGCCCTTGTTGGCTCCACCAACTATTTGAGGTACTACAGGCTCGTCCTACTCGAGCAAATTAATCTGGCCCCATTGTGGTTGTTCCACTCTCCATGGGGGGACCTGATTCTCTTGACGCGGCACTGGCTCGATTGGGGCCTCTAGAGGGAACATTGTCAAGAGGCTCTCTTGATAGTCATTCATGGGGATCACTTGGGAGTGATCACTATCTAATTCAAAGGGGTCATATGATGCTGGTTCATACTCTGACTCATCCTCCAAAGATCCTTCTTGATACTGTCTATACCCTCCTTGAAAGTGAGTCCCCAAACTTTTGCCTCTCTCCAGCAAAGGGGAAGGGTTATTGAGGTTAACAAGGGTGGTTGTTGACCATGGGAGGTAATCCCCCAACGTATACGTTGTGCTAGGGTTGGGATAGATATCTAATGCCAATCCACCCTTGTTGCCTATCCCTAGGCCATGCATGTCCTCTACCAAGATGTCCAAGGGCAGGGGGTGGTTGAACCCCACTCCCGACTTGTCATAAGGCATTTGGTATCTTGGTTGGCAAAGGACACACACTCCTTGCTCATACCTACCTAGCCCATATCCATGCCAATTGCTTTGGCCAAGATATCTCAGAGTGAAGTCCGGGTTAGACAGATAGTTGACATCTTCTACAAAAGGCTCTTCATCTTCATCCTCTTGCATGCATGGCTTAGTACCATGATCAAGGCCCCCATACACAAAGTTTGTCTAGTTTGGTGGGTAGCCTAAAGGAACAATTGTACCGATGGGGAGGCGAGGTCTCCCCATGTCCTACATGGACTCTAGTGCGGGTGTTTCTACAACATTCTGCACCAGATACTCCCCCAGGCCCGTATTGGCCATTTCAACAATGATTGTTGGTGATTGAGGGGGAGGGAACGGAAGCTCTTCCTGATTCCACTCCATGTTGGGTGAACTAGGGGCCTCAACTTCCATTGTGCTAGGCATCTCTTCGGTAGAGATGGTTGATACTATTGGAAATGCCTATTCCAAGGGTTTAGCCTCTTCCAAGGTTGATACTATGATCGCCAGTCAAAAGCACGAGGATACGGAAGCAAAAAGGAAAGCGAAGATGCGATGCAAATTTAACTTAGACTTAACGCCAAATCCTAGGAATTTGAAAGTGCATGAAGAGAGGGAAAAGCATGAGCAAATCAGAATGAAATAAATGCAAATAAATAATACAACCCTTTTTATTGATATGTTTCACAACTTGGTTACAATGCGCATCCTCCCCTTGCAAGGGCTAGGAGCGCTTATATAAGCATTCTTGTTACATCCATGTATGCCCTTCCTTCTTTCGCATGCCCACATGTAAAATGGGTGGACCAAACATCATTGTTTCTCATGTTGGTGAGTCTTGAATCCTTGCTGCTCCTTCGATTTCTAGACCCTACATTTAAAGGAACAAGAAACAGTCAGTAGCACCTGTAGATGAAGTAAAACATGCAACCCCCAAGCCTGCTATAAGTGAATGAGAAAAAATGAATTAAACTATGACTAAAATGAATCCAAATTCTCTAAAAATTTTCTAGGGGCATCAATGCATCCCAAAGAAAATACTACAAATGAAATAGTTAGGAAATTCCTCGCCGATTTGAATTCGCTCCGGGGCGGGACGAATTCACCTGCAACAAAATGCTGAAAAGGTATAGTCCCAAATGTCCTACCTAGGAAGATCTAAAAGACCTGCAAACTTGGTGTTAGCTAATTGGGGGTATTTTGGGAAGAACTAGATGGTTAGATTTTCTCAATTTTACCTCCATCAACAAGAATTTTATGATGCTACCTGTAGGTTAGTAGAAGCGAGCAAAGATAAAAACATGATCAAAATTGTTTAAAATGGGATGAAATTTAAATGATAACCTATCTAAGCATCATAGAATTGAATGCAAAAATGAAAGAAATAAAGTTTGCCACAAAATTCCCATCGCTCCAAAGGGGGGCGATTAGGACTGTAGCAGTGTGGGAGGGGGCGCCCATGGGGCAGGCCGCCTGTCGTTTGAGGCCTGATTTTGGCACCAATCCACTTGGGATGGGTCCAAAATATCTTATGGGGTATTTTCAACAAATTGGGTGGGATATTATGGCCAAATGTTGGGTTTGGTTCTGGATTTGTGCTTCCAATAACCACCCTATGACCTCCTCTCCGAAAGATATCAAGGATGTGAAAGACACAACTCAAAAGGGGTGTGGGTGTGAAAATAAAATGATAGCACTTCGTTGCTCCAAAATGCTCCTTATATGTATATTTTGGGGTGAGGAAACTCACCAATTTATAGACCTAGAGGTCTATTTAAATAGGCATGCGGGGGCACCACTTGGCAATCATGCCTTCCCAAGGGGGAGGAGATTCCTCCCTAAATAGGGACTTCATGACTGCCCTTGTAACAACCTCTAACACTCGAAAACACTCACCCACACTCCCATGCGATGAAGGAAGCATTAAGTGGTGGATTTGAGCTACCATTTGTCAAGATTTGACTTTTTGCCCATCAAACCTAAAATTTACCCCACCCTGGAGTGAATCTGGAATTCATCCCTGGATGGGGTGAATCCTATTTTGAATTCGTCCCTAGGTGGAACAGATACTGAGCAAAGTTCTTGAAGGTGGAAAATTAATTTTTGACCTTCCAAAACTATTGTGAGAGTGGTTAGGACCACTATTTAACCTCTAGGGGCTGCCCTTGGGGCTGTGTGTGTCAATGCGATCAGTTTTTGCAGTCACATAATCAGATTGGTGTTATTTTGGTGTCTACAATAATCCCTATGATCGATCCACTACAATATGTTGCCATCCCCAAACCTACAGTAGAAAAATGCAACCCAATCCCTTATGCCCATGAGAGTGGATCTCATATAGCTCATCATATAGTTTTTCCAATAATGTAGGACCCCAATCCATCACTATAGGCTCCTCCTCAGTGCACTTCACAAGTGTAAAAACCAACTCTATAAGGTTCCAAGGGAACCTGAATCTCGATGAGTCTGGTAAAAATATGTTAGAGATCAAAGTCATCAGGAATGAATTTATAATACCCAATACATCTATCCCAAACTAGGACTCTACTAATATCCCTCTGCTGAGTAGGTTGCTCACTGCCTCCTCCCAACGTCCCCTAAAGTACCTCTACAACACTGCATCTTGTTAGTCTATGTGAGTGGATACGATAGGATGGTCCTCTATCAGAATGCATAATATATGATAGACATCCTCTAAAGTCATCGTCATCTCCCCAATAGGTAGGTGGAAGGTTTTGGTGTGAGGATCCCAAATGTCTATCAAGGCAGTCAAATAAGTATGCTCGCCCACCACGGGCTCCAACCATGTCACATGCCAATGACATCGAGCCATTTCTAGTCCTCCTCTTTCAAAAGGTCCCTAGGGAACTAAAATAGAGTCATAAATCAATATTTGACTCTTCACCACCTAACAAAGTTAAGTAAGTTGTTAAAAATACCCTAAAAATACATTAAAAGAGTCTAAAACTACTAAAAAATGACCCAAAAAGGGCTCTTTTTGCCCCAGTTTTGTGATCCTACCACCCAAGGATGGACCCCAATTTGGCATCCATACCACCTAGTTATTTCCACCAATGGCCATCCCACCTAGGTACGACCCCCAAAAATGGCTAAAATTGGGTCAATTTGACCCCTAAAACAACCCTAAAAATACAAGAAAATAGCATAAAAATAAAAAATAAATACATCTAAGATACAAATAAAAGTTGTTATTCCTAAATTTTACTATTATTACAGTTACTTAACCATGGTTCATTTTATTGCATGGAAAAAGTATCATAAATTATGATTTCACATTAAATAAAGAGAATGAGAAAATGCAGCCCATACCCATCTCGCATTGGCTCCATCTCTCGTCGAGACATGTGGCTGGATCATGGTGATGGTTATATATTTTAGAAGTGCTTCACTTCAAAAAATCACACTCCTATTGCTCACATATCAAATTCCTAATCCAAACATACACAAATGAGCTCATTTGCCTCATTTTGGGCTTATATAGATGCAAAAAGACCATGGTTGCTCCTAGGAGGGAAGATCGGATATTTGGACAACCATAATACCTAGGTATGGCCATGAAAAGTGTAGCAATACCACATAGGGACAACCACTAAAAAACTTTATAAAAATAGCTAAAACTGATTAAAAAAAATCAAGGCCAAAAACCCACCAAAAATAGGTAAAAAATGGTTCAAATTAACAAGGGATCAAGATTACCCAGGTGTTGTAGGTGGGTTGGAGAGGAGAGGGCAATCCTCCAAGGGAGGTCCTAGGTTCAAATATCGACCCTACCAAAAAGCTGAATTAGGTATCCAAAATCCAATTGATAATGTTGGTGCAGGCAGGGTCGAGTGTGACTCCTAGGTGACTTTGATGGTGTTGAACCCCCTGTTCGTGGTCTCTCAGACCAAGGTGACTCTGCAAGGGGTTTTTCTCTTGAAAAAAAAAAAACAAGGGATCAATATTAAATCCAAAGTATTCATGGACTCTATAAAAATTCTTTATTTCACTCCCAAATAAGGCTATTATGGCTGGATAGCTCCACGAGAATGACATATTTAGGCTCTTTCTTCCATAAATCATCATTAAAATGATCAAAATCCTAGCAAAATTGATAAGGTTTGCAATGGGTAAAACTGATGGTTATCCCAATTAAGTCATATATGTCAAGAAAATAATCACTTTAATTATTATTCATGACCTCATAAACTCATATCTTTAGGGGGTAGTCATAACAAATATTTCATAATCAAATAAACACTTAAAAAGTGCAATTTTCATACATTCAAAAGAATCATTGGCAAAGAAAAATTTTCAAGCCCATGTTGGGGTAAACAATCAGCATATGCAAAAAAAAAAAAGGCCTGGCCTCCTTGAAGCCTCAATAATTTACCCATGTAAAGTATTACATGGAAACAAGGCACCAAGACTGAGTATACCCTAAGCCCTTAAAACTGTCACTATAGTGTGACTGAAAGGTATACCCACAAATTAATCATTTGACTATGTCAAAAGCAAGGATTCCAAGAATGTATCTACTTCCACAATAGATACATATAAATTTGGTTATGTTAATGAATAGCCTCACTCATTTAATGATTTAGTCATTTATTTTTGCTCAACACTCTATTGCACACAATGCATCTCAAAAAGGGACATATGTAGACACAAATAATGTAAATCAGATAATACTGCTATGTGCCACTCTTATTGACAACATATAGCCCCATTGAAAAACTTCCTAGGGTTAATTAAGGCTCCAATACACTTTTGGGAAGGTTTCATTAAGTTTTGAGAAGTTTTGGGCCATGTACCCATGACCATCCCACCCAAGGATGACCACAAGCAACCATCCATAGGTGGGATGGCCATGAACCAGACCCTCCAAAAGTCAAAGGGTGGGAGAAATGACAATCAATTACTACAATTTTCCCCACCTAATCATCCAAAATTGATTTGGAGGCTGTCATATACATCAAGACCTACAAAATTGGAGGCCCCAAAAGGGTAACCTCTTCCACCCTATGCATGGCAAAGGATCGACAAGTGGCAAAACTTGCCTTGCATGCCAGAACTTGCCCATTTTACCCCTATGCCATATTCAAGCTATAAATTGATATGATCTCACCCAATTTCAAGAGAGAGGAATTCAAGCATTGCTCACGAAGTGCTACTCACATTTGTCCTCACATTTGCACTCACATTTTCCTAATTATTTTCCATGAAATCCTCTTCATTCGAAGGTGCTTTCAAGGGCATACCAAAATACACCAAATACATTCCAAAACCTATCAAATTGGAGAGTAATTTTATCACATTTTTTATAATACATTTAGGAGGGTTCTAGACCAAATCCCTTTGAAATTGGTGGCAAAAACCACCCATTTTTGTGACTGTCCCACCCGAGGACGGATAACAGTCCTAGTTGCACCTACAAGGGATGACCACGAAAAGGCTAAATTTTTTAATGCAATTCTACCATAGATCATTTCTAAATCATTATAATAGGCTTTCATTAATTTGTTTTTGAGTACGTTTGATGGGTCAATCTAGGTTTTTGTGATTGCAGGCTTAGTTGTTCCTTCCAGGAATGGACACATTTTATGATCACAATTTCCTTTTAATTTATGCTCAGATATTTCCAAAATCATATTAATAACATCATACTAAATTATAAAGTCATTTGGAGTTTTGATTTGTCGTAAATTAGTTTTATATTCATTATTGCATGCTTTTCAAGGTTTTCTATACAAAACACATATGCTATTAACAATTTTCAATCTCTTGTGTGTAGGTGTATGTATTCTAGGCATGAGGGAGGAGCTAAGACAAATATTAAAATAAACCCAAGATTAGCTCTCAATTGTGGGTTGTGATAAGGACATTGAAACACGCCATTAAGCTTTTGAAGGGATTCGATCCTTTGTAACTCGTAATTTTAAATGTATCAAAATGATAAGCCCTTAAAGGGGATGTATTGTAACCTTTTGGAATTTATGAATTTATAAATACAAGGAGAAATCCCCCCTCTTTTATTGCAAATTATTCATCATTTTAGTAGTTTACATATTTTGCACCTTTTCCTTTGAATGCTAGCTTAGAACTACAATTGCATTTCAATACAATCATTTAAGGTGTGCCATTTTTGCACTTCTTCACACTTAGATTATTTTAAAAAACTAAATTGAGGAGTGATGAGGAAATCGATTCCATAACACAATAGTCTTAGGATTATTATTAATTAGGCTTATTTTAATTAAAGTAATATGTGAGCCCAAAAAACTCATGTTGGAAATTATTTTGTTATATTAGTTTCTAGATGATAAACTTAAATTAGTTTCTTGGATAACTGAGGATTATGTTCACCTTGTTTTAGTTATAGATTGTTAGTGTGCTTTTCTATTTTACAACATTGTTATGATTTGAATGATATTAAATTCATTTTAATTTGGGTATGCTTAATTCCTATAAGGACTTTATATATGAATAAACAAGCACTTTTGGGTTTGCTCCTAAATTAAAGGTATTAGATCATATGATCAAGAGGACTTTGAGTTATTTTTTCTCTCATTTGATCATGTATTTTTGCTTTGTGTTTCATACATAATAATTGAAGCTCCAATAAGTTGGTAGACTATAGTATACATGAAGAAGTGGCTATTGTAAGGAAGTTCTATTTTTATGGGTTTTCTTCTAGTTGACTTGCATGAATATAATTATTGTTATACTCCATGCTTACTCATTTTGTCGATTTACTATTTTTGTGAATGTCCTTCATGCACATTGAAGTGAGCCTATTGTGGGGTGAATTCTACTCACATTTAATAGGAGATAATAACATATATTCCTTTTTTTTAGGAATATAATTTGTAGAAATGCATATTTGAGCCTCTATAGTCATCGACTATAAATTGATTCATCATAGGACAATTATGCCACTCTTTCTCATGATGTTTAATCTTTGGATTTTATCTCCTTTTGAAAAGTGATGTTCTATTATAATTTCTAGGAAAACATTCATTTCAAATTGGTTTTCTAATAGATGTGAACTACCCACTTGCAACTAGTGGAATATAACACCTTCAACTCTCCAACATGTATTCTCACATCGAATTCCTCACATGGAAGGGTCACCACTTAACATCCAGTACAATGGTATTTTGTCTAAAAAAGGAGATATATGCTACCTTGATGCATCATCTCAATTGTGCTTATCTAGTATAGCTATATTTTGAACATTTTTGATGAGGCATCTGCATACAAACTCTTCATCAATTATATCTACAAATATTACATAATTGATAGAAGATATGTTGTTCTATTGAGTATCTTCTCTACCCTTAAAAGTGACCTTTCAATATATTTTTGGAAAGGTAGTGGAAGATTGCAATAATTTTTTTTAGATCAATTTTGTATAGGAGCACATCTAAATCTTTCTTGTATTGACCAAATAAATTCCTGCATGGTGTGTTTACTGGTATGGTGATTTTGGAGATGGATGAAATCTAGTGTGATGTCGTTTAGATATTGATACTTACAAAATATTTCACATAATAAAAATGTGCAAACACCTTTGATTGTAGGTAGGGGACATTGCAATCAAATTCATCAAGTAAGAAATCTTAAGTGGACCATAGATGAGATAGGAAATTCAAATTTCTCCACATGGCATGATTTGAACAATTGGGCAACATGAAGACTGTTGACCAAGTTTAATGCCCAATTAGCTTTGTGAAAAATGAACCCACAACTAGAGAATTTTAAAATGAAAAAGTGATTATTGACCTATAAAAATGACTATTGGGTCTAAGAAGTTAGTTTATTAGGACATTATAGAGAGAAATATGACATTCAGACCATAAGGTAAAATTAAAATTTTTAAAGTATTGAGGGTGCACATAAATATTTTTATGGAAAAATAAAGTATTAAATTAATTATTTTGATTAATTTTAAACCTTCCACAATATTGTATAAATTAATTAAATTATTTAAATTAATAATTTAATTAATTTATTTTAACTTCCTTCATCGAAGTAATACATATCACTTTTGTTTGCGCTAGCTTAGCAAAAGCTATCTCATTGTAATTGCTTAGAAAAGGATATTTTTTTGTCAACCACCTATAATATTTGGAACATTTTATAAATACATTTGTATTTGACTCATTCTGCCATGGCCATAGAACAAATGGCTAAATTCAGAAATGTAGTAAATATTTTGTCCAATAAGGTTAATGACATAACTATTCAAAATATCCCAGGTGATATACAAATTTATAATAATGACCTTCAGTTGAAGGCTAAGTGCAAGATAAAATTGTATGATTGATTTAGAGATCCAAAAATATTGGGTAGTTGGATACTTTGTATGGAGACATGGTTCTCATATACCCAAATTCCTGATGAGGAGAGAGTTACTTTGCAAAACTAAAGCTTTATGGGTTAGAAAATTGTTTGTGATGGAACATAAGGAAAACTAAAATCCACTTAACACTTGGGAAGACCATATTAAGGCTTTGAATAAAAATTTTTATCCTTCCAATAATGAGGAATATATCATTATCAAATGGTTTTTATTGTGACAAAATCATAACATGTTTGTGCAAGACTACATTTTTAAATTTAACAATTGTGAATTCTACATGGTATAAAAAATGTAGCTTACATGCTCATAATCAAGTTAAAGAGTGTATTACAAGAGCATTTGCATATGGAGTTGAAGTACACTCCCCTTACCACATTAGAGGTTGCCTTAAATCATGCATAGCTTGTAGAGGTATATTATTCTGCCCAATTATGAGGAGCTTGTAAGACTTCAAAATTACAATTCCAACAATATTAATCAAAGTACAAGAATAATTTTTCTTCTTATCCTTATTTTTATTCTTCCTCCTCCTCCTCCTCTTCTTCATATAAAAAACCCTCTCCTTCATTTCATAGTAAAAAATGTTTGTACTTATTGTAATAGGAGATGTCATGAAGAATTTATATGTTTTCAAAAGAAACATAATGTGGTTGTAAAATCTCAAGATGAGGAACAACATGTTCCTATTGAGGTTATAGAAGAAGATGAGATATATGATGATCTCAATTGTAAACTCAATAATATCACCTTCATGTATAATTATTTTTATGATGGTGATCATGATAATTTACTCATCATGTGAGCTCACCTTACTCATTATTTTCAATTAATTGTATCAATAACAATATCTTGTAGAACCTAATTGCATGATCCATTATTAATAAGTTGCAACTTCCACTAGAAACACATCCTAATCCTTACTAACTTGGATGGAAGTATAATGGTTATACATCATAAATTACACATACTTGAATAGTATACTTTAATTTTGGATAAAAATTTAAGGATCAAGTCATCTATTATGTGACTTTGATTGATGGTTATGACTTACTCCTTCGTAAACCCTAACAATATGATAAGAAGGCTTAATATGATTCCTATCACAATAAATAAGCTTTTCATAATGAGCATAATATATTTATCATATGCTACATCAAATAAAATACACTTTTGATCTATAGCAATCAAAAATAAAATATTTCTGTAATCTTTAGTAGACCACACTATTAGGATACAACCACAATAGTTTTACCTCCTCCTCACAAAGAGGATATCACAACTTCATCTCCTGCACATATTTCTATTGATAGTATTCATGGCATTTATTTATTTTATTTTGCAACCAAGTCCATTCTAAAGATAACCCATAAACATTTTCTCTATCCTTCTATTACAACCTCCTTTCTCCCCATAGGTTCTAATTTAATAAAACAATCAATGAAAACAATAACATCCCATGGCTCCTCATCAAATTTCTTCTAATTCATAGGTTAGTGTTAAATTTTTGACTAAGAATTTTCTTGTAGATAAGGAACCTCTTGGTATCATTGATATCATTAGTATTCATGTTAAACTAGTACATGATTTGTAATTTCTATTGGATCCTGATTGAGTGTTTAACATGATGACTCATTACATTTCTAAGGTTCTTTAGAATTAATTTTCTTCTCTTCTAAAAGCATTAAATTCCAATTCTTCTATTAATTTGAGGCATGATGAGGAAATCAATTCCATAATGTAATTTTCTTAGGATTATTAGTAATTAGGCTTATTTTATTTAATGTATTACATGACCTCAAAAAAATCATTTTGGAAACAAGGTTGTTAGTTAAGTTAGTATATTGGATAACTAAGGATTATCTTGACCTTTTTTTAGTTACATATTTTTAGCATATTTACCTCTTTTGCAATGATATTATGATTTGGATGATATTTGGTTCATTTTAATTTGGGTATGCCTAATGCCTATAAATATTTTACATATGAATAAATAGACAAGAAAGAACCACCTTCGATACTAGAGAAAATTGCCTTGTTGTGAAGGACGAATAAATAAACTTGTATTTCCTAACAAATCACATTTCAAGCTTACAATGGTTCACATGTTAAATCTATATTGAATGAAATTCATCATGTTAGACTGATTTACATGTTTTTTATGAGTCACTTTCTATTTTGAGCTTAGAATAAAATGACTCAAAAATAACCTTAAATGCTTATTTCCTATGTTATATGCACACATAACATTAGATTAAATTTTGATGTTGATCAAATATTGTTGAAAATTTCATCTTTGTAAAAGTTTTTACAGTTTTTAAGTTCATGTTGGAGATGAAATTTGTAGAGTACTTATGTTGGCAATTTTGGGTTTGAGATCCTAGCTTCTTGTCTATGAGTTGTCATTGATGTCAAAAGGAAATGGCATTAATGTTAAGAGGATGTGTTGGCTTCAAAGGTGGAAGATTCCAAGAGAATCCGGAGAGATTCCATTGGCAAGGGTTTTTCATTAAAACCAAGTTAAATGGTTTTTATTAAAACCAATGGAGGTTCTCTTTATTATTTATTTAATTATTATTTAAAACCCTTCAAGGTTTTAATTAATTAATTATTTAATTAATTAAGGGAGAAATTATTTTTAATTTATTAAAAATACTTAAGGGTTTTTAAACCCTTTAGAAAGCAAATTTTGATTAAATTCGAAATTACTTTTCTTTGCGACCGACGTGTTCTAAAGTCCACGTATGGACTATAAATATGAGAAGGTTCCTAAGGTTAAAGTCACTTGGAAAATCGAAGGCAATTAATTGGTTTGGCTGCGATCGAATGTTCTATTTACGTTGCGAAAGAGGAGAGCTCGTGGTTTGAAAAGCTTTCGGAAAGCTTGACCGTTCATGTGGAAGGAAGTCCGTCTTGGACTTCGTAAGCCTCTTGTGGGCTAGTGGCAGCGAAGGCTGCGTTTGGGCCTTGCGTAGGCGGAGGTCTGCGTTTCGATCCCCACAGAGGGAGTTGTGCATGGATTAGTCACGTTTTTATTAAAACGTGTTTTGTGCCGCGAATTTCGGATTCTTCAAGGGCAGCCATTATAAGGTGTGATTATTTTCTTGATATGATTTTTGGCATTGTTTAGCATTGTTTAAAAGACATAGGAGAAATAAGGGGATATTTCTTTGGTTGTATTTTTTGAGATTAGTCTTTTGCTATGCTAAATTTAAAAATGGAGATATAAGGTGTAAGTTTTGGTTGTTGTGTTTTTGGCTTCTTTGGTGGTTGTTTTTAAAGAAGAGGAGCTAAAAGGTGTATTAAGGAAAGTTTTTATATATGCTCATTTATCTTGGTTCTAACCCTAACTTGGTTGGAAGTTTGAGGGTTGTGTGTGGTGACAACTTTAAGGATCAATTTTCTTCTACTCCAAAAAGGTATGGGCACATTTTTCTTATGAGTATGATTGGTGTATGTTTTTCTGAAATAAGGTTGGAGTGAAAAGGTTTTCAACTAGGTTTCCTTTGGTTGGGTGTAAATCCTATTTTATGGTTTGTTGAAGACTACTTATGCATTGTTATCCTTAAGGAGAGTTTTTGGTGAATGCATAATTTCTGGTTTGAGATAGTGGAAGCTTTGTGCACTAGGGTTTATATTTGTGAGTCTAGCTACTTGCATTGAGTTGGTGGAACCCTTGGTTGGCTGTTTTGAGTTTGATGGTTGAGTTGCTTCCATAGAGGTTGTTTGATCAAGTTATTGCTTTACTTGATTCATGATATTGGGCTTACTCCATTGAGTTGATTTGAGCAAGTTATTCTTTGCATTTGGTGATATTGTGTTGGTGGCTGTTTTGTTCAAATATCTTTGGAGGGAAAAGGATTTCTACTTGTTTCCTTTTCTTGTGATGATTGGTTGAATGCTTCAAGGTTGATGTTGAGTTGAATGGTGTTGGTTGACTAAACCTTGTTTGATGAGCATTGTTGTTGAAACCCTAATTGATGGTGAAAAGAACATGAGTATCATTGTTATGTGATTCTTTGCATAGTTGGCAATTGTTGGGGTTTCATGTTCTTGAAAGAAAACATTCTATCCTATCCATTTCGGATATTGAGTTGAGTTTTCAGATTTGAGATTGAGATTGAGTTGAGTTGATTTGAGTTGAGTTTTGAGATTGGGATTTGAGTATAGAACATATTGAGTCTCTAACAATTCTCTTTATGCTTCTATGAGTTTGACAAATCACATTGGGTCTCTAACAATTCACTTTGTGATTTCCTACTAAGAAAGTTTTTCTTGGTGAGCTTGCTGAGTTTTTGGACAGGTTCCAGTGGGGACTTGTGAGCAGTTTTTGGACAGGTTCCAATGGGGACTTGTGAGCAATTTTGGACAGGTTTCGATGGGGACTTGTGAGCAGATTTGGACAGGTCCTAGCAGAGGACTTGTGAGCTGAGTTTGATAGTTCTATCAGAGAACTTGAGGACAGAGGTGCATTGGTTCTATGAGAAGAACTTGAGGACAGATTTGGCAAGTCTTTGAGAAGGCTTGTATGTAGAGGATTGATTTGTTCAAGAGTTGGACAGATCTAACAGACAGAGGAAGACTTGTACTAGACCGATTGACTGTGTTTGGTATAGGTTGTTGAGCTGCTGTGGACGTGATCATAGAAGGCAGAGGTCTCTTAGGCTAAGCATTGAGGATAGGAGGTCTTCGATGGAAAGGAGTTCCACGTGTTGGCAAGAGGTAGAGGCGGTTGATCTTCCGAGGGATCATTTCTAGAGCGAGAGGGGAAGGTATCTCCTTTGAGCGAGAGGCTCATAAATTTTGATTGGGGGAAGGTATCTCCTTTGAGCAGAGGCTCATAAATTCTGATTGGGGGAAGGTATCTCCTTTGGGCCGAGGCTCATAAACATTGTAATTGGGAAGGATTCCCAAAGAACTTTGAGATAACTTTTAGAGAAAAGTTTTGTGGATGTAGCCTAGCCATTCTAGGTGAACCACGTTAAAATTGGTGTCACTTTGTGGATGATATTGTGCATTGCTTTGATATTGCTTTGGGTATATTGCTTTACTATTTTGAAGTATAAAGGAAAAAGTAAAAAGAGGTCTTATACTGTTCACCCCCTCCTCGAGTATAAGCTTGTGTTCTTCAATTGGTATCAGAGCGGGTGCCTTCGAAAAGTTTAACAGCTTGAAGGAAAAGCTAGTAAAGAACACAATGGATCATTCAAGTGGCAATGCAGCACCTATTCTTGATGGGTCAGATTTTGGTCTTTGGAGTGCAAGGATGAAGGTTCATCTAATGGCACTTGGGAATGAGGTTTGGGAAGTGATTGAAGATGAGTACACTATTCTTGAACATGGTCCTAATACTAAAGAAGAAAGGCTCCTACATCACAGCAATTCAAAAGCAATGAATGCAATCCTGAAAGGCTTACAAAAAGCAGATCTCACCAAAGTGATTCACTGCAAGACAGCTAGTGAAATGTGGAAACAGATTGAAGGTGGTTCATACGAGTGATACAAATGTCAGGAAGGCCAAGTTGAGACACTTCAAAGGTATGTTTGAACAACTCAAGATGAATGATGATGAAAATATTAGTGACTACATGCTTCGTATGGATGAGGTTGTTAACTCCATGAAAGACTTAGGTCTTGAGCTTGCTGAAAATGATGTTTGTGATAAGATTTTAAGATCTCTTCCTAATAGATTTAGTGAAAAGATTTCTGCTATTGAGGAAGCTAAAGATTTGGATAAGTTGAAAAAGGATGAGCTCCATAGTATACTTGCAGCATTTGAGTTGAGAACTCAAGTGAAGGTTGATGTCAAGAAAGAGGCGACTTTCAAGGCTACCAAGAATTCCAAGGGTAAACAACTTCAAGATAGTGATGAGTCTTCTAGTGATGAAGAGGCATATTACAACAAGAAAGGCAAGTTCTCTAGAAAGCACAAAAGTATGAAAAATATAAGATGTTTCAATTGTGGAAAGTTTGGTCATTATGCTACTGACTCGTACTATTCCCAAGAATGAAAGTGATGAAGATAAACAGGATTCTAAGAGCAAGGATTCTGAAAAGCACAAGCATCACAGGAAAAACAAAGATGAGCACAACAATCAAGGAAAGAGGTATTCTCACAAGCACAAGAAGAGTTTCTACCTAGACAAAGCAAGTAAGTGTTCTAGTAGTGATAGTGAAAGTTCTTCAAGTGATAATGAAAATGAGATGTTGTTCATATCGAGAAAAGAGGAAGAACCGAAACATAGATTCATTATCATGAAATGTCTTAGATGTGGAAATTTTGGTCACCTTGAGGATGATTGCACAAATAATGATTTGGTTTCTAGTATGTATGAGGATGCTTCAGAAAACTATAAGGAAGATGCATGTATGGTTTTTGAAAAGGGTAGCACCTCTAGTGATAAGAAATCTGAAAAAGGCTTTGATGATTCAAAAAGCAAACAAATAAAGGATCTTGAAAGTGAACTTATTAGTGCTCTTAGTGTTTTGGAAAAGGAAAGAAAGAAGAATGCTAGACTCAAGGATAAGTTAGATGAATGTTGTATGGAGAGAGATGATCTTATAGAAAGTCTTGACTTCTCTATAGCTAAGACACAAGAACTCAAGGATGAGTTAGAGTCTAAGGTTCTTGAGTATAGTGAGTTAGAACAGAAAATGGCTTCTTTGAAAGAGGAAACTAAAGAGTACAAGGATAAGCTTTACGAATTTCAAGATAGCTCCAAAAAGGTTAAGTCACTCATCAAAGGTCAAAGAAAGACAACGAATAAAATAGGCCTTGGTTTTGTTAAGCCACACAAGGAACAAGTTGGAGAGTCTAGTAAGAGACTCCAAAAGGAAGAGAGTTCTGATGAGGAAAGTATTTCAGAAAAGGAGTCCTTGAATGATAGATGCATAGAAACAAAAAACAGAATTCAGAATGAGAAGAAGAAGTTTTCAGAACCTAAGAGGTCAATTAAAGGAAAGTTTCAAGGCGGATGTTTTGCTTGTCACAGGTTTGGTCACATGGCTTCACATTGCATGGCTCAAGTGAAGGAGGTAAATGACAGTTTCAGAAGTGCTAGTTACTTTCAAGGGTATTGCTACTCTTGTCAACAGTTTGGGCACAAGGCAGTTTATTGCAAGGCAAATAACAAGAATAGGTTTGGTCAGAACAGGTTTGGTCAGAATCGGTGGATTCAAAGATCAGGTTTACCTCGGAGAAACAACATCGTCAAGTGTTTCAAGTGCAACAATGAAGGTCACACAATCAGACAGTGTAGAGCTGAAATTCTAGAATACGGGAACAGGAACAGTGGCATGATCAGGTCCAAGGATCAAGGCATGGACAAGAACAGGGATGAGAACAAGAACAAGAACAGTGAGAGGAATAGGAATATGGACAAAGAGTTCAAGAGAAGGCCCGGCAAGGAAGTTATAGATGATGATGATCAGTGCCTAATGGGAGTTTTACTCCCACCCAAGAATTAATCACCTCATCAGGAGGTGGGGGAGGGACTAAGCTAAGAGGCTCATTCTTAGTCCCGAGCCCCAAAGGTGACCCTTTGCCATTGATGACAAAGGGGGAGATATTTGAGTAAGGGGGAGAGCCTCAAGACAGGGGGAGCTGTTTATGTTGAGTTTTTGTGTTGTTGAGAAGCATGGTTTGCCATCAATGACAAAGGGGGAGATTGTTGGCAATTTTGGGTTTGAGATCCTAGCTTCTTGTCTATGAGTTGTCATTGATGTCAAAAGGAAATGGCATTAATGTTAAGAGGATGTGTTGGCTTCAAAGGTGGAAGATTCCAAGAGAATCCGAAGAGATTCCATTGGCAAGGGTTTTTCATTAAAACCAAGTTAAATGGTTTTTATTAAAACCAATGGAGGTTCTCTTTATTATTTATTTAATTATTATTTAAAACCCTTCAAGGTTTTAATTAATTAATTATTTAATTAATTAAGGGAGAAATTATTTTTAATTTATTAAAAATACTTAAGGGTTTTTAAACCCTTTAGAAAGCAAATTTTGATTAAATTCGAAATTACTTTTCTTTGCAGTCGACGTGTTCTAAAGTCCACGTATGGACTATAAATATGAGAAGGTTCCTAAGGTTAAAGTCACTTGGAAAATCGAAGGCAATTAATTGGTTTGGCTGCGATCGAATGTTCTATTTATGCTGCGAAAGAGGAGAGCTCGTGGTTTGAAAAGCTTTCGGAAAGCTTGACCGTTCATGTGGAAGGAAGTCCATCTTGGACTTCGTAAGCCTCTTGTGGGCTAGTGGCAGTGAAGGCTGCATTTGGGCCTTGCGTAGGCGGAGGTCTGCGTTTCGATCCCCGCGGAGGGAGCTATGCATGGATTAGTCACGTTTTTATTAAAACGTGTTTTGTGCCACGAATTTCGGATTCTTCAAGGGCAGCCATTATAAGGTGTGATTATTTTCTTGATATGATTTTTGGCATTGTTTAGCATTGTTTAAAAGACATAGGAGAAATAAGGGGATATTTCTTTGGTTGTATTTTTTGAGATTAGTCTTTTGCTATGCTAAATTTAAAAATGGAGATATAAGGTGTAAGTTTTGGTTGTTGTGTTTTTGGCTTCTTTGGTGGTTGTTTTTAAAGAAGAGGAGCTAAAAGGTGTATTAAGGAAAGTTTTTATATATGCTCATTTATCTTGGTTCTAACCCTAACTTGGTTGGAAGTTTGAGGGTTGTGTGTGGTGACAGCTTTAAGGATCAATTTTCTTCTACTCCAAAAAGGTATGGGCACATTTTTCTTATGAGTATGATTGGTGTATGTTTTTCTGAAATAAGGTTGGAGTGAAAAGGTTTTCAACTAGGTTTCCTTTGGTTGGGTGTAAATCCTATTTTATGGTTTGTTGAAGACTACTTATGCATTGTTATCCTTAAGGAGAGTTTTTGGTGAATGCATAATTTTTGGTTTGAGATAGTGGAAGCTTTGTGCACTAGGGTTTATATTTGTGAGTCTAGCTACTTGCATTGAGTTGGTGGAACCCTTGGTTGGCTGTTTTGAGTTTGATGGTTGAGTTGCTTCCATAGAGGTTGTTTGATCAAGTTATTGCTTTACTTGATTCATGATATTGGGCTTACTCCATTGAGTTGATTTGAGCAAGTTATTCTTTGCATTTGGTGATATTGTGTTGGTGGCTATTTTGTTCAAATATCTTTGGAGGGAAAAGGATTTCTACTTGTTTCCTTTTCTTGTGATGATTGGTTGAATGCTTCAAGGTTGATGTTGAGTTGAATGGTGTTGGTTGACTAAACCTTGTTTGATGAGCATTGTTGTTGAAACCCTAATTGATGGTGAAAAGAACATGAGTATCATTGTTATGTGATTCTTTGCATAGTTGGCAATTGTTGGGGTTTCATGTTCTTGAAAGAAAACATTCTATCCTATCCATTTCAGATATTGAGTTGAGTTTTCAGATTTGAGATTGAGATTGAGCTGAGTTGATTTGAGTTGAGTTTTGAGATTGGGATTTGAGTATAGAACATATTGAGTCTCTAACAATTCTCTTTATGCTTCTATGAGTTTGACAAATCACATTGGGTCTCTAACAATTCACTTTGTGATTTCCTACTAAGAAAGTTTTTCTTGGTGAGCTTGCCGAGTTTTTGGACAGGTTCCAGTGGGGACTTGTGAGCAGATTGGGATAGGTCCTAGCAGATGACTTGTGAGTTGAGTTTGATAGTTCTACGAGAGAACTTGAGGACAGAGGTGCATTGGTTCTATGAGAAGAACCCGAGGACAGATTTGGCAAGTCTTTGAGAAGGCTTGTATGCAGAGGATTGATTTGTTCAAGAGTTGGACAGATCCGAAAGACGAGAGGAAGACTTGTACTAGACCGACTGACTATGTTTTGGTACAGGTTGTTTGAGCTGTTGTGGACGTGATCATAGAAGGCGAGAGGTCTCTTAGGCTAAGCATTGAGGACAGGAGGTCTTCGGTGGAAAGGAGTTCCACGTGCTGGCAAGAGGTAGAGGCGAGTTGATCTTCTGAGGGATCATTTCCCGAGCAGAGGGGAAGGTATCTCCTTTGAGCAGAGGCTCATAAATTCTGATTGGGGGAAGGTATCTCCTTTGAGCAGAGGCTCATAAATTCTGATTGGGGGAAGGTATCTCCTTTGGGCCGAGGCTCATAAACATTGTAATTGGGAAGGATTCCCAAAGAACTTTGAGATAACTTTTAGAGAAAAGTTTTGTGGACGTAGCCCAGCCATTCTAGGTGAACCACGTTAAAATTGGTGTCACTTTGTGGATGATATTGTGCATTGCTTTGATATTGCTTTGGGTATATTGCTTTACTATTTTGAAGTATAAAGGAAAAAGTAAAAAGAGGTCTTATATTGTTCACCCCCCCTCTCAGTATAAGCTTGTGTTCTTCAACTTACAAAATTTGAACACAAATAACAATAGATGGTCAATTTTTAAATCAAACTAGAACTAGAACTACAAAATTTGATTTTTAGCCTTGGCAAATTGCTTTGGATTTGGTTTGTGTGAAAATATAGGCTTTGTCAAATGAACCACTTACTAAAATAGAGTGAGTCGCTTATATTGACCAAGTCAATAACTCATTTTTTTGTACATAAAAATTTTCCAAGTCTTGTCTAAAATTGAGCAAATTGATCCAAATTTTGGAGCAATTCACTTAGTAAACTTGACTTGGTGAAAAAATTCTTTATTTTGAGCCAATCACTCCATGTATAACAATGCAATTTTACCATAGAATCAAGGAATTTAATGCAATGAAAAGAAAATGAGGATTGATCCCACTGAGCTTCCCAAAAATTATATCAAACCAAGGAATTGTGCAAACTTCTAAATTAAGTTTTACACCCCCAATCCAAGTATCAAAAAGGTTGTATGTGATCGTTATTGGCTCCTCTAAATACTCAAATCTAGTTCAACTTATTGCTATCCTCGTATAAAATACTAATCCAACTAAATAAAATAAGGGTAAAGTGTGAAAAGAGAAAAACTCATGGAATTAAAGTGAAAAAATTAAAGTTGTTTGAAAGCTTAAAGTGCAAGAATTTGAAAGAAAATATGAATTTTACATTGTAGCGAGGATAGTGTACACTAAATGAACACATAAAAAGTAAAATAAAATTAATTTTCACCCATTAATTTATTTATGAAAATGATAAACAAATGAAAATATGTGCTAAAAGGGCTAGGCTAAAACAACCATAACTTAACAAACTAGAAGAGAGGTGTCACTAATGGAATGCTTAATGACTTCCCAATTCATTACAAAAGTATGAGTACAAATAACGATGTGAATTTCTTAGAGTGTAGATATGAAATATCATGGCAAAAATATGAATACGATGAGGTCCTTAGGACCCTATGTTTAGTGAAAATTTACCCTTGAGTTACTTGAGGTGAAAAGCTATTACTCCCAATAAAAGTAAAGATTAGAAGTATTCCAAAATTATTTAGTACACTACTATATGCCAAAAATTTTCTTATTGAAATATTCATATTAGAGTTCATGCTATATTTACTTCTATGATTGTTTGAGCAATTTTCTCATATTTTACGAGTGTTTCAAATGCATTTTACACAGATCTATCAAAATTTTCAAGAAAATTGCTCCTTTTAGACAATTATTTCTTTAAAGTAAGAAAATCTACTTCTTAAACTAATAAATAGAAATTTACAAGCAAAGTAAACCCTATTTCTACTTAGCCAAATATTGAGAAATTTGGGATGTTTTTGATTTCCTAATCGTGTCTACTCCATTATCCTCCCAAATTGGTAAAATTTGCAAGTGTTGAGGTACTATATTTATTTTTATGGGATTTATACCTAATAGGAGTCACATATGGATCAATCAAAAAGTGATATTTTTAATAAATAAATAAATATATGATGACTTTTTATGCACAAGTAAATTTAAGAGGTAAAAATGATCATTTATCCAACAACCCAGTCTATAAGGATGGAAAGATTGGATCATTTGAACAAAGTGTAATTCCTAGATATGCATGTAAGGAGTAATTTTATCTCCAAAATAATATGGACATAGCCAAATCCATTGACTAATGAAGTTATAGATTCTAAATACATTAAAAATATAAATAAAAACATTATTTAACAATTGTATGTTTTCCAAATATATTAAATATAATTATGAATCTTTATGTGACAAAAGATACTATCAAGATATGAATGATATTTTTAACTTATATATGTAATATCATGATTTTTATTTGAAAACCAGCTTAAGCTCCAAAATAAATATATTTTTCATCAAATAAGATATTTTCATAGCAAAATAATCAAAAAATGCTTGGAGAAAAATCCTAAAATGCTAATCTAGTGAGAGGGATATGGTTTTATCAAATTTTATGTTTGTAAAGCCTACCTTTTGACCTATTTTTGAACCAAAATTAATTTTTGGTGAATGGTATGATATAATTAGTAGATCACTATTTTTTAATTTAATAGATAGGGAGCTACTATGTGAGGTTTATATAAAAAAATATAATGTTTAAATTTAGTTTTAAAAGTTGAATTATTAATTGAATACATAATTTCTTTTTCATATGAATGAAAGTGTTACATGAATATACTTATGATGATTTGAATTATTAGTTGACAAAGAATGATTTGTAGGTTGATTGAACTATTACATTTAATGTATGATTTGATACATGACATTAAAAAAAGAAAGAGCTATAATTGATGCTCATTTTAAGATATTTATATTATCCTTTTGGTAATCCAAAATGTACTTGTGTCTTATAGATAGGAATCACAATTACAAATGAGTAAAGTGTCCTTACTATTATGAGAACTTGTGTTAGTAGTGTACATGTTCTAGTCATTGATTGTAAGATGTGATCATGAATTTATCTTATAAATTATGTTTTCTATTGTGTGAATATAAAGTTTATGTGTGTTCTTAATACCTTTAAAAGAATAATAATTCTAACAAAACATATAAAATATTCATAAATATAAACTACCTTGAGTAGATTCGTTAACATTGATAATTAATAAATTTCAAGATAAAGTTACAACAATGTTTAAAATTAATGGGGAATTGCATATTTACACAAAAAAGTACCTTTATTGATGAATACCCCACTTAATTCATAATAATAGCCTTTATAACTTGGTATGAAAACAAATTTAAAATAGCTTCTTCTTCAAACATGAATATTATAAAATTAAAAATTACCTTTTTATTTATTTCATATGTTTAATGTATTGGAATGAATAACCTATCACGGGAGTTGAAAATTAATGACTATCCTCAACCACTAAAATTGATATGGATAGAAAGTAACTAACATGGAATGGAATATGGGTTATCATCGAGAGTAAAGGAATATAGTTAAACAAGATGACATGGAGTGGGGCAGCAAAGGAAAATTAGAAAATTACTAGAGCATGTCCATAGATGTATTTAGAGGAATGAATGGAGATAAAGTAGGGATTATAACTAGAACATATAAAAAAGAGAGATAGAGAGCAATAATTTATATGTATAGAAGAATATTTATAGTAATAAATACATGTAGGTAGTGCACCATGAGGACTAAATAAATTTAAAAAGAAATTCCACATTGAGAAGAATGTTGCACTATAATAAATTAATTACATGAGTTACTATTTTACTAAAGAGATCACTATTGTAAATATTCATAGCGATAGAGCAATGTGGTACCCTGGTGATTCAATTGATGGCGATGTTATGGTGGCGTAGGATACTAATGTGGATGATCCTTTTTGGTCTGGTAAGTCTACCTTTAATGGTGTTTGTCCGTGGTGGGATCCTGGTAAGTTTTAGCATGGGTTTGTTGGTAAACCCTCATCGAAGGCTCCTCCCCTTTATTCCTATGCTCAGATTATTTCGGGAGATCCTCTGGGTGAGGAGTTTCCCCCATGTTCAGTTGATGGTAACTCTTTTAAGATTCACATCCCAAATTTTACTATTAATTCTCTATTGAAGAAGGGATCTTGGGATCTGGTGGGTAAGCTGGCTGGCGGTCATCCAGAGTTGGACTCTCTGAGGTGTTGTGCCCTATCTAAATGGTGACCAATTGGATCCCTTGATATTGCATCGCTTCATCATAATATTTTCCTTATAAGGTTTTCTTGTAAGGAGAATTCGAGGAAGATTATGGAGGGTGGACCCTGGTTCATTGGTAAATGCGGCTTGTTCCTTCATCGGTGGGGCCATGATTTCAACCCGATGATTCAAAGAGTTAATGTGGTCCTAGTGTGGGTTCGTCTTCCTAAATTCTTGACTTATATTTGGCATGAGAGTGTTTTTTGGGCTGTTGCGATGGCCATAGGGGACTTTATCTCCTTTGACAAAGTTTCATTGTCTCACTCTCATCATCAGTTTGTCAGGATGTGCTTATTGGTTGATATTGAAAAAGAGCTTCCTAGTGCAGTGGAGCTCGTTTCTCATTTAGGAACTTGGTCTCAATCTGTCATCTATGAAAACAAGCCTCAGGCTTGCCAATCCTATGGATTGGGTGGACATCATCAAAGATTGTGTTTGTAGAAGAAGTGGGGGGCTCCCTCTGAATCCCATGTGGCTACTGGCCCTAATCAAGAGAAATTGAATGAATGGAAAACCTCGACCAAGAAAAATAGGATTTGGCAAAAAAAAATCTGAAACATTCTTTGGGTTCGAAAGGTAAAAATGTTCTTTCTTCTCAACTACCCCATTCATCTGGGGGTGGTCCTTCGGTTGTTCCTCCAAAGGATGTTCTGAATTCTCCTCCTCCGCCAAAGCCTCAGACTCTTCAGAGTAATCTGGAAGTGGTGTTATCTATGGATCCTATTGAGTCTGGTAATGATATTCCTCTATCAAATTCTTTTCAAGGCCTTGATATGCTTGGGGCTGAGGATTCTTTAGAGGTCCTCGCTCAAGAGTCGATGGTAGTTTCTCCTAAGGAAGTGGTGTTCTCTCTGGTCGGGTGTGCTTCTAGCCCGAGTGATTCTCCTAAGCGTGTCATGGAGAAAGGCTCTCTTGGCCCAAAAATGAGAAGCCAATGTAGAAGACCAGTGGATTATGGTTTGTCAAAGAAATTTGGTAGACCCCCAGTGAAGTCAGGGAGGAAAAGGGCTATGGATGAGGCTTTGGAAAATGGTGGTCAAGCTCACCTTGTTGTGGAAGTTGAAAATGGTGATAGGCAACTCAAGCTTGATGGATTTAAATCTCCTCGGTTGGGGGAATTGGTAAGAAGCTCTCCTTTTAATTCTCTATGAAGGTGTGTTCTTGGAATACTAGAGGGCTTAACAGTGCCTCTAAAAAATGATTACTTGCTTCTTTGTGAAAGGAGAAATCCCTAGACTTTTTGTGTATTCAGGAGTCTAAGTTGGATGCCTCCGCTTGGGAGGAAACTCAAAAAGTAGTCTGGAAAGACTCGGGTTTTATGGCTTCTGAAGCTTCTGGTTCGATTGGCGGTCTCCTCTTCTTTTGGGATTCGACTAAGTTTGAGGGTCATGTCATTTCTTCGTCTAATAGGGTTATTAATATCCTTTTTTGGTGTAAATTGTCTCAAAGGCGTTGGGTTATGTCTAATATTTATACCTCGAATGCCTATACTGATAGACGTAGATTTTGGTCGCTTTTGCTGGAGATGAGGGCTACTTTTTAGAATGAGGCTTGGATGGTAGTTGGTGATTTCAATTCTCCCTTGTTTCCTTCTAAGAAGCATGGTGGTAATGTTGTTGATGAGCGGAGTCTCTCTGATTTTCATGAGTTCGTTACCCAAGCGGTGCTCCATGACATAGATCTCAAAGGTGCTAATTTTACCTGGAGCAATCGTAGGGGGAAATAGTCTTATTCTTAGTAGGCTTGATAGGATATTTGTCTTGAATTCCTCCTTTGATATTTTTGGTGATGCCTCCTTATCCACCCTTCCTAGAATCGGTTCGGATCATAATCCTTTATGGTTGGAAATTCCTGAGGGGCTCCCGTTTCTTCCTCGGCCCTTTCGATTTGAAGTAATGTGGTGTTCTCACCCAGATTTTGAGTCCAAAGTTTTTGAGTGGTGGTAGGAACCTATTCTTGGAATAGGCATGTTCAAATTGTTGAATAAGTTGAAGAAGCTTAGAATGCACCTTAAGATTTGGAATAAGTTTTCTTTTGGGAATATTTTTTGGGAAAAATAATGCTTGAAGTCACTTTTGATCTCGATTGAAGCTCAGATAGATTCCCAAGGGTATTCCGATCTTCTTCTTATGGAAGAAAAAGCTACTCTGTGTGCCCTTCATAATGTCCAAGCTGAAGAAGAATTATTCTGGAAACAGAAGTCTAGAGAGCTCTAGTTGAAATAAGGGGATTGTAACTCCCATTTTTTTCACTCTTCTACTTTACGTTGCAGGGGTCAAAATAGAATTAGGGATATTAACAAGGTTGATGGCTTGCACACTTCAAATATTATGGAGATAAGGGAAGAGGTAGTGGACTTCTTTGGTTCTCTCTTATGTTCTCTACCGGTTCGTGATAGAGATATGAAAAATAGTATGTTGGAGGTGATTCCATGCTTGGTCTCTGATGAGATGAATGCTGCTCTCCTTGCTCCCTTTTTTGATGAAGAGATCCAGTCAGCAATTAAGTCTATGGGTCCTCTTAAGGCCCCTAGCCCTGATGGCTTCCCATCTATTTTTTTTAGAAGTTTTGGCATATCTATGGTGAGGATGTATGTAATGCTATTCACCATTCCTAGAGTTCGTTGGTCTTCCCTAAGGCCTTGAATTCAACTTTCCTTGCTCTTATCCCAAAGAAGGACTCTATGTCTTCATTCAGTGATTTCAGGCCAATTAGCTTATGTAATACAATCTATAATATTTTTTCTAAAGCTATGGCCAATAGATTAAAACCCATCCTCCCTACTCTTATCGATTCTGCTCAAAGTGGTTTTGTGTTGGGGAGACAAATTCTGGATGGTGCCATCGTTATCCATGAACTTCTTCATTCGATGCAAAAGAGTGGCAGGGTGGCATTTTTTCTTAAATTGGACGTCAACAAAGCTTATGATAGAGTGTCTTGGCCCTTTTTGTTTATGGTTTTGAGGAAGTTTAGATTCAGTAATTCTTGGGTCAATCTAATGGAGGCCACGATTTCTTCTGCTTGGTTTTCGGTGCTGATTAACGGATCCCCTACTGGATTTTTTAACTCGTGTAGAGGGATTCATCAGGGAGATCCAATTTCCCCCTTCCTCTTTATCATCATGGTTGAGGCTCTTGGCCGTTCTATTAAAATTTGAAGTGTAGATTTTGGACTAAGGTCGGCCCTATAGATCAACCCCATTTCTCATCAGCAGTTTGCCAATGATACTCTTCTCTCTTGTATGGCATCGGTCTTTCATGCGCGGGATGTTAAAACAATTCTGGATTTTTATGGGAGAGCAATGGGTCAGGTGATCAATTATCTCAAGAGTAGCATCTTTTTCATTAACACCCCCAAGGTCCATCAATAGAAGATAGCTTCTATTATGGGGTGTAGGATTGCCTCTCTCCCGACTACCTACCTGGGCCTTCCATTATTCGTGGGTCGTTTGAAGGAGTCATTCTGGACTCTGATTTTGGAGAGGGTTCAGAGAAAGCTATCCTCCTAGAAAGGAGCCCTCCTTAGCCAAGCGGGAAAGGCGGTTTTGGTTCAGAGCACTCTTCAAAGTATCCCCATATACTTTCTATCTCTTTTCAATCTTCCTGCTAAGGTGGCATCCAAGTTTGATAGTATTTGTAAGGCCTTTCTTTGGGTTGGCCTGGATTTGAAGGGCAAGTTCCATCTCATTTCTTGGGAGTAAATTTGTAAAAGAAAAATGGAAGGGGGTTTGAATCTAAAGAATGTGGTTGTTATGAACAAGGCTTTGGTTTCCAAACTTGCTTGGAAGGTTGCTTCCAATTCTGATCATCTTTGGTGTCACATTCTTAAAGCTAAATATAATTTTCAACATTTCCTTATGGATCATCTCTCTTCTGGAGGTTCTACATTTTGGAACAGCTTGATCAAATCTAGGGACTTCATCAAAAATAATAGTTGTTGGGTGATTGGCAATGGTAGATCTATTTCCTTTTGGGATGATCCATGGCTCAGAGACCGTCCCCTTGTAGAGGATCCTCATTTTTGGGAGGTGTGTTTACTC
The DNA here is from genome assembly GCA_028583015.1 of Wollemia nobilis. Taxonomy (NCBI): domain Eukaryota; kingdom Viridiplantae; phylum Streptophyta; class Pinopsida; order Araucariales; family Araucariaceae; genus Wollemia; species Wollemia nobilis. The sequence goes on along the minus strand of JAQPPZ010002898.1, from coordinate 688,109 downwards.
TCCAAAGAGGTGGGCTTTGTCAAGGTGGCTGATTTTATCCTTCTCCAGAATGATCGTAAATTTTGGTCTCCTTCCCCCCTCTTCCTTAGATCTTCCCAGGATCGTGTTGTGTGGGATTCTCTTATTTTTGAGATGCGATGGTATGTGGTTCAGTAGGAGGAGGTGGTGGATCGGTTAGTTTGGGATGGTGATAGCGAGGGCTCCTTTTTGGTAAAATCTGCCTATTCCCTCCTTTGTCCCCGTGGAGGTGGTGATTTCCCCTGGTCAAAGATTTGGATTAAAAATTTAACTCCAAAAATAAATATTTTCTTTTGGTTGGCGGTGCAGAATAAGGTTCTCACGATAGAAAATTTGCACAAGAGGGGTTTCAATTTGCTAAATCATTGTTTTCTATGTAAGCAAGATTGGGAATCTTCCTCCCACCTATTTCTCAAATGCAAAGTTTTTCGGGACATATTTAATTTTTACCTTCAACATGTTGGGCTTGCATGGACGCTACCAGATTCTATTTACGATCTTGTTCAACAATGGGTGTCACCCTTTTCTTCCCCCGTATTAAGTGTTTCTAGAAATTTTGGCTTCCCCACCTCCTTTGGGGAGTGTGGAAGGAGCGGAATGCGAGGGCATTTAAAAATTTGGAAGGTGACATGTTTCACTTAAGTCAAAAAATTATTTGGAAGGTGGGAGAGAACGTTCTGGTGGTGATGAAGGACTCGCTCCCCTCTGTTCCTAGGGATCACCCTGATTTTTTTGTTGAGCGAATTCTTGGTTTCCACCTGGAGTTAAGACCCCCACCAGCTCTAAACTTATGTGCTTCTATTCGTTGGTCCTCGCCCCCTCCGGGATGGTTTAAGCTTAATTTCGATGGGGCATCAAAAGGAAATCCAGGCCAAGCCTATGTCAAGGGTGTTATTCGGGATCAGTTTGGTAATGCTATTATGGCCTTTGTGGAAGATATTGGTGTCCAATCATCCCACTTTGTTGAAACTCATGCTTCATTTTTTGGAATTCAAATGCTTAAAGACCTCGGTATTCATAGGGTAGTTATTGAGGGGGATTCATTAAATATAATTAAGATGCTCAAAGGATATTGTCGATTGGGATGGCGAATCTCTAACTTAATTGATGAATCCAGAGCCCATTTATTATCCATGGAGGAAACAATCATCAAGCATGAGTTCAGAGAAGGGAATGCGATGGCCGACTCCCTTGCAAATTTGGGCGTATCTAGTCAGTGTCTATCGATTTGGCGTACTAATTTTCCATCTGAGATCAGTCGCCTTATTGATGTGGAGAAACCTTAATGCTTGTCAGATGGGGTCCAGTATTATGTTGAGTCTCCTTACCTTTGGTTGGTGTTGGCCTTTGTTTTTAGCTAGTTTTATGGTAGAGTGCCTTTATTTTAGGCTGTTGCATCATCCTATCGGGCCTTCTTGGCCCGTTGTTTGTTTATTGAGTTGTCAGGGTGGCCTTTTCCCCCCTTTGTTGTTTGAATTTCAAATTTTGAATCCCCCCTTCCCAACATTCCTTCGTGTGCTTGGGTGGTGGGCCCTTCAGGATTTTCATCAGTCTCTCAAATATTCTCTGAAGGTGCTTGTGTAAGAAATTCTCTTCCTTTGTGCCTTTCTATTTCTCCTTGGGAAGGTTAGTCTCGATTTTGTTCAATTGTTGGTCGGTTTCTGATGTTTCTAGCCCCGAGGGAGTTGGGGCCCTATTCAGTGCCGTCCTTTTTGCTTTGAGAAGGCACCTTCATGGCAATCATTTGGCCAGTGTGTCTTGGTTGATCTTAACACCTGTTGGAGGAGTGTTCATGTTGGTGACATCTGGTCTTTATGAGAATAGCTTTTTGGAGCCTGCTTATGTGGTTTTGGGGTTCTTTCCCCCATTTCTTGGGAGTCTTCTTGGTTGTCTTGGTAGTAAGTTCATGCTGCCTATGCCATCCTTTCTCGTGATGGGGATTGTTTTGCTGCCCAACGTGTGGTTTTTTGATTTCTCTCATGAGGAAGGCCTATTTTTCATTGTGCCAATTCTTAGGACTCTTTGTTTTCCCTCATTAGTGCTTCCCAAGTCCCCTTTTGGCGTTCAAATTTTGACTTCGTGGGTGAGGACTCTGTACATTTACCTTGTTCTATCATGGGGTTTTCTTCACCAGAGTCTTTTTGCTGGTTTGAGTGTTGTTGCTTGGGTTTTTCCCCTCCTATCTGTGTGTGGGAGATTCTGGTTTCTTGTTATTATGGGTAAGGCAAAGATCTATTCGTCTAATAAAAATTTGAGTAAGCCCCGATTGGAGCCCACATCCATCTCCTTTGATGATGAAGTTAAAGCTATTTTGGCAGAAGGGGGTCTCCTAGAGTGTATTCTAAAGTTTCATGGCCATAGCCTGGTGCTCACTCACTAGATGGTTACCACATGGAAATACGGTTGGGTCAGGATTGGCTCTTGGTCATTTCAGGTCACGGTGGAGCTTATCAGTAGGACTACTAGTTTGGTGTTAGATGGAGCTTATCACAATCATGATAGACACTCCCTGTTGCAGGAGATCAATCTTTTCTTGGACAAGGAGGAATATCTACCTAGGGTTCAAAATGGCTTTAGTGCTCTAGCCTTGCCCCCTCCTTGGGACTAGGTTTCTAGGGTTATTATGGACTACTTCACCCTTGATTCCTCTTATGATATTATTAGGATTTTTCATGCTATATTTTTAAATCATTTGTGACGTAAAGCTTACATGAATATTCCTTTATTTCTTTTCCAGTCTATGAAGAAGTCTTTTTTGAATGTGCAAGGTGGTCATGGTCAAGCCCCCATACACCAAGGCCTTGCGTTGCTGGTGTTTGAATAGGTCGCTTTAGAACATGGTTTAAATGCTGATGAAATCCTCAAGCCTTTTGTAGAATCTCCAGGTCCCACTATGGGAGGCGCTAAGAAGGTGGTGGATTCTCCTGGTTCTTTTGGTGGTGGCTCTAAGACGGTTTTGGAGATGGACTCTGATTGTAGTGAAGATATTTATTCATTTACCTTCGGATCGGGTCCTGAGAAGGTCTCTAGAAAGATACAGTTTCTCACATGGATGGTGGGATTAAATCTCATTATCTATCAAAATTTTCCAAATTTGGATAAATTCCATGATTTTCATGCCAAAATTACATTCATTATAGATGAAGTGATTGGCTTAGTATGGAAGAAATTTTTTCTAAGCTCTTACATAGAAAATGATTAACTCTTATTTGGAGTGATTGCTCTATTTTGAGCCAATCCCTTAAACATCATATAATTACATTAATGTGAGCATTTATTCCATTTTGTATGTAATTCACATAGAATGTAAAACATTTACATTGATAAAATATAAAGCAATTTGCCAAAGCTAGGGATTTTATTTGTCAAGTGCAATCTCAAATTGATCTTGAAAATTATATATTTTTATTGTTTGTAGGTGCTTTATAGAGGGAACCCCACTACAAACTTCAAAAATCTAAAAATTTCATGAGGCAAGTAAGGAATTCAACATTAGATAGATTTATCAATTTTGATTCTAAATTTACATTTGTCATAGGTGCAAAGGAATCAAGATAAGACTAAGATTTTTTTGCAAAGAATTTACTTAGGAAGAGTCTTATTCTAAAATAGGAGCAATTTACTCCATTTGAGGTCAATAGCCTATAAAAATCATTATCCCAATCCATATAATGATTTCCTCTGATTAGCTAATAATTCATTCTAAAATAGAAAAAATTATTGATTTAGAACTTAAGGAATGATTCATTGAGGTTCTTTCTACTTCTACAAGGAGAGAGATTAAACACAAATTGGAAGTGATATGCTCTATATAATTCACTTGGCCATTTACTTAAAAAAAAAAATTAATTTTAATTTATCAAGTGATTACCTGTAGTCTACTAACATTTTGCTCTAGTTTACTAGTTATTTACTCTATAAACCAAATGTTGTACACATATTTAAGTTTTTGCACTAGGAGTGATTTGCCCCAAATTTCTAGAGATTCCTTATGAATGGCTAATGAATCACTTGAATTTACTAGTTATTCCCTCTACTTTGCAAATAAATAACTCAATAGACCAAATTTTATAAATTTTTACAATTTGAATAAAAAACTGTCTATGCAAGTACATACACTAGATGATCTAAGACGATGATTTATGGGATGATGAATATTATACAATTTAATAAATTAAAGGAGTGTTTTACTTCCCAAATACAACCCTAACTAAATTTTTATGAGCTTTGATCCTCTTCAATATTTTTAGGCTTTTGATATCTCCACTATGAGGGAATCCTTACACAACATAAAATATTTCATGGGATCAATGTCATCAAATACATCACTACATGCAAGTTTTTCAAAGTCAATAATAGTTTTTATAAAACTTGTAGGTAAATATCTAGTACCACTAGATAGAATGCTAGGTCAAAATAAGTGGATTGGAACCAATAATCACTATAGTAGTTCATGCAATAATAGGTGATGGCACCAAAGTACCAAGTTGCACAAAATCAACAATGGATCCAATTTCCTCAAAAACAACTATGATACACTCAAATAGGACAACCTACATACAAAAACTTGTTTGGCTAGATGTAATATGGGTGAGCACCTCAACAACTAACTCTAATGATGATTTTATAGTAAAATTATTTGGATTATTTGGTTGAAATCCATAAATAGTAGGTGACCTCATAGTATAAAAAATTATGTAAGAATAATAATATTCTCGATGGTCAATGAATCGATAACAAGTCCTATCAATCCCAACAACTAAGCATGTTTTATCCTATAATGATTCTCTTTGAGTTACAACACTCTAGCAAGAAAACATGTCAATAATTATCCAATTGCATAATGAAATGAGTAATAGGAATACAAATTTGTAGTGCCTTGCTTGTAAAATAGGTATTTATCCAATATATTATGTTATGATAATTCACCATGCCCAAGAAATGAATCAACAAATTGATCCAATATATAATAGTAAAACAACATAGGGTGACACACTCGATCTTATTAAACCCTTTTCCAATAATCCTTGCAATTGTACCTATAGCTCTTGCATATCAACAAGGTTCATTCTATAAGGAGCCCTATGTATAGGCTCTATTCTAGGTTGAAGCTCAATTCTAAAATCAAATTCATGCTTTAAAGGTAATCTAGGTACTATCCTGGGAATACATTCTTGAACTCCTGCAATACTAGGTTTTTTCTAAACACCTATTATTTATTTTCCTTTTCAATCTCATTTAACTTGCTACATATATTATTTCTCCTCTCTTGATGGCTTTCTTAAGTTGCATTATTAAGAGAATTTGGTGTCAAAAATCCCCTTTTATGCTATACACCCTCTATACTTTCCTGTCATATTTAAAATATTTAATCCATCTATCTTGGAAGTTGATTATGGTCTTATATGCTTATTACCAATCCATTCCTAGGACTACATCAAAAGCATGTAGCAGTTCTACATAAAGGTAATCTATAGTTGTACCACTGGGTAAGATGATTTCAGTCATAGGTTAACACTACTCTACATAGTAGGTCTATATTAATCCATACTCAACCTTCCACCCATGTGCCAAGATTCCTTTCCTTTCTAGTATATTTTAAACTAAGCTAGTGGAAACAAAACTATTTGTGGCACCACTATCAATAAAAATTCTAACATTTCTACCAAAGATATTACCTTTTATCAGTGGTGGAGTGGTTTGTCCTTCTAGATTCTAATTCCCTATTACTGCATAAATATTGTGTCTTGGTTCTTTATAAGCATGTTATTTTCCCTTCAAACTCGATCTTGCTTTAATTGGACATTTGTTGACGTAATGCAGATCATCACATTCATAACATCCTATTTTGGGTCCTAAATGTATTTTTTTGCTTCTGTCCATCTTCTATTTTTGCTACTAGTAAGGGATTGGACTAACCCTACTACGGTGGTCTATTATTCCCATTGTTATTTTTGTTAGAATTATGATCCTTCCCTTGGAACCTATTCTTAAAATTTTCATGTTTCTTCTTATTCCTTTTGTCCTGCCTAGGGGAACTTTTGTTTTTTTGCTGCCCTTCCCACTTCATGAAGCCTACATTGTTTCTATTTCTTAGTGCCTCTTTATCTTGCTCAGATGTCCCTTCATAATCAAAGTAAGTCTTGATATACGTTTTAGCTTTCCTAGCCACATCATAGGCCTTCTAAAGAGTACTAGATTCCCGCATATTCACTTCATGCCCTACTTTAGGATTTTTTCCTAGTATAAACTTATGTACCTTTATTTTCTCATTATACGTAGGTACATACTTCAATACCTTGATGAATTTTTGATAATATACCTCCACAATCCTAGTACCTTGTCTAAGGTTTATGAATTACTCAAAATTCTTGGTGTAAAAATATTCGGTGAGGAATATTTCTTTGAAAGCTATCACAAATTTCTTCTTCAAATAAATTGTAGCCTCAATCCCTTGTTCCCTACTAAACATATCCTATTAATCCAAAAAAATCCCCTATAAATGCAAAGTGGCATAGGACATTTTGGTGTCAGTGGAATAGTTGTTCATGTTATAGAATATCTTTATCTCCTTTAGCCAAGCTTCAAATTTATCACCATATTCTTTTCCACTTAAATTGGCATATTTTATATGTTTCACATCCTTACCCAATTCTGCCTCTAGTTTAATTCTAGCATGTTGATCCTCCAAGTGAATTTAATTCTCTCACCTCATTCTAGAATTTCTACCTTGTAAATCTTGATTAACTATAGCTTCTAATAATTAATTTTGTGCTTCCATATATTCTCTTGTTAATATAATTTTTAGTAAACTCCTCCCTCTCATTATTAGGAGTATCCATACCTATATTCAGGTATCAACCTCTACATTATTTTATTGTGTATGCCTAGTCGATGGGGCAGTACTCCCTCTCCTTCTCTTGGATGGTATTTTTCATGGCCACACATAGGCGAGATAGTAGGGATCAGTTCATAATTACATACTTGACTTGTTTCTCGTACTAACAATAATGTTCTTAGTTATTCAAACTAGGTAGTTGAGGTCTACTTTTAGTGCGTACACTATTATTACAAGTGCAGTCTCTACATAGTGTACATACCATTGCATTCTATTTAATATTGCACAAGGAAAATTGTATCCCTATGAACCAAGCACTTTGATACCAAATTTCACAACCCAAATTCTCGTTCTAACCCAACATAATTTTTTAATCCTCAGTTTGAGCTATACTATGACTTCTCTTATTCTATTATCCATATTTAGTAACGTAATTGGTACTATACCCATCCCTATAATTTGCACACATATTTTTGTGCATTCATACTAGGTGGAATGCAATTCCAAAACCATATGTCATTCCTTCAATGAGATAGCTCAATCATTTCAATATTTCAAAAGAAACACACCAATCACTTTGCCATATATCAATCCTTTTACGTATGTAAAATTTAATTGTTTATGAGGTAGACTATCAATATCATCCCCATGATGAGCTAGTCCCTCCAAAATATCTTGCACCATGTTCATTGTTAGCTATAATTACTAGGGAAAAGGATGTATATTTTCCTTCCTAACACTAATGTAGCTACCAACCTAATAGGGTAAGTCTTATTGAACTCATCTCCTTAGATTTTTTTATGTAATCCTCTAATGGGGTTTCTTTCTTTTGAATAAAAAAATCAAGAGATTTATCTATATTCTTTTTATACCACAACTATCCCTTATATATACAATATCAATAATTGTGAGTATAATTTGGAGTAGTTTTATGAAGTTTCTTTCCAATAATTTATGCACAATCCAAGAAAGCATGCACCATTACAAATTGTTCAACTTTGATTTCCTTTAAATAAATAACCATATTTAATTAATATTAATTACTCCATTAACATATTCACTATTGTTTTTATTCAATGACAAGGTACACTAATTTCCACATGGTAAAAAGATCCAATATCCATCATTACATAAATAATTGTTCAACTCTATTATTGAAGAAATATAACACCATTATGAGCATTTACTATAAAATTTAGACATAACCATTATGAGCAATTTTAGTAAAATTTAGATATAAAAATAAAACCCACAAATAGTCACATAACATCTTGTTTACCCTATAAAACCCTCTTGTGGGGAAAAAATAGCCTTGAAACCTCCTTCTCTTATCATTTTATTAATAAAGAAATATTTACAATGTACTAAAGACATCCCTTAGCACTTTCAGCCTCCATTAGAGACAATCCAGAATCCCTAGATCTTACCATATGAATTTTTCATTTAATTCATATGTACAATTACATCTCAAATTATTTTGAGCATAGGTATTCAATAACATTTTCTAATTCTCATAAATCTTCTACTTCTTTTTTCAGATCTACATTACATATTTTCTTCTTTCTCAATAAAAAAATAAATTTCAGATGTTACAATCATTGTAACTCAAAGAAGGTAAAACTACTTTATTTTTATCAAAACTAAACTCTACTACTAGTTTGATTTTTAGGAAATAATAATAAACAAATCCTAGGTCTGATTACATAAGGTGCTCATATTGCTTGTCTCCTCTAATATTAAAAATTGAATATCTCTTTGGATAACAATCACACAATAAACCTTAGTAAAACCTTTCCCTATGTGTTAGCACTCACTTGAAATATTAGATACACAATGTGTGTCTTCTTAATCCCATATAAGCATAATACCAAGTCCATTTCCCAACTTAAATCATATCACAACTCTACTTTAATCAGCACAATGATCAATCTCCTCCGACCTAACTTACTCTTAAGGTCTATGTAATAGCCCAATAAGATTAACTTTAGGATTATTTAAAATATTTCATTGAGTTTACAGTGCCTGCACCATTATTGACATTGCAAGTCTTAACTAGCAAGGACATCCTTTCACCCTCCTTACCACTAGACTAACTCAGTCTAATATTTTTATGGAAAATACTCTAAAGTAACTAGGTGGTCACATACATAAGTTTTACTTACGCACAGTATGTAGGGACATTATAACAATGCTGCCATAAGAGTAAATGAAATATCGACTCTCCTCGATGAGGAAAATACTCACACCTAGTACCTTCCCCACCAAAACTATTATTTTTTAGAGATATATACTTTACATAAAGCCTTCTAATTGATAGATTCTATATTATCAAGTACATCAACTTAACTAATAACATCAAACTCATTTATCTCTAAATAGAAATCATTCCCTTGGCCCATCAATGGTAACACAAAATTACTACAAAACCCATCCAATGACGACACAATGCAGGTAGGGTTAACATAATGGCAAAACTATTATTTCTAATGAAACCAATAAAGACAACATAAAGATCTCACTATCAAAACCATTTTCATTTTCTTCAAGTATATCACTTACACTTACATCTCGAAGGAAACCTCATTAAACTCCTAACACATAAACTGCATGGCAATATATCACACTACTATTTATCCCACTTTCAAGTGTCACGGATAAAGCCTCACTACTAGCTTCTATTCCAAAAAATATACTCTCAAAATTCCCTACCAAATACTTCTTTCTACAAGAATCTGATTTCTAAACTTTGTAGATAATACTTACTCTTTTCCTTACAATGAGAACCACACAGTTTGCTTCACTTTGGATCAACATTTTCCCCTACTTCATTCAATCATGCTCCCTTTACCCCAATTTTTTTCTCCTCTTTACTTCCAGTACAACACACCATTTGCTCTCTCCCGATCAACATCACACCCTTTGGTCCATCACCCTTCCTTAGTCTTAGTTTCCCCTCTATTTTCTTCGTCCATAAGTTTCAAAATATTATTGATAAACTCACTCTCTTTTTCTTCCTTTGCCAAACATGTTGGGTAATCCCACTAGTTTGCTCTCCTATCATTGTTATGAGCACGATCACTACTTATCAGGGGTACTCATCGGATCTTCTATTCATAAATGAAACTGGAAATCCTAAAATTGTTCTAATGTTCTCTTCCATCTAATCCCATGATAATATTTCATATGAACTAGAGTGATAATCCATATTACACAAGTGAAGGCAACATGTCCATTATCAATGGGTCTTTCCACATAATGCTTACCTTCTCCACGATGAAATAATAAAAGCTCTTATCAAATTTTCTTATAGCATATGCCTTACATCTATCTAATCATGACATATCTAAGCTAAATAAAGACATACCCCTTAACATCTCCTATTGACGTGGTATAGAAATAATAGATTTAAGTATCCAATTTCCTTTAAACTAGATAACTTATTTTATCCTTTAATATCATCAAATATTAGAAGAAGATTTAAAATAACAAGTACGTTCTATCATAGGTTAGCTATATTTTCTCCATGTATGCCATAATAAGCAACTTATTAAAATTAAACATTTATCTTTGTTGTCCAAGTTATATTTACCGTAGGACAACACATCAATTCTCTCCTTTAAGGTATTTTTATCTTAGTGGATAAGTCTTCCTTCCATCCACGAGTAAACTTGTTCCTATCATGCAATCAAGTTCATTAGCAGTATCATATTTCTCCATAAAAGTATATTCTTATAGAAACTAGACATGTAAAAATCAATCATTTCATCAATAGATTTCATCATTTTTCTTCATTAAGTATATATCTTGCACAACTAATCATGAAATAATCAATCATTCCATCATCACAACAATGTAGTAAAGCATACATCCATCAAATAAAATGTTCAAGAGAGGATCATGACAATATCAATAAGGATTGTTGATGGCTATCAAACCTTCATGTATACACTTAATTGGGTGGTTGAGAGAAAGCATAGTGGTGGTTATGAGTTATTCACATAAAAAATCCTCTATAAGTTGGTCACGGACCAACCATAAAAAAATCTTTTTTTGACATGGTTTTAGGTTAGACCCTTGAAAACTCTTAGTGATGTTTGTGCACACAAAATGATTTGTGTTGTAGTAGACCCTTAAAGTAAATGGGTGCCTAATCACCCATTAGACCCATAGAGGCACGAGCCCATATTTTACTATTGTGAGATTAACATATGGTAATATTAACATATGGGGGAGTGTTGGAACATAAATTAATCTTGTTAGTGAATTAATAAAATAACCAGAGCACCAACCAACAAGTAGATGAGGGATTTAATTAAAATATCAACGCAAGTTGAATTTAAACCTACATATATACCTATGTAATACCATAAGATGTCTTAATTTTATGTTTTAATATATTTACTAATTTGATTGAATTTATTCATAATAATTTATTGTTTTTACAGTTCCCACGATCAAACCCTAAAAAATAATACATTAAATGTTTCTATAACTTTTTGATTAAATTTCTCTATAATATTAAAAAAAATAAACAACACTTTCCACAAATATAACTCAGTTGGCATATCATCCCTTTGCTCCGGCCATCAACATCCCTAGATTGACCAATATGGGAACTTTATTTTTTTTGATATATAGCAGTAATGGTTACAATTACGATTTTTAGTAACTACCAAAGACAGCTGGTAGGGTTCAAACTATCTACGAAGGCTCCTAGGACTTCCACCATCTCGGTACATGGTAACCCGGCGTGAGATGGGGACTGCTGGACGCACAAGGGTTGCACTATCATCATCAATCTGGTGCACCACTCAGAGGAATCAGATCTGGGCTACTGTCTGTGCATGGGCAAGCCCGTGGGATTGGAACCTAGGTCTCCTATCGGTAAGCGCCCCAACTTACCAATCCACCTAGACCCATGAACATTGTAATTGGGTAGTTTAGAAGCCCCAAAAACTTAGCTCTATGGCCAATCGTAGTTGTCCCATCCGAGTATACCACATGGCATCAGTCACAAGGGGGTTGAATTATTAATACATCCACAGGTTGGGCATAGGGAAAATGGAGCCTTGTCGGCCTCTACCAGCACATAGAACATTTACCAGCTATGCCTACATATCCAACAGGGTGGAGGCAGTGAAAATGGAACCTGAGAACTTTCATTCATATCTTCAATTTTTGAAGAAATCCATCCTCTAAACTCTAATTAGAGGCCATTGCTTCTCAACAAATAATATATTTTGAATGTGCGTGGGAATAGTTGCCCTTATTTTACCTAGGGATTGTTGTGCTTGTAATGCTGTTATTGAGGTGAGGTAACGTTAAAAGATAAGGTGGAAGTCCAATTTCAGAAATACAAACTCGCGATCTAAATCATTGTTAACAACATTACTGCCATCAACTATGTTGAGATGCTGATATGGTTTTGACGCCATTGTCCACTAAAGTTGGTAGCGAATAACCACATATTCACAAACAACGAGCTTTACCACCTCAAATGTTTTATTTATTTATTCTACGTTCATGTGTTATATTAATAGCTTAATATGAAAAGTGATTATCCTACTCATTAATCTATTAAACTTTGACGTTGCCAAAATTTGAGTGAACAAATTAGACAAAAAATTTGTTGCCTTTCATCAAAGTATCATGTTGTATTCCAGTTTGTATATGACCCGAGCAGCTGTTATTCATTGGAGACAATTAAACTTATAGTATAATACATTTCGTAATAAATAGTTTTTATGTATAAAAGAATATAAGTTTGTATAACATACATATAAGTATATAACCTACGTTGGAGGGCGCTGCTATAATAAGAGTTGGCCAATACAGCAACGTCTACTTTTATTACTTAAACCAACTCGTACGTGGTTGTTGAAAAAATTATAAGAACGACTAAATAGCCGTCTACTCTTACTACTTAAATGAAACCGAAAAGTATCGTTGGAAAATTAAAAGAACGACTAAAAATCTGTCAAGGAACAGTGTAGGAAATTAAATACGCGACGTGATTGTATTCAATTTTGAAGTAGCGAATCCTCCAAAAATGGAGTTTCAAGTTGATTTGTAACTTGAACACCATTCGAGTAGTTGGAGACTAATAAGTTCTGCATACGCACTGTTCAACGTTACTGCATTATATAACACAAAAAAGCTCGACTACTCATCCCAACACTAATACGCGCTGTTCAACGTTACTCTTGTTGCGATTGCTTTCTTAGCCGTAGTCATTTGGCACTGTCCGATACGAAGATGGTCGAGAGGACCTACGGCTTGGCCTGCCGTGGGATATCTTCCCTTCCTGATTTTTCATGTTGACCAGCTCCACGAGAGGTTTGCTCAACTCCTTAATTCAAATGGGGGGATGGTGAAGCTACATGGCAACATAGAGTATGTTTTGAAATTAAAGCACAGCAATTTCGGTAAAGGGCAGTCCTACAAGGACACCTTTGGAATCAGAAGATTGATGAGATTATAAACAATAATACCATCCAATAAATCACTTGATGACTGTATTTATTACAACCATAGAGTTACTTTACCCCTAATTTTCATAAACATCTAATTCCTTTATTCATGATTTGAGCATGTCAAAATACAACTTTTGCTTTTGTTAAATTTTCATAATTATTTAACAATATTTTTGTGAAAGGTAAAATAAATCTCTTATTTAAGTCTCAAATCACTTCACCATGAATTCTCTCCAAGTTGCCTTGTACGACTCAATGAAAGTTAACTAAGATGCAAATCCAAGTAAAAGCCAATGATATTATCATTTCACCCGAACATACTTGCTATTGTAAGGTATGGATTTTTTTAATAGATATACACATTATACAATACATTAAATTTAAATTTATTGAAACAACCTCTTCTCATCACCATCTAAATACTTCTTTTTCATAAATTTTATTTTATGAATTTTTCTAAAACCCTATCTTTAGCTTCATGTATGCATATTTACAAACATTTCACTTAAACATACTTCCTATTATAAGGTATTGATTTTTTTATGAAAACATACATTATACATTACATAAAATTCATTCAAACAACCTCCTCTTCCCATCACTATCTAAACCCTTATTTTTCTAAAATTTATTTGATGAATCTTTGTAAAACCTTATCTTTAGCTTAACCTATATTTATCTATATAAACTTAATTATATAATTATATCAATATTAGTTAAACATGATTAAGAAACTAATCTATATATATATATATAATCCACACGAAACCATTTTTTTTGGCTGGATAATAAGGGGTTGTACTCGGGTCCTCACCCTTGACAAATTACATCTACTTTTTTTTAGATCTTGATATTTTACAAATATGTACACTTCTCATCTCAATTGATATGTTATAGCTAGAAACCTACATCATTTTACATAAAATGTTTGAATTCTTAATTTTCATTTTCTAGATCTTTTCAAATCTTTGTATGAATACAATTACTCCAAAATTTAGCATCTTTCTTGATATTTTTCTATAGAAGCCTTCACAATACCAAAAATTCACCTCTACTATCTATACCTTGGATCTTAGTATAATAATATTTTCAAAACATCACACTATCATAGTTCTCTTTACCAAATCTCGATTGCTAGTTTCCTTCCTGAAACACAAATGCAACCACAAAAATTATAATAAATAGTCTAAATGAAAACACATTATTGTTATAAAATAAAAAAAATATTACCAAAGGATAAATTAAAGTAAATATTAATCATTAATAAATTTAGGCAATCAATATTTTTTATTAGCTTCAACTAAACTTTCTACTTCCTCTAACCATGGAAAGGAGAATTCAACTTCATGATCCTTGATCAAAACCCCTTTATTGGATATCTTATCTACACATTTGTTTCCTTCCCTTAATATATGTCTAAACATTATTTCTTCAAAATCTTTAGAAAGATCTTGAATTTCCATAATTATCTCTTGTATGTTCCATTGAGCCTTTACTTTCCTAGAAATTGCATTTATTACTATTAGAGAACCACCTTTCAATTATACTCTATTCCATTTCATTTTTTTACATATTTTTAATCCTTCTAAAGCTACCCAAGCTTTAGATTCATTATTTATCTTAAATCCACCATTAAAAGCATAATGAGATAAAATATTTCCTCTATTATTTTCTTATTATTTCTAATTATTCCTCCTCTATTGGTTCTGGATTTCCTTTAGATGCTCCATAAAAATTCAATTTAATCCACTCCACATCTGGTGGTTTCCACTTTATATTGTTTACCTTATTTTTGCTTCTCTTTTACCCAATATCATAATTATATTTAATGACTTGACTCCATCTATCAAGACTCTTTACTTCCAAATTAGGGATTGGATGAGTTGATAGGGTTAGTTTAGACTCCTCTATGGCTAAACATATATATTTTTTTATTACCTCTAAACTGCTTTCCTTTCCTTTAAATATTCTTATATTCCTTTCTAGACATATAGTCCAAAGTATTGTATATTTTGATATATCCCATATTGTCTGTAAATCCTAAATTTTATAAGTGCTCTACTATTGCTTTAACCAATCTTAAATTATGCTATTCATCACCATGCATTTACCAAACATATTAAGAATACATTATCATAGATTCTAGACTATTAAGCAATGTCCCAAGAGATGGTCAATACTCTCTTCCTCATTATTAAATAAAACATATTGAGAGGGGCCATGAAAACCCATTTTCATAAGGTTATCCCAGGATAAAAAATTTCTATGGCCTACTAGCCAAACAAACATTTTAACTCTAGTTATATTTGGGTTATTCCAAATATCTTTCCATATTCTAGTGATATTAATATTATGTTGGTGTTGAACATTATTCACTTCTTATTGTGTATTCTTTATGAGCTATTCAACTCCTAAATCAATTTATCCTTGGAACCCCTTGAAATAATAATAATTTTTATCTTTCTATTCACTTGCCTCCTAGCATCAATGTCTTGTATACTTATACAAAAATATTCTTTCCATTTATATGTTCCTTCTTGATCGTTGTACAAAAATTTTGAAACCCTATTATTGTATTTGTCTTGAAGCAATCTCATCCAAGGTTTCAAAATTAGATCTAAATTGAGTGGTTTTTTTATCACACCAAGTATCCATCCAAATAGAAAATTTTTCTCCAGTTCCCACCACCCATTTTAAACCTTTAATCATAAGATCAATAGATTTTTTAAAGTCATTTCAAAGAGCATAATTATTTGGAAGAGATAATGCAGTAAATATTAAACTTGGGTCATTAGGATCAACATACTTGCTTAGAAGAATTCTTGCCTATTGTCTTTGACTCTCTTTGTACATTCTCTAGATAAATTTTTCCCTAATATATAAGTTTGCATATGTAAGAGCTCTTAAACCAAGACCTCCCCTAGTTTTATCATCACACAACCTGCTCCATTTCACCAAGGAAATTTCCTTTTATCATGCAAACCTGACGATAAAAAGGATCGTATAATAAAGATTAAACTTTTTTTAATTGATTTTAGCATAGAATACAATGACATATAATATGTTGGAATGTCTTGTAAGACTGACTTAATTAACTGCACTCTTCCTGCTAATGATAACCATATAAATTTTTTTTAGAATACGTAATTATTCTCTTAAGTTCTACTAGGATAGACTTACTTGAGTTTCCACTCCTTCATTAGTCAGGTGAACTCTTAGCTATAGTCTACATCAAATTTGATGAGTTGTTATAATCCAACGGCTCTCAATGATCAACTTTGTTATTTATACAATGTTGATCCATGGAATAATCAATCAATTCTAACTCTTTATTCATATTTTGTGTAATGCTTTGCACGTCTATTTTGGGAAATTATAACATGGTAGAGAGCTGGATAGATTTTGCTAGAATTATCTCTTGAAGGTTATAGGAGCTGGTTCTTTGTATCTTTTGTTGGCTTCTCCTCTCTTTTTTTTATTTAAGTCTTAGATAAGATTTTATATATAGTTTTTTTTGCTATATTTTTTAGATATATGTATGTGGGTTATTCTGAATAATATTTATCTCTTTCTCACATTAAAAGGGAAAAGGAAGATTCATTACCTTTTAGTGTAAATGATTTTTATTTAGAAAAATTACCCATAGTTTTTTTTTTTTCATATTTATTATTTAAAAAAAAAAGGGCTCTTTGACTAGTTCATATATATTAATTTTTTTTCCTTAAAAAAAAAAGAACACCTTTTTTCAAGCAAATAATTTTTTTTATGATTATTATTAAAAAAATTATTATCCTAAAAGCTTGATCGATATGAATTTTATTTCCTATCTTTAGTGTATTCTTTTTTTCATAAAAAAATATTGTTGCGATGCTTTTTTCATTGCTCCAGGTTCTCAAAACATGCGTTTGGCACCCAATATTGGATGCCAACGACACTCTTTGTAAAGCCTCTTAATTGATTTTGATATCTCCTTTATTGGAGATCTAAATATGCTCTCTGTTGCGTTCTCCTTTGGTGTAGCTAATATTTAAGTCAACTATTGTTAAGATAACCATTTTTTAAAATTTTGTTTACTTTAAACCTTTGTCAAATTAACTTGCATGATAATCATTTTATAACGTTTCGTCTCATGCACTCCTTTTTTGACGTCACTTTAATGCATCAGCGAAATACGTAGGATCCCAATTTAGTCGAAATATATTTAATACTGCCAATATCTTCTCTTCTCGGTTGGAGGATTCTAACAACTCTCACTTAGAACCTATAAATTTTGTTTCACCTCTCTTCCTTTAGCATTCCATTCCATTTATTTTATGTTCATAAGCTTGTTTTTTCTCTGACAAGTTATCTGTGCAAAAATCTATTTTCAGTTTGCTCCTCAAGCAAAGTATCATGGAGCTAGATAGAGGCATCTACGATTTTTTATATATTTCATTTTGATTAACTTTCAGTCAAATTATTGCAATATTAAGCCTTTTTTTCTGTTTTATGCCTCTCATATTTTATGTTTGATCTGCAGGTTTCAAAAAAAATTCATAGCCAAGGTGCTGGGTCTTTTATCTTCTCTACGAAACTTAACAGATTTCAAAGTGAGGTGCTAGGGTCTACAAAAAATTTTGAAGAATGAAAGACTTCATCAGAGTGTGAATCTAGGACTTTGAGGTGCTGGCTCTTCTATTTTTCTGAGAGGCGTAGGGTCTGTGAACAACAACATTCTTCCTTTGGTACCAGACACATTCTTTTAGAAGAAGTGAATGACAACCTTCTTCCTTTGGGGAAGACATTCAATTCACATATTATGTTTAAATCCTGAACATAGATGCCTTGTATTGGTTATTTTATATTAGTTTTTTCTTTTGGTCCTTCATTTTAAAAGGTAAAAGCTTACAAAATATATCTTTATATTTCTATTTTTTGTTATTCATTCTCACTCATTTCTTCACTAAAGCCTTTTACTTTTTCAAAAGGCTATCCTCTTAAAAAGTTAAGTATTCATTTGTAACCTAATAATACAAAGGTCTTTTTCGAGGGGGGGTTAAGGGTGTACAATATTGCACCTTCTTTTTGTCTTGTATTTTGAGGGGGGTTTTATTTTTTTTGGTGTCTATCTTCTTTAAGATATCTTCTATTTACATTTATAGTGGCTTTTATATCTAAAATGTGTATATTATTTTTATCTCATTAAGCCAATATATATTTAAAGAAGGTACTCAATATTTTATACAAACCCTCATAAATATCAAAACAAATAAATTTTTATATAACATCTTATAAATTTTTAAGTGGCATCTTTTGGTGTATAAAATATATCTTCATCAATTTTTCTGCCTCTTCTTGCTATTACTTTCTTCTTGTTAATTCACCTTTTTTGCATACAAGAAATTTCTCTATATTTTAAAGCAAGACCTAAATATAAGAAGTCTATATCAATATAAGCTCTCATTAAATTCAAATTTTTTTGATTTATAGGAAAAAATTTTTACTTAAATTATTTAAAATTTATCACCTATGTTCCTAGTGTTGGACTTCTCAATAACTTATAGTTTCCCTCTCGTAAGGGCAGATTATTATGATTCCAATATTAAGTTCTATATGATAAAAACAACCTATGTTCCAAGTATCAATTCTCATCTTTACTTATAGTTTCCCTCTCGTAAAGGTGAGTTATTGAGAAGAAAAGATATATAGGTAAGGCTCAACAATTGTTTCATTGGCCTTATTAATTTATCATACCTCCTCATTTACTTATAGTCCCTCTCATTAGGGTGGGTATTCTGAAGAGATTGGTATTTCCAAAAGGCCATTGTTACATTAAAAATTGTAAGATCCATTAATTTATTTTTCATTACCCTAATAGATTGAGCAAATCTCCTCACTTACTTATAGTTTCTCTCTCGTTAGGAAGGGTAATTGAGGATCTTGGTATCTCTTAAGGGTTTTTTCCCATTATTTAAAATAACATTAAAATTAAAGTTAAGGGGGGGGATTGTTGGTTTAATTCAATTTTATTTAGCAAAATAAATACAATTGATCCACTCACCCCTCATAACTATCATACCTGGAACCTAAAATATTTAATATCATTTCTCAAAAAGGGCTCACATACCTACTAGAAGAGAAGCAACCTGAATTTAAAAAAAAATATGAAATATTTGTTCATAAAGGGAAAATGTATGAAACAATAGGTATTATAAGTACTAATGTAAATGAAATCTTATGGTTTCACATAATGGATTGTAAAAATACTTATGGAAGTTGGGAGAAACTAAAGAACTTATTTGGAAAAATAGATCAAATAAGTTCAATGCAATTAGAGGCAGAATTAACAACATTATCTCCTGAAGACTTTAGTAATATTGTTGACTTTATCACCAAATTTAAATAAGTCCTTACTAAATGAAGTGGCAAGGATAAAAATGATGAAGAATGCATATTTTTAATTATTTATAAATTAAATGGTATATTTCAAATATTTGCAATCACCTTGTTAGAATTTCACAACAATAGATATGCAAAGAATTACATAAAATATGAAGAGAAGAGTGGAATTGATCGATTTATTCCAAGGATAAAATTTGTATAAATATCAAAGTTGATCATTGAGATTTGTTGGATTACAAAAACTTCTAAAACTTGATGAAGACACCATTGAGTGTTCTTCTGACACATGGAGGAGTTGAAACTCAAGTGTGTCTAACCTGATGAAGACACCACTAAGTGTTCTTCTGACACATGGAGGAGTTGAAACTCAAGTGTGTCTATCCTAGTATAACTTAAGGGAATATTCACTTATTCTAACACCCCCCTTAAGTTATACTAGGGGAGATTTGTAAAAATGAGTCCCGACAACAAGGACTTATGAGGTACTCATATACAATGACTTCTTTATGAAGATATGGTAAAAAATCCTATGGGAAAACCATCAATAAAAAATAATCAAGGAAGAGGCTTGTCTTCGGATGACAAATATTGTCCTCTTAATAGAATAAGAATTATGAGTCCCATCAACATGGCCTTATGAGGTACTCATTTACAATATATATAGTTGGTGAAAAAACCCCTTGGGGAAAAACCAACTATCACAACTTCCTTTTTAAGAGATGGTAAAAACCCTATGGTAAAAACCATCAATCAAAAGGAAGCAAGGGAGGCTTATCTTCGGATGGTGAATATTGTCCTCTTAATGCAATAAGAATGATGAGTCCTGAAAACATGGCCTGATGAGGTACTTATTTACAATATATATAGTTGGTGAAAATATCCCTTGGGGAAAAACCAACTATCACAACTTCTTTTTTGAAGAGATGGTAAAAACCTTAAGGGAAAAACCATCAATAAAAAAATGAAGTAAGGAAGAGGCTTGTATTTGGATCGTAAATATTGTCCTCTTATTACAAAAGAATTATGAGTCCCAATAACATGGCCTGATTAGGTACTCATATACAATATATATAGTGAAAAACCCCTTGGGAAAAAACCAACTATCAGAAGAAGAGAGGCTTGTCTTCGTATGGCGAATATTGTCCTCTTATACAAAAGGAAATATGAGTCCCGACAACTTGGCCTGATTAGGTACTCATTTACAATATATAGATGGTGAAAAAACCCCTCTGGGAAAAAACCATCTGTCACACACAAAAAAAATATCCAAGATAGAGGTATGTCTTCGGATGACAAATATTGTCCTCATAATATACATGTTGTTGGAGAGATGATAAAAAAAAACCACAAGGTAAAAAACCATTCTCCAAACAATATAATGAGAGGTGGAAGACCTTTGTGTCAATGCAGCTGTATTACTCCAAGTTTCCCCACAATTGAATGTAATGTGGAGAAGGAAATATTTTGGTGAAGATGTCTGCAATTTGATTTTTAGTTGGAATATAGTCCAAGTGTATTTCTCCTCTTTGAATATGTTGTCGAATGAAGTGCTTCTAAGAATAATAAGAAGAGGCATGTCTTCGGATGGTGAAGATTGTCCTCTATTGAACTAGAAGAATAAGAAAGAATTAAAAACACTCTGTGAAGCAAGAGACTTTAACACCCCCCTTAAGTGATAGTAGGGGTAAGTGAAAAAAGGAATAAATAATATGTGGCATACCCACATAAGATGAGTCCCGACACCAAGGCCTAATAAGGTACTCATGTACAATAGAGATGGTATAGCCACAAAAATGAGTCCCGATAGCAAGGCCTGATAAGGTACTCATGTAAAACATGTGATCAAAATAATAAAGAATACTAAAGAAATTTCCCTTAAAACCAAAGTGAAGATAGGATGCAGAATGAACCACAAAAATCGCATGGGTAGTCCAAAATGACTCCACAAGCATGAGTATGTGGTTTCCACCTATATGAGTACAATGGGATGAAATAAGGTCCAAAACTCATGGACAAACAATAAAACAAGGGGCTTTTCCCAAGTATGAGTCCCGACAACAAGGCCTGATAAGGTACTCATTTACAATATGTGATAAAAAAAAGGAAAGATCACTAAAAAACTCCCCTAAAACCAAAGTGTCTCACAAAAAGGAGTGTGAAGATAGGATGGAGAAAGAACCACAAAAATTGCAAGGGTGGTCCAAAATGACTCCACAAGCATGAGTATGTGGTTTCCACCTATATTAACACAATGGGCTGGTAACTAGGTCCAAAACTTGTGGATAAACAACAAAAAATGGGAATGATAAAAAAACATGAAGGGAGAAAAATACTTGCCATAATAGAGGATGAAAGGAAGACATGCATGGAGGATTGAGAGGAAGGAAGATATCCTCTTCAACCCCACTTAGTACAACTTCCATTAATAATCCTATAATGGACCCATCAAATGTCTCAAAAAAGTAGAGACTTGTTGCAGAAATGAAATTATACTCCCAAAATTTGTATGTGAACTATGAAAAAAGGTCACCAAAAAAAATGCCCCTGAAACCAAAGTGTCTCACAAAAAAGAGCGTGAAGATAGGATGGAGAAATAACCACAAATATTTCAAGCATAGTTTAAAGTGACTCCATAAGTACAAGTAGTGGTTTCCACCTATATGAACACAATGGGCTGATTAACAAAGTTAAAAAAAAATGGACAAACAACAAAAAATTACGGCATCAATGCTGGGAGTGTCGGGTTCAACCAAGAATGCACTCCATGATACAATATTTTGGGCCACAAAAAGGTGAGGTAGAGGCTACTAAGGCTTTAGAGGGAGAGGAAGAAGAAGAGATTTTATATCTAGCAAGTTTTGTTTCTTCCCTAGTTAATATATCATAAAAATATTCTAAATAAGGCATTTTAAAGGTTGCACCAAGAGCATCTTTGGTAGATATAAAGGTGGTAGAATTTTTTTGAAAAACACCATTTAGCTTAGAAAGGATTAGATAAATGCATTTTTCTTTAGTATTAGTCTTCCCACTACCTTTGTATTGAGTGATGACTTATTTAAAGTTAGTAAGGAAGTCAAAAATACTACTAAAATCTTCAGGAGATAAAGATGTTAGTTCTGCTTCTAGTTGCATTGATCTCATCTGATCTACTTTATCAAACAAGGTTTTTAGTTTCTCACAATTTTCATGAGGAGTTTTGCAATCTGTATTCTGAAACCATAAAATTTCATGAATATTAGAGCTAATAATACCCATTTTTTCGTGCATCTTTCCTTTATAAACAAAAAATTCATATTCTTTCTCAAACTCAGGTTGCTTTTCTTCTAGTAAATGAGTAAGATCTTTTTGAGAGATAAGATTTAAAATTTTAGGTTTCCAAGTGTGAAAGTTATGAGGGGTGAGATGTTCAATTGAATTCATCATTTTAATACAAGAGAAAATTTGAAGTTTTAACCAATATATCCCCCCTTAGAACTTCTATTTTAGGATTAATGAATTGGTTTTAGGAAAAAACGAAGTTGTTCATGTAGACACCAAAACAGCACCAATCCGATTATGTGACTGCAAACACTGATCGCTTTGGCAAACACAGCCCCCAGGGCAGCCCTCAGAGGTTAAACAGTGGTCTTAACCACTTTCATAGCAATTTTGTGAGGTCAAGAAGCAATTTGGCACACTTGGACACTTTGCCCAGTATTCGTCTCACCCCGGGACGAATTCAAAATAGAATCCGTCCCACCCCAAGACGAATTCTGAATCCGTCCCTGGGTGGGACGAATTCTAAGCTTAACGGGCAAAAAGGCAAATGGTGCCAAGTGGCAGCCCAGAACAGTCAGTTAAGGGCTCCTGCCTTGCACGCATGTGTAAGTGGACAGAGGGGCCGTTAGAGGACTATTACAAAAAGCATTTATCAAAGTTCAAGTCAATGGAGGACTCCCCTCCCTCATGGGAAGACAAGACTGCCACATGGCGCCTATGGCCAACACTTGGCTTTTGTGCTTCCCTCCCAAAAGAGACCCCTTGGGTCTATAAAAGGTGGGACTTTTCTCACCCAAAAGATACAAGGTTGAAGGAGTGTTCAAGCAACGAAGTGCCGCCGAATTGAAGACTCACTTGCATCCCCCTTTGTTCACCTTCCTACATCCACCAATCTCTTTTGCAAGGGAGGTTGTTGGGTGGCCTTTGGAAGCTCGAACCTTACTCAAATCCGACGCATGGACATCTGAACCTACCAATTCGCCGACCCCCCAATCCTAAAAGGTTTTGGGCCCATCCCCGGTGGATTGGCTCCAAAATCGAGGGCCAACGGTGGGAGGCCCACTTGGGCACCCCCGCACCTCCCAAGTCCTAATTTTAGTTTTTGAGCACTTTAGATTATTTTTTAGATTGCATTCTGTGTTACTAGGTCTGATTAGTCCATAATTGCAATTTTGTAACTTTTGGTCAGATTTTAGGGTGTTTTGTATTGCTTTGTCGTTTCGCTAACTTGCAGGTGTCAAGGTCAAATTCCCGAGGGTGGAGGCCAAATTGGGAAAATCCGACCATCTGGGTCATCCCAAAATGGCCCCAATTACCTAACCCCCCTATTTGCAGGAGTTTTGCAGGTCCCGGGATCCGACATTGGAGCAAGCAAGCAGGTCGGTTTCTCCTACTCAGAAGAATTCGTCCCACCCAGGGACGAATTACAGTCGAATTCGTCCTGCCCAGGGACGAATTCCAGTTTAAGGTGGATTGGCCAGCTGCCTCAGTGGCAGTGGCCTTCTGGTAACTTTTCTTACCTTCTGTCGAGTTTTGAAGCAATTTGGATTCACTGTTTTCACTGTTTCAGGCAAATATTCATATGCATATTTCGTTGGTTTTAGAGAGAGAATGCTTTTCATTTGCAGCAGGTGCTACTGACGTCTTGGTCATTTCTTTGTTCGTAGGAGAAGCAGCAGAGGCGAAGAACTCATCGACATCAGTGACGGCATCATCTTGGCCCGCCCATTGCAATCGTGGGCACGCGGAAAGAGGAATCATTCAACGATTGTAATCAAACCCTATTTGCGCTCCTAGCCCCTGAAAAGGGAGGAGGCATTATTGTAACAGAGATCAAAGGAAATTAATGAAAGGGCTATGTTTTCTTTATCTGATTGCGTCTCTTCCAATGTGTCTCTTTTTCGTTTCATGCAATTTATATTTCTAGGACTTAAGCGTGCTTAATTTTGAATGCAATTGCACTTGGTGTTTCCTTTGACCGGAATCTCGTGCTTTCAGTGGCGATCACGGTGGGACTCTGTTCCCTGGTTTTTGAAATCACAGAAACTGATCAAATTTTTGTGTTTGTGCTTGACAGGTACATCTTTTTTTGTTGCAGACTGCTATTCGTCTCTGACAGGGACGAATCCTTTTCTGCAATTCGTCTGACCCTGAGACGAATTCAAATTCGTCTCTGGGAGGGACGAATTCTGTTCTGCAATTCGTCTCCCAGAGGGACGAATTCCTGTCTACGGATTTTCAGAGCAGAAATTCAGAGACAACAGGAGCAGGCAGAGAAGAGGTAGGGATTTTCATGATCTCTGTTATATTTTTCTGTTTCTGTTTCTGTTTCGTTAATTGTTTTCATTTAACCCTGCATTGCATTAGGGAAAGTCATGTATGCTAGTTTCATTTTGTTGGATAAAACGAATCCCACACACATCACGAAACAACTTTAAACCAAGGAGCTGGTCGTAAGACCCCAGCCCTTGATCAAGACCATTGGTGGATTTAATCACCACCTTGGCTTGATTTGCATCCATTTCCCGATTGTCAACTCGTTGTTAGGCGTAAATCCTGACGAAGACAGACCGAGCGTAGCCGGGGTGATTCCCATGCGCGCGAGGATAAGTTTTCTATGGTAGGTGCCATTAACAGGACAATCCCCCTTCCGTACCGCCTACGTACCACGTACCTTCTCGCTCTCACGTACCTATAGTCTCCCTCTCGTAAGGGCGGGTATATAGAGAGGTTGGTATATCGGCCTGGCCGGTATATTGAAGGGGCGACCTTTTTGGAGTTATAAGAGCCTACATGATGCATTTAAACGTTCTACAAAATCTACAAAAACAAAACAAAACATCAAAATGCACTAAACCAGTCTAGGGCACACCAAGAATCCTTAAAAGAGATAATCACGGTTTTGTGAATGTGTGTGTTTAATTCTGCTTAGTGTAGACAAAAAAAAAAAAAGAGAAAATCATAAAACGAGATAAAAACTTATTTAGATAGCATAGAAGCACCGCAATGGTGTACACCCGCAGTCAAGCCCAATCAAGGGCAGAAGCTCCGAAAGGTACACAAAAAGCAGGCGCAAGTTGCCTTCACTTCAGTCCTGAGGATTTGGTCATACCGCCTTATAGGTCAAACCTACAAAAGAATCCAATTCAGAATCCTCGATGGGGTATGCCTATTCAAAGCAGCCCCTTTCGGGAAGATGCCTTACATGTAGACCTTGACATAAATAGAGAATCACCTCTTGAAGGTAGGCATGAGTGGCCACCGCGCGATGAAGCGCTAAACAGGCACACTGTCCATTTGGAGGGGCAACGTGGATATGGCGTCCCTTCTTTACCTATCATCAGAACAGAGAGACCAAATCCGGAGCGCAGGGCTCCTTACATAGGGCGACCTAACTCCGCCCATCCCATTTACACCCGTGAAAGGGAGTATGAGGAAAACCATCGCATTCCTCGAGAGCAACAAACAATGCGGGAACCTTGCATTTCCGCACCGACAGGATATCATGATCACCCCTTGAGGCCAGAACCTCGAGCACATACTGCCTACCTCGACAGAGGGAAGCGACCCCTTGAGATTTTAGAGCATCAAAATCGAGGTAAACCCATAGGAGGAACATTTGAACCTTCTGAACAAAATAGGGTAGAACAAATTGATCCGGCTGTCGCCAGATATACCACCCGTCAAGCCCAAATCATGCGGCTTAAACAAAGTCAGCAAGAGATAGAGTATCAATACCGCTTGGATAAAGAACGCATGCAACGCGAAGCGGATGAGTTACGCTATGAAATACCTGAGAGGGGGCCAACCCCTCGCATCCAAAGAGCTGAACAATATGAGAGGCGTAATCCGTTGGCGCAAGACAGGTCTCCACGACCTCGTCAAGCTCTGCCTCCAAGACCCCATAGATTCGAGAGGGAGGCAACTCCCCGAAACAATGATGGGTACCTTCAGCAAGAACTTGATCAGGGTCATAGGTTTCGCCCTGAGACTCCTCAAGAATTTTACGAGGAGTATGAACCAGAAGAGGAGTATATCGAAACTCCCCATCAAGGCAGGAAGGATGCCATTCGGCCACCCCTCCATAGGCCTCCAGTTTACCGTAACTTGCAACAAGAGCGAACAAGAGAGGAAGAAATAAAATCTTCCGATGCATACCAAGCGCTATTGGAGCGTTTAGAGTCGGTGGAGACAAAAGCTGCCGGGCATCAAAAACCCACATTACGTCTACTCCACAATAATCCGGTGCATCCCTCAGTGCCTACACCTCTTTACCCCGAACACTTTAAGTTGCCTCAATTGGCAGCTTTTAAAGGTGAAGAGGACGCACAGAACATGTTACACGGTTTCTAAGCCAATGCTTCGGCATTCAAGATAATGACGCATTATTGCTTAGAACATTCATAACCACATTCGTAGGCCCCGCCTCGGATTGGTTCACACAGACTGCCCAAACACAAAGATAAGCAGACTTAGATCAGCTAGTAGATGCGTTTCTTGAACGTTTCGCCTTCAACACAAGGAAGAAGGCATCACTTAGTGATCTTGCTAGCCTTAAACAATTTGAGGAGGAAACAATGGCAGCGTACGGGAACCGATGGAGAGCTTTGCTTTCTAAGTTACCCTACCGTCCTCCCATGTCGGACCTCACGCAAATGTTCACGAAAAGTTGTTTAAAATCAATCTCTGGTCTATTGTTGCTGCGACAATACGACAACTTAGAAGAAGCTTTGGCGCAAGCCAGAGTCATAGAAGAGATTAAGATAGGCGAAGGCGCAATTGCCAAGCCTAAGAAGAAAGAGTGGAATAAAACCACTAAAACTGGGACAACGCAACCACAACACGCTGCAATCAACCAAGTTGCGATAAATGTCCCCGCGCCTGTGCAAGAAACGCAGCCTCAAAAGGCTAACTACCAGGCAGTGCCTCCTGCTTACGAAAGAGATAACAGGAGACAGGACAATGATCGCTAGCGTCGCCCTAGGCGACAATTCACCCCGTATGCGGAGTCTAGGGACTCCTTATTTGACCGCTTGTCGACGGCAAATCTAGTTACTCTGCCATAAATCCAAATTTTTGACCCTAACGTTCCCAAGCCTAGGGGGTATAGGGAGGAATTGTATTGCAGATTTCATAGACGCAGAGGACATGACCTAAATGGGTGCTAGAAATTCAAAGAACTAGTCCAGGATTTGATCGACAATCGAACATTGGTCGTGGACAACCCCATCGCACCTAACAACCAACAAATGGGGGTATTCAAGGACCCCTTGCTTGCCCACGAGGCGCAGACAAAACCGCTCCAAATAAACGAGGTGCGACAAGATCTTCCCGCACAAGGATTTGTGGGAATGATTAGCATTGTAACAAGGAACAGAAAATACCCAACAGCTGCCCCCGAGGTACCTGTGAGGGAAGTTCCATCGACATCACAGCCTCAACAACGCCCAACGCAGATTACCTCCGCCTAGACCTGAGGTCACGATACGAACCAAACTCACGCAGAGTTTGCGGACCACGTCAGCTAGGCTGTCCATCTACGAGCTTATTCAACAATCAGCTCCACATAGAGAAGCTCTTATGGACATCTTAAAAGCCATTGAAGTACAACCCCACGAAGCTAATTCTTTCAACGCCTTCGTGGGACATGTGAAACAATGTACGGAGCCTGTCATCACATTCAAAGAAAATGAGGTCAAAACAATATCGAATGACATGCCGGATCCACCCCTGCACGTTATCGCGTGGGTCAACGGGATCCCGTACAAGAGAGTGCTGATAGATACTGGCTCGTCCAGTAACATCATAACCACTGCAGCGTTAAAGCATTTAAAACTGCCAGCCTCTCACATCACCGCTTCCACGTACACACTGCGAGCTTTTAACGATGCAATTTGCTCGACAGTCGGCACGGTTGTTCTGCCTATACAGGTAGGACAAAAGTCAATACCCACACTGTGCCATGTGTTGGAAGGCGAAATGGCTTATAACATACTGCTAGGGCGGCCTTGGATCAGGGACATGAAGTGTGTCCCCTCGATCGCACACCAGTGCTTGAAGTATGCCTATGAAGGGCAAATACATGTAGTCCCAATGGACTTAGAGCCCTTCAAGTATTGCAATGCGGTACAATTCATACCTCAATCGACCCTACCATCAACGCATTTGGATTTTCAATTGAATCCATCTAAACAGGGTCCGATACCGCAGGCACCACTGGTGGCAAATAAGGCAAAATCCCAACCAGGTGAGACGTCATCATTGGCTCCTTCATCATCAACGCCACCTATCGTGGCCCAACAGAAGGACAAGGGAAAGCAAATCATGGAGGAGGTTAAGCCTCTAGAAGAGGGGTTGCCCACGATCTCAACAATATCAACAGAGGAAGCGCCCAACGCAACGAAAACCAAGATTCCTGAACAACCAAACATGGAATGGACTCAGGAAGGACTACCGTTTCCTCCTACCCAATCATCAACAATCACTGTTGAGATGGCCAGTACAGGCCTGGGAGAGTACATAGTGCAAAATGTTGTGGCAACCCCCACACTGGAGTCAGTACAAGACATGGGAAGACCTCGCCTTCCCATTGGAACAATCGTCCCTCTAGGCTACCCACCGAACCAAACGAATTTTGTGTATGGGGGCCTTGATCATGGTTCTGAACCATGCGAACAAAAGGAAACAGATGAAGAGCCTTTTGTCGAAAACATCAATTATCTGTCGAACCCAGAATTTGCCCTAAAATATCTCGAACAATGCAATTGGCATGGGTATGGGCTAGGCAGATATGAGCAAGGGATGCGGATCCTTTGCCAACCAAGGTATCAGATGCCATATGACAAGTCGGGGGTAGGGTTCAACCATCCCCCGCCATTAGACATCTTGGTTGAAAACATGCAAGGCCTAGAAATAGGCAACAGGGGGGAATGGCACAAGACCCGTACGCCAATCCAAACACAGAATACACATTGGGGGATTATCTCCCATGGTCTACAAACACCCCTGGAAATAGCAATAATCCCTCTCCTTTGCTAGAGAGAGGTGAAAGTTCGTAGAGCAAGTCATCAAAGAGAACAACAACGGCTTCCAGACATTTTTCTGAAACTGTTCCCCTTAGAGGTTCCAGACGAAATAACACAGTCTCAAAAGAATCAGGTCCCTCCACTAAGAGTGGAACAACCGCAATGGGACCAGATTAATTCACTGGAACAGGAAGAGTCCTCAATGTCGCAAGCAACAGATGCTGAAGAGGATGAACAATTTTGGATCTATGAAAGCGATTCAGAAGACGAGACTGAGATGGACTATCTCAGACATGCGCGACGACATCACCGCGCTCTAACCCATGAAGATCTAATGGGACAAATGGGTATACGGTTAGGACATGAATGGCATGTAGACCCAACGAGGTGGGACCAAGTGTTAGGCCTATGGCTCCAAATTCAAGTTGAGCATCGTCCACCTCAAGATCCCATCAGGACAACAGTACCAAGGGAAGACCCCGCCTTCCTTTTCGCACATAGAGATGAATTTGCACCTAGAGAGGATCCATTCGTGCCTGTTCCCGTAGAGCCAGATCCAGAGTATAGGGAACATCTGAAAGAATCAAGTCATCACACCCGTGGTTCTGGAGACCAAATTCATTCCATCCACATGATCTCCATTGATTTGACCACACCCATCCGCAATCCGACCGATCCATCTCGGTCATTGCATCTAAACATGGATGCCATTGACTGGGATCGCGTCAATTCACCATTGTCACCATCATAGTACTGGCCTTTCGGTGAAATGCTTCATTTTACCCCAAGGACAACTCAAGATATTTTTCAAGTTGAAGAGGGACCCGAGGTCCCAAACGCAGATCTTAACTCAACTGATGATATCCATTTAATCCCAACTCCACATCAGTTGGAGGACGGATCTCACATGTCAGTCGAAGAGACGACTGACGTAGACATCGGCACAGATCCAATGAATCCAAGGATTCTCAAGCTGGGGGTAAGCCTTTCCCCCGAAGAGCAAGCCGATTACATTGCCCTTCTTAAAGAAAAGAAGGAGGTTTTTGCATGGTCATACAAAGATATGCCAGGACTAGACCCGCGACTAGTCATGCACAATTTAACGCTTGATCCGAAAATCAAGCCGCTAAAGCAAAAACTAAGAAAGATGCACCCAACAAGTGGCCTTGATGGTCAAAGACGAATTGCAAAAGCTGTTGGATGCACAATTTGTCATCTCGCGTGGATTATCCGCCATGGTTGTCCAACATGGTTCCCGTCAAGAAGCCCGACGGGAGGATTCGCATATGCACCGACTTTCGAGACCTAAACAAAGCGAGTCCTAAGGATGATTTCCCCTTGCCAAGCATCGACGCATTGGTAGACGCTACAACAGGTCACGAAATGCTCTCCCTAATGGACGGTTTCTCAGGATACAATCAAATTCGTATCAATCCTGAAGACCAACTCAAAACGGCATTCACAACGCCTTGGGGGACATTTTGTTATAAGGTCATGCCTTTTGGCCTTAAAAATGCTGGCGCTACATACCAACGTGCTATGACGTATATCTTCCACGATTACATGCACAAAACTTTGGAAGATTACATGGATGATTTGTTAGCCAAGTCTAAATTACACTCAAATCATCTCGATGACTTAAGCAAGATTCTCGATCGCCTCATAGAGCATAAGGTCGATCGAATCCCAAGAAGTGCGTGTTCGGCGTCACATCTGGAAAACTCTTGGGTTTTATAGTCTCCAAAAGAGGCATCGAAGTGGACCCAAACAAAGTCAAGGCAATCCTTGAAATGGCTCCCCCAACCACTATCAAGCAACTCAGAAGTCTGCAAGGAAAGGTCACGTCGATTAAACGCTTCATAGCGCAATTATCTGACAAATGCCGACCAATGAACAAACTATTGCACAAGGGGGTCACATTTCATTGGGATGACGAGTGCCAGTCGACCTTTGACGAAATCAAACAATACTTGGCTTCGCCGCCATATTGGCACCGCCTAGACCAGGTGTGCCGTTCTACTTATACATCTCAGCTCATCGAGGTGGCACCGGGCGCAATGCTAGCCCGGAAGAATGAACTTCACAAAGAACAGGCTACTTACTATCTTAGCCGCACCCTGGTCAGTTACGAACTTAACTATGCATACGTTGAAAAACTCGCTTGGCAGTGGTGTTTGCTACCAAAAGGCTACGCCACTACATGCTGAGCAACACGACGTATGTTGTGTCTAAGGAGAATCCATTGCGATACATGATGAGTCGTACTTATCATAGTAGCCGCACGGCGAAATGGATCATGTTGTTGACGGAATTTGACATTGAGTTTATTGGGCAAAAATCTATAAAAGGACAAGTCATAGCCGATCAACTAGCAGAGGCTCCTCTTGAAGACGATCAGCCTCTGGTCATAGAACTACCCGATGATGAGGTCTTCCATGTCTCAGAATCGCCAGATTCTGAAGAGCCTGAGTCTCAGGCCGACATAACCTTATTTTTCGATGGTTCTAAATGCGAGCAAGGTGGTGGCGCAGGAATTGTATTCTTCACACCGCAGGGCGCTCCAATGCCCCTGTCATTTAAATTAAACTTCCAGTGCACCAACAACAATGCAGAATATGAAGCCTTGCTCCTAGGTCTTCAGACAGCAATCGCCATGAACATCAAAAGATTGAACATCTTTGGCGATTCGCTGTTAATCGTCAATCAAGTCAAAGGGGTATATCAATGCAAATGCCCAGTTCTGAAGGCCTATAAAGCCCTCGTGGATAAATTCCTGGCAAAACTTGAGTGGTATGACATCGAGGCACTCCCTCGATCATCGAATCATTTTGCGGACACAATGGCCTCCTTAGGGTCACTAATCCCGCAAGACCTTTCCGGTGATGTAACAACCATTCAGGTCAAAACCTTATCGCAACCCGCGATGGAGCGCGCAAGCTCAGACTTGACGCCAGGAATCCACATGATCCAGATCGAACCATCTTCGGATAAGTTCTTTCGAATCCGAGACTATCTGAAACATGCCAACTGGGGGTCTTTATTCTCCCCCACTCCCATTAATAGCAACACAACGCTATTCTTACAAGTTCTATCCCAATCAGCATTTGTTAGGGAAGAACTCCAAAAGGGATTGGCTGTTCAAACTGTCGAGGTATCCGATCAACAGGATTGGTATTTACCCATAAGAGACTACCTCAAGTTAGGTAATCTACCCTTTGGATTGACGCAAGCCGCAAAACGAACATTCAAACAGAAAGCGGCAAAATATGTCTTGATAGGAGACATTTTGTATCGTCGCAGCTACGACGGAATTCTTCTTCGTTGCTTGGACCAGCAAGAGTCCACTTGGGCAGTCACCCAAGCGCATGACGGTACATGTGGCGGCCACTTCAGTGGTATGGCCATTGCAAAGCGCATTCTTCGCATGGGCTATTATTGGCCATCTTTAGAGCGAGATTGCTGCGCGTATGTCAAGAGGTGTGTAAAATGTCAACATCATGCCAATCTGATGCACGCACCTTCCCAGGCCCTACAGACAGTCCAGTCTGCTTGGCCATTTTCGTAGTGGGGCCTCGATCTAATCGGAAAGATCTCCCCTGCATCGTCAGGCCGTCACACGTTTATCATAACGGCCACAGAATACTTTACCAAATGGGTGGAAGCAATTCCGTTAACCTCTACGACAGGACCCCGCATTGCGGAGTTCATTTTGCATTACATCATATGTCGTTTTGGTATTCCATCCAAAATAATCTCGGATAATGGGCCATCATTCAAGAACAAAGACGTGCGTGCTTTAACCACAAAGTACAAAATTCAGCACAGCTTTTCAACACCCTATTATCCGCAAGCAAATGGGCAAGCAGAGGCGTCAAACAAAACGCTAGTCGCCATCCTTAAAAAGACCGTCGCAGACAATCATAAGGATTGGCACATACAAATCCCACTTGCCCTTTGGGCCTATCGCACTAGCATTCGGACGCCCACTGGGGCAACTCCGTTTTCACTAGTGTATGGCTCAGAGGCAGTAATGCCTCTCGAGTTGGAAATTCCTTCCCTCCGCATATCAATGCAGGAATTCATCGATGATGACACTGCACGGCAGGCCCGGTTAGACCAACTTACGTTGCTTGATGAAAGACGCGTTAATGCTCTCGAGCACTTACGTATCTATCAAGAGCGGCTTAAGAGAGCTTACAACATGAAAGTTCACCTAAGAGACTTTCGGGTTGGTGATCTGGTTCTGAAGGAAAACCAACAAAACTCTAATTTGCCGTCCCATATGAGGGACAAATTCACGGCAAATTGGCTAGGTCCTTATGTCATTGATAGCAAAATAGGACCAGGAACGTACAGGCTAGCTTCTCTTGACGGTATCAAGGAAACAGAACCCTTGAATATCAGTCATTTGCGACCATTTCATATCTAAGAAAGCCATGTACCAAAAAAAAAAAAAAAAAATTCAACAAAAACAAACAAACAAAAAGCTCCAAGGATTATCGCAATCTCTTGGTCAACCCAAAAAGCTCCAAGGATTATCGCAATCTTTGGTCAATCAAAATGCTCCAAGGATTATCGCAATCTCTTGGTCAAACCAAAAAGCTCCAAGGATTATCGCAATCTCTTGGTCAACCAAAAAGCTCCAAGGATTATCGCAATCTCTTGGTCAACCCAAAAAGCTCCAAGGATTATCGCAATCTCTTGGTCAATCAAAAAGCTCCAAGGATTATCGCAATCTCTTGGTCACCCAAAAAGCTCCAAGGATTATCGCAATCTCTTGGTCAACCAAAAAGCTCCAAGGATTATCGCAATCTCTTGGTCAACCCAAAAAGCTCCAAGGATTATCGCAATCTCTTGGTCACCTAAAAAGCTCCAAGGATTATCGCAATCTCTTGGTCACCAAAAAGCTCCAAGGATTATCGCAATCTCTTGGTCAACCCAAAAAGCTCCAAGGATTATCGCAATCTCTTGGTCAAACAAATCAAGAAATTCAACAAAAACAAAACAACAAAAATCATCAAAATCAACAAAGATTTGCATCTCAATTCTAGGCATACTCGAATTCATCAAAATCAACAAAAACACCATGCATAAATTTTACCACACTACAGTCAATGGTCTGGGAATGTACTAAGAGTTTCAGTAATTCAGTCATCATTTTCCTCTTTAGCCATGTAGTGTACCAAGTCGAACGGATTTTACAAAGGTAGAGTCATACTTGAAATACACCTTGTTACGTAACATCCCAACACAAATCAAACATTAAAATTCCCAAAATTGTGTGAACGAAAGACGAAACCGCAAAATAATCTAGGTCACCACAAGCGAAACGGTTATCTTGCTCATCCCCCCGTGCGAATGACCCCTAGAATGCTCGAGAGTTGGCAAAAGGACAAGCTTCCTCCCTACCCAATTCCCTAAGAATCCCTAAAGTTCTCAATAGTTGCAAAACACAAAAATTTGCAAAATGTCAAAACTCAAAAATTTGACAAACTATAGTGCACACATCAAAAGGCACAAACAACAGTGATTTTCATCACTCCATATCCCCAATCCCTTGCTCAAAAAAAAAAAAAATCAAAATAAACAGTGATCTTATCACTACAAAAGAGCAAGTATCCCAATACAATTGAAAAAAAGAAGGGAGTTGACCTTGAATCCCTGGAACTCTCAAAGATTCTCGTAGGTCATAAGGCAAGCTTCAATACCAACTCGATAACAGAAGTAAACCTCCCGCATGACGATATATCCGTCACATTAACTTGCATACATATCAATGTTTGCATGTGGATGAGCTAGCTTATGGCATCCTGGATTACATCATAGATTAATCTTAGTACATACAACAAAGGAATTCGTGGAGCTAATTAGGTGATCCTCAATACAGGTTCGGTTGAAAGCCCATCTGGCACTGGCGGTATCCTAACAAATACCACTAAATGAACTCAATTGCACACACAGGGATGTTAAATAACTCGGTCAAAAACAAGTCCGATTCATACCTTGTTCAAAAGTCCTGTAAGATAAAGTACAGTCATGGATAGTGAGTTAAAACTGTCTGAATCTCAAAAAATCTTACATTCATCCCAAAACCATCTGCGCTACTTATCATCCTTATGATACCATCAAAAAATACAAAAACAGCAAAGAAAAACCAGATAAATAAAAATATCATTCATCCATTTCAATTTGCATATCACATAGACATCTAAAACAATTCAATTCATCATAACATCTGCATTCATCAAATAAATAAACATGCATAACAAAAATCACATCATCACATGTACAAATCCAAAAATAAAATCGGTATATATATATATATATCGTCAAAAAAGATGCCCGCAGGCTACAAAACAGGTCCTCAGACCCCGCAATCATATCCAAAACCCAACCTAAGGCGTCGGCCACCATGATCACGCAGGATCGGTGCGACGGGAACTACCCCCCTGGTGTGGGTCCTACGGGACCCTGCAGGGCGGCTACTGCTAGCCCCCGCATCATGCCTACTACCACCCCCTCATCTAACCGCCCGCGGCGAGATGATGCTGATCGCTCAGTCAGACTATCCCTCGTCCGTCGAGAAGATCCGCTGATCGAAGGCTCAGGGAGCCGCCCGCCAAGGCGGATGACCTCCCTCTCCAAGTCTATCCGGTATAGACACCACTCTGCCTCCCGCCGATGATAGATAGACAATGCATCATCGCGCTGCGCCAAAACTCTATCCCGCTCTGCCAACTGAGCCCGCAGAAGATCCCTCTCCGATCCCGCATCCGTAGCAGCCTCCGTAAGTCCATGCAACCTCATCGCCTACATCCGACCCCACCTCCTTTGTATCTGTCTGGACGCATAGGACTCACGGGGACAGTAGCCTGCTCGAGCTCCAACTGCTCCTCCACATCCTGCATGTCCGGCTGCTCCGAAACACCCAAGTCCACATCCTCATCTCCCGCATCCACCATGTCTGCATCATCCAACGGCCCTCCCCAATCACCCCCTGCCGCCTCAGCATCCTCCACTGCCGCCTCCGTGCCTCCCAGTGGACCC
The DNA here is from genome assembly GCA_028583015.1 of Wollemia nobilis. NCBI lineage: Eukaryota > Viridiplantae > Streptophyta > Pinopsida > Araucariales > Araucariaceae > Wollemia > Wollemia nobilis. The sequence goes on along the minus strand of JAQPPZ010002898.1, from coordinate 651,069 downwards.
TCACCTCTCCAGCGCCGCAAAACCCACCACGAGTCATACTCAGTGGTAGTACCTACGTCATCCACATCCAACACCTCAATAACCGCATCCGACTCCTCGCCCAATGGCACGAGGACAGGTGGCTCCAGATCCCTCTCATCTCCCCGACGGCGATAGCCAACGGGCTCACCAGGCAACCCCTGGCGCACCCCAAACTATCGTGTAACCCGGCGGTACGGAAAGAACTCATGCTCCGTCCCGTGCCGCCCCGTCAACCATCGCTCCCTCCGTACCCGTCGGAGCCACTCTCCAGCCCTCAGGCCAGGCGGGATAGTCCCGATAGGGACGCCAAAACACCTCCCCTGGAGTGAGCCGCGAAAAGGCATCAATGTAGTGATCAACTGCACCTGCCCATCGCCGACTCTGCCCCTTCTCCGTAGACCGTCGCCACAAAGCCGCATAACCAATCTCCTCATCCTCCATCGCCGCCCGAGTCATCCACGGTAACCCGATAGGCCTCTCAACGCCTATGTGCCGCCAACCCCAAGACTCGCAACAAAAAGTCAGAATCGACACCCTTCCGTTGTCGACAACGGACCCCGTACAGCTCCCCGTAAAGCTGCGCCAACAAAGTCTGTCCCCATCTCAGGATCAACGGTGCCTCTATCGGGCACTCGCCAACCGCCACACCAAATCCAACCGGTTCCACGGGAACCTCGCGCTCGACGAATCGGGGAGAAGAATGTTAGAAATGAGGCCCATCGAGAATGCGTGCCTCACTCCTAACACCCCCATCTCCTTCCACCAGCCAACCAAAATCCCGCCAGCTTGGCAATCCACCTCACCTGTCTCCACTGGGTCTGCTACACCCAGCTCCCCCCCATGCCCAAAACATCTCGTGAGTATAGCAGTCCACTGATCAAACGGAGATGTCCTAATAGGCGCACCATCTATCGGAATCCGAAGCAACCGATAGACGTCCTCAAGAGTCACAATCATCTCCCCTGTCGGGAGATGGAAAGTATTGGTCCGCGGATCCCAAAGCTTGATCAGGGCCGTCAGATAGGCCTGATCCGAAACCACAGGCTCCAGTCGAGCCACCTGCTTGAGCCCAAGGGCATCAAGCCATTCCCAGTCACCATCAGTCAAGGCCAACCGCGCCTCAGTAAAGGCAGCGGGTACACGGTAGCGGCTCCTAACAACCTGCAAGCAAACAAAAAAAATAATAATAATAAAATAATAAATAAATAAATGAAAAAGATAAAATTTTCAATTCTAGGGTTTCTAACCTTAGTTGTTAAACAAAAACATCACAAAAAAATCTTAAAGTTTTGAAAAGCGCAACACAAAAACAATGCATTAAGTTAAAGCAAAATAAACCCTAGGGTCACTTACAGGTCTCGCCTCGGCTCCGCCGCTCGAACCAGTTTGTGCACTCATGATGGCAGAGAGAATTCCAGCAGCGCTTCGCTTCGCACAATTACCTCCTCCTCCCAGAGCTCCAAAATCGCAAGAAAAAAAATGACACAAATGAGCCCAAAATCAAGTTTTGGCCCTTAAATAGGCCTTTTGCACTGGAATTCATCCTTGACTGGGACGAGCGCTCTGATCAGCGCTCGTCCCACCCAGGGATGAATTCTCCAGCTGGAATTCGTCCCACCCAGGGACGAATTCAGGCCAGCACAAAAAAAATCAAGAAAAATGACTAAAAATGCACTAAAAACAGACAATAAACTGCCTGACAGGATTGCAAATGCAACTGACAACATGGGCATACAAAATCGACATCGGGGTCACAAATTATCACTATCCTACTCCCTAAGAAGGCTACCATAGCCGGACCGCTCCAGGGGAAGACAGATTTTGACAATTTAATCCCAAAATAGTGTCACAAAAAAAAACAAAACAACAAAAAAATGCAACACAAAACAAGCAATAAACATTGCTGCGACACAAGTGCTCTTGCACTTAACCTCTTGGCATAGCAAAATTGATGTCGGGGTTTGCATTGTCACTATCCTACTCCCGAAGAAGGCTACCATAGCCGGACCGCTCCACGGGAGGACGGATTGCCGACAATTCAATCACCAAATGGTGTCACAAAAAACAACAAAACAACAAAAAATGCAACACAAAACAAGCAATAAACATTGCCAGACACAAGTACTCTTGCACTTAACCTCTTGGCATAGCAAAATTGATGTCGGGGTTTGCATTGTCACTATCCTACTCCCGAAGAAGGCTACCATAGCCGGACCGCTCCACGGGAGGACGGATTGCCGACAATTCAATCACCAAATGGTGTCACAAAAACAACAAAAACAATACAAAATTCAACAAAAACACAACAAAAACATTGCCGGGCATAAGTGCTCATGCACTTAACCTCTAGGCAAAGAAAATCGATGTCGAGGTCCAAATTATCGCTCTCCTAGTTCCCCAAGAAGGCTATCATAGCCGGACCGCTCCACGGGAAATAGGTTTTCGACGATTTCACCTCATTATGACATCACCAAAAGGGTTAACACCCACCAAAAATAGGTCCATATGTTGGAAAAATTGCACACGCTTAACGGTAAACCCTCTAAAGGCAACCTTGCACAAGTCATCTTGGGTCAAGCGACTCGTCGCTTCTCTCACGAAGGTCATTCCCTCATCGATTCGTCGCTTGAGGGGGTAGTCACACTTAGTCACCAACCAACAATCACACACCCAATTAAGGAAAACGACATGCATTCAAAGAATCATTGACAAAGACAATCACGCTCCTGCTTGGGGCAGTAAACAAGCAACAATCAAATCAATCAAACACTTGGCATTTCGTGAATCATGAACACAAGGTTCCCCCTGAGGATAAAAACGCCCTTCACTTGTTCATGACTGATCAATGTCTAAGTTCAAGTCACACCTCACCAAAACAGGTTAATACTTGAAATCAAATTCCTTAGCTCGTCAGAAGCAAGGATTCAAGAATGCATGCCCTTTCCATACTTGGGGCATCAAAAGTTGGTTAGGTTACCAAGAAACCCTAATCATTAGTGCTTTGGTTATCTATTTTTTCTCAGCACTACGTCACCCGCAGTGCTTCCCAAAAAGGGGCATCTGTAGACACCAAAACAGCACCAATCCGATTATGTGACTACAAACACTGATCGCTTTGACAAACACAGCCCCCAGGGCAGCCCTCAGAGGTTAAACAGATGGTCTTAACCACTTTCATAGCAATTTTGTAAGGTCAAGAAGCAATTTGGCACACTTGGACACTTTGCCCAGTATTCGTCTCACCCCGGGACGAATTCAAAATAGAATCCGTCCCACCCCAAGACGAATTCTGAATCCGTCCCTGGGTGGGACGAATTCTAAGCTTAACGGGCAAAAAGGCAAATGGTGCCAAGTGGCAGCCCAGAACAGTCAGTTAAGGGCTCCTACCTTGCACGCATGTGTAAGTGGACAGAGGGGCCGTTAGAGGACTGTCACAAAAAGCATTTATCAAAGTTCAAGTCAATGGAGGACTCCCCTCCCTCATGGGAAGACAAGACTGCCACATGGCGCCTATGGCCAACACTTGGCTTTTGTGCTTCCCTCCCAAAAGAGACCCCTTGGGTCTATAAAAGGTGGGACTTTTCTCACCCAAAAGATACAAGGTTGAAGGAGTGTTCAAGCAACGAAGTGCTGCCGAATTGAAGACTCACTTGCATCCCCCTTTGTTCACCTTCCTACATCCACCAATCTCTTTTGCAAGGGAGGTTGTTGGGTGGCCTTTGGAAGCTCGAACCTTACTCAAATCCGACGCATGGACATCTGAACCTACCAATTCGCCGACCCCCCAATCCTAAAAGGTTTTGGGCCCATCCCCGGTGGATTGGCTCCAAAATCGAGGGCCAACGGTGGGAGGCCCACTTGGGCACCCCCGCACCTCCCAAGTCCTAATTTTAGTTTTTGAGCACTTTAGATTATTTTTTAGATTGCATTCTGTGTTACTAGGTCTGATTAGTCCATAATTGCAATTTTGTAACTTTTGGTCAGATTTTAGGGTGTTTTGTATTGCTTTGTCGTTTCGCTAACTTGCAGGTGTCAAGGTCAAATTCCTGAGGGTGGAGGCCAAATTGGGAAAATCCGACCATCTGGGTCGTCCCAAAATGGCCCCAATTACCTAACCCCCCTATTTGTAGGAGTTTTGCAGGTCCCGGATCCGACATTGGAGCAGCAGCAGGTCGGTTTCTCCTACTCAGAAGAATTCGTCCCACCCAGGGACGAATTACAATCGAACTCGTCCCGCCCGGGGACGAATTCCAGCTTAAGGTGGATTGGCCAGCTGCCTCGAGTGGCGATGGCCTTCCGGTAACTTTTCTTACCTTCCGTCAAGTTTTGAAGCAATTTGGATTCACTCGTTTTCACTGTTTTAGGCAAATATTCATATGCATATTTTGTTAGTTTTAGAGAGAGAATGCTTTTCATTTGCAGCAGGTGCTACTAACGTCTTGGTCATTTCTTTGTTCGCAGGAGAAGCAGCAGAGGCGAAGAACTCATCGACATCAGCGACGACATCATCTTGGCCCGCCCATTGCAATCGTGGGCACGCGGAAAGAGGAATCATTCAGCGATTGTAATCAAACCCTATTTGCGCTCCTAGCCCCTGAAAAGGGAGGAGGCATTATTGTAACAGAGATCAAAGGAAATCAATGAAAGGGCTGTGTTTTCTTTATCTGATTGCGTCTCTTCCAATGTGTCTCTTTTTCGTTTCATGCAATTTACATTTCTAGGACTTAAGCGTGCTTAATTTTGAATGCAATTGCACTTGGTGTTTCCTTTGACCGGAATCTCGTGCTTTCAGCTCAATATATAAAACTCAAGATACCCACCCTAACAAGAGGGAAACTATAAGTATTTAATGTTTGAATATTATTTGATTATGAGATGCCAAAACCTCTCAGTTTCTCTTAATATCCACCCTTACTTAAGGGAAACTGTAAGTATAGAGAATAATTTCAAGGGTTGTAGGCTTGAAATGCAAGGATATCAACCAGATTTTTAATTTAGATATTTTCAATACTTGCCATTAGTAGAGGGAAACTATAAGTGAGAGAGATATCAAATATAAAAATTGGTTGATTGAAAAATATATGCCAGATATTTATACCATTTGCCTCTAAAAACCTAGCCTTATGTGAGGGAAACTATAATTTTTTAGCAGTAATGATATATGGAACTCAGGAAAATATATTTTGAGGAAAAAACTTATCATATTTTTTATTTAAAGGTTTTTGCTTATTTAATATTTATTAAATATTAAATATTAAGAATAAAAAACACAATTTAAAAATATATATTTGTTAATATTTAAGAATAAAATTAACAAATATGAATTTGAAGAAGCAAATAATATGGAATCTTCTTTGAAATTTAAAATTTCAACTATAACACTTATAGCTCCTTTAAATTTAATATTTAAAAAATAAACATAAAAGGAGTTTTAAGTTTTTGCAATTAGAGAGTGTATTCCATATGAAATATAGTTACTAATATTTCAACAATAACACCTATAAAATCTTCTTAAAAAAGTGATAGAAATAACTATAGAGGAATATAGACAAAAAATGATGCAATCCCCCTTAAGGAACACAAAATGTGCAAATAAATGCACTTACCCCCCCCCCAAATAATTTTTTTTATTAAAAGGTTACAATATTGACTCACTATTCGATGAGAGCCTTGTAAAATAAGGCTTTGCAAAAAGGAGGTAAAAAAAATGACCTTCTAAATGGGAGGATAAAAAAAACTAATACAACAAGATTTTTATGGATATAAAAAATTATAAAGTTGTTACATCCCTGAGAGAGGGCATTTTAAAATATTAATATGCTTGATGACATAGCAATTTTGCAGTAGAGGTTGGAGACTATTGAGATGGTTGCTTCAGATTAAAGGTGAAGCCTACGACAAAAATAAAAAAATATCCTCCTCATCGATGATGCGGTGCTCTATTGATATCTTCATCAAAATAGAAATGAGGCTTTTAAGACAACGAGTGTCCAAGTCTTCTTCCTTTTATTATTTAGAGTATGAAATTTGCATAGATAGATTAAAGGAACCAAAAGAAATTTATAAAAGGAAATAACCTAAGTTTACTCAAAAGACTTAAGTCAGAGAGTCAAAGAAACCTGCAAAAAGCATTAGTTATTTTAAAAAATAATCTCTAGGAAAACTTTGGACCCTGAGGTACCTGCAAAAAAATTGATAAGAATCAGTACGCGCTCTTTGAAGATGAATTGCACCTCTCAATCAATTTCCCTGTAAAATAAGGTTAGAGAACCTAGAATAAAGGGCTGTAAAGTCCTTTGAAGATGCCTCAATCACCTTTTAATGGGATCCTCTAACAAAGCAATGTTAGAATTTCATAATAATAGATATGTAAATCATCACCCAAAATATGAAGAGAAGAGTGGAACTGATTGATTTATTCCAAGGATCAACTCTGTATAAATGGCAAAGTTGATCATTGAGAGAATTTGGATTACAACAACTCATCAAACCTGATGAAGACACCACTGAGAGTTCTCCTAACATATGGAAGAGTGGTAACTCAAGTGTCTATCCTAGTGGAACTTAAGAGAATACTCTTATTCTAACACCCCCCTTAAGTGATACAAGGGATGAATTGTACAAATGAGTCCTGGCAAAAAGGCATGATGAGGTACTCATGTACAATGAATTCTTTTGAAGAGATGGTAAAACCCAATGGGAAAAAACCATAAATCAAAAGGAAGTTAGAGGTTTGTCTTTGTATGGCAAATATTGTCCTCCTAATACAATATATAGTTTGTAAAAAAACCCCTGTGATAAAAAACCAACTATGAGAAGAAGAGAGGCATGCCTTCGTAAGGCAAAGATTTTCCTCTTTAACAAGAAAGAAATATGAGTCCTGGAAACTTGGCTTGATTAGGTACTCATATAATATAGTTGGTGAAAAAATACTCGAGGAGAAAAACCAACTTTGAGAGGCTTGTCTTCGTATGATGAATATTGTTCTCTTTATACAAGAAATAAATATGAGTCTCAGCAATTTGGCCTGATTAGGTACTCGTTTAAATAATATTTTCGGTGAAAACCCCTATGGGAAAAAACCAACAATGAGAGGCTTGTATTTGTATGGTGAAGATTGTCCTATTTATACAAGAAATAAAGATGACTCCCGGAAACTTGGCCTGATTAGGTACTCATATACAATAAATAGTTGGTGAAAAAACCCCTGTGGAGAAAAACCAACTATTAGAAGAAGATAGGATTGAATTTGTATGTCAAATATTATCCTCTTAAAAGCAATCAATGCAGTTGTACAACTCCAAGCTTATCTTGCAATTGAATGTAATGTGGAGAAGGAAATGACTTGGTGAAGATATATGCAATTTGATTCTCAGTTGGAATATATTCCAAGTGTATGTCCCCACTCTGAATATGCTATATTATGAAGTGCATGTGTATCTCAATGTGCTTGGTTCACCGATGTTCAACTGGATTTCGTGTAATATGAATTGTGCTTTGATTTTCACACCAAAGAGTTATAGTTTTCTCATGGGTGAAACCAAATTCTCTTAGAATTTTATGAAGCCAAAGAGCTTCTTGACTAGCCAAAATTGATACCCTATATTCTTCCTTTGTAGAAGATAAAGCTACTGCTTGTTTCTTGCATAACTAGGATATTGGTGAATAACCAAGGCAAAATACATAGCCTGAGGTGGAACATATATATTCTATTAAAATTTCCCAATCTGAATCTGTGTAGCCAATAATATCCATGGATTTTCCCTTATAGAAGAACCAAAATTGAGTAGTGCCTTGCAAGTAATGGAGGATCCTTTTTGTTGCTTGCCAATGACTGAAGTGAGACTGATGAGAGAATATAGATAAGAGTCCAACTGCAAATGAGATATTTCGTCGAGTATGAGTAAGGTATAGAAAACTCCCTACAAGTTGATGGTATAGAGTTGCATCACATTAAGGGGATGAGCATGAAGTACTAATATTAATGCCAAATTGAAAGGATGAAGGATAAGGTTTGTAATATATCATTTTGAATCTTTGTAGAATATCTAGAGTGTACTTTTATTGGCACAAAGAAATACCTACATCGGTTTCACTTATTTGTATTCCAAGGAAGTAATGAGCTTTACCTAGATCAGCCATTTCAAATTTTTCAGAGAGGGAGTCTTTTATAGTCTGTATGTGTGTCAAGTTATTACTAGTGAGAAGAAGATCATCAACATATAGACAAGAATGGTAATGTTGCCTTCATTTCTCCAAATGTAAACTATGTTATTAGACTCATAATGAGAAAAACCTGTTGAAATAAGGAAGGAGTCCATATTCTCATACCAAGCTCTAGGGGCTTGTTTGAGGTCATAGAGAGAATTTTTGAGCCTACAAACAAGAGAGGAGTCTTGAGTGAAACCAGCAAGTTATTCCATAGATATTTCTTCCTTTAAGTCTCCATATAAGAAAGCATATTTTACATCCATTTGATAGACAAGCCATTTATGGGAAGCAACTAGAGCAATAACCAATCTTACACAATCCATTTTAGTAATTGGAGCAAAGGTTTCTGCATAATCTATACCTTCAATTTGAGAGAAACCTTTGGCTAGTAGACAAGCCTTATATTTGTCTATTTCTCCATTAGGCCCATATTTTGTTTTGAAGATCCATTTACAATGAACTAATTTTCTTCCTTTAGGTAAGGGAACTAAATCCCAAGTCTTGTTTTTGATCAAGGAAGAAAATTTGTTTTCCATGGCATCATCCCATTCCTTAATACCTAAGGCTTCTTTGAAGGATTGAGGATTAGAGCAAATAGACTGACATACAAGACCAATTTTGGATGATCTGGTTGAAGGAATATTTTGGATGTACAGAGTAGCTTCTTTAACAATGGTGTGGACCCATTTTGGCATGGAGGAAGGAGTTGAAAGAGTTGAAATACATTGAGATGGATTTATAGGTTCCTCATATTTATTAGCAATGACCAAGTTAACTTCAAGAGTTGTCTCTTCATAATATTGAGGTTCTACTATAGGAGAAGGCTCAATGGAGGAAGAGGGCATTTGAGGATCCTTTTGAGGGAATTTTTCATCAAATTGGGCATTCCTATGAAATAAAACCTCATGAGTTGAGGGATCAAGAAGCCTGTATGCTTTCAATTCTTCATAATAATCGATAAATATGATCTTTCTATTTTTCTTATCAAGAGCCTTCCTTTTCTTCTTTGGGATGTGAGCCCAAGCAGTACATCCAAAAATATTGAAGTAGGAAACATATGGTTTTAAGACATATCAAGCTTCTTTAAGAGTTAAATGGTCAAGATATTTATGATGTGTGTTATTTTGAATATAATTTGCACAGTTAATAGATTTTGCCCAAAAAAAATTTGGAAGATCTCTTGAATGGAGCATACAATTAGCCATCCTTTTTAATTTACAATTTTTCCTTTCTATAATACCATTTTGTTGAGGATTATGGGAGAAAAAATATTGATGAATGATGCCATCATTGGATAAAAATTTGGAAATGTCATTACTACAGTATTCCCCCCATTATCTATGCGAATCTTCTTGATTTTGCAAGATGCCTGATTTTAAACTAAGTCTTTAAAAACCTTGAAGTGGGATAGAACATCACTCTTATATTTCAAGAAGTAGACCTAGGACCTTCTAGAAAAATCATCAATAAATGTTAGAGCATACTTTTCTCTTTAGAAATATGGTTCAAGAAAGGTCGTTAAGTCACTATGGATTAAATCTAGAGGGCATGAGATTTTTAGAGAACTAATTGGGTGGAAAGGATCTTGATGTTGCTTTCCAAGAGCACATACAAGACAAAATCCATCACTATAAGAGACTTGGGGTAATCCTGTAACAATATCATGGATTCTCAAATCCTTTAGGTAGTTGTAACTAAGATAACCAAAAATTTCATTCCATATTTGACTTTCAAGATCACCATGAGCCACAAAACAGGAGGATCCTTATGGATTTTTAAAACCTTTGATGTGAAAAATACGAGAGTTATGATCAATATTCCATTTGGCTATAAGATAATGGGGATCTTTAAAATCTCTTATCTTAACTCCTGTTGGAGAGAAGAGAGCAATTTTCCCATTTCTAGAAGTACAAATTTGATATACGGATAGGAGATTAGTGGTAATGTCTAGAACATAGAGAACATTGTTTATGGAGCCACCATCAATGGTTATATCCTCTTTTCATTTGACAAGGATGAAGGAAGAGTCACCCACTTATATGCTACAAGTAGAGATAGAGGAGATAGAAGAGAAAGACTTATCTGAAGTAGTCATGTGATGAGTAGCTCCAGAATCTAGGATCTAGTAATTAGAGGAAGAATTGGAGGTTTTTACTTGAACATTAAGGGCTTTTCCTATTTGTTTTTTATTTCTATATTTTTATATTTCATAGCTACCTCTAGTTGCTATAATATTTTCTAGCATTTGTTAGCAGAGTGACCATTCTTTTTATAGTGAGTATAGGTTATGGGAGTCTTTTCCTTCTTTTTGAAATTTTCTTTAGAAGAGGTGGAGGCTACTAAGGCTTTTAAAGAAGAGGAAGAAGAAGAGATTTCATATATAGCAAGTTTTTTTTCTTCCCTACTTAATCTATCACAAAATTCTTCTAAAGAAGGCATTTTAAAGGTTGCACCAAGAGCATCTTTGGTAGATATAAATGTGGTAGAAATTTTTTGAAAAACACCATTTAGCTTAGAAAGGATTAGATAAATGCGTTCTTATTTAGTCTTAGTCTTCCCACTACATTTGTATTGAGTTAGGACTTCTTTAAACTTAGTGAGGAAGTCAACAATACTACTAAAATATTCAAGAGACAAAGGTGCTAGTTCAGATTCTAGTTGCATTGATCTCATCTGATCTACTTTCCCAAATAAGGTCTTTAGTTTCTCCCATATTTCATGAGGAGTTTTACAATCTGTAATATAAAACTAAAAACTTTCATGAACATTAGAGCTAATAATACCCATTTTTTTGTGCATTTTTCCTTTATGAACAAAAACTTCATAATATTTATCAAACTCTGGTTGCTTTTCTTCTAACAAATGACTAAGACCTTTTTGAGAGATAAGATTTAAAATTTTAGGTTTCCAAGTGTGAAATTTATTAGGGGTGATAGGTTCAATTGAGTTCATCTTTTTTTTTAACACAAAAGAAAAGTTTTAATTTATAATTAAAAAAATAATCCCCCCTTAGAACTTCAAATTTTATTAATGCAAATGTATGAAGGGAAAAATGAAGCTTTTAAATATACTAAAACTCAATATACCCACCCTAACGAGAGAGAAACTATAAGTAAATTAAGGTTCTAATATTGTTTGCTTGAGAAATGCCATGTCATTTTAGTTCCTCTCAATACTCGCCCTTACTTGAGGGAAACTGTAATTATAGAGAAGAATTTTTCAAGGGTTGTAGGCTTGAAATGCAGAGAGTTCAACCAGTTTATAATTTTGGATTTTATCAAAACTTGCCCTATTGGTCACAAATATGCCTAAGTACAATATGTCATCACCTGTGCACCCTAGACTCGGCCAACATTGAATGTCGAGGGAAAGAGAAGTCTCCTGGGCCAATATCCAGAGAGGGTTGGCTCCCAAACTAATCTAAACTTGTTTGAAGATAAGGGTGCGAGAAAGAAATGGAAAATGCGAAAAGAAAGGGAAATAACAGAAAGAGATGTAAATGTGGCCGAAGCCGGTAGTCAATAGGGAGAACAACCTCAGATAGCAAATAATATTAGACTAAATCCTGAAGACAAGCAGCAACAGATTCTTAGAATTCACACATAGAAATTGGATCAAGCATTAGCCATAAGTTCGCCTCCAATTATACTCCAAATGTTCAAATGAAAATACAGCCAAATTCAAAATAGCAGAATTCAACTTATATTTTAACACTGGACTAAATAGAAGTAAATCACACAGAAAGCATCACATGAACAATAGTTTGGATCACCAACTCCAAAAGACACTAAGAATAGAGCAAAATGCATCTAGGATTTGTGCTTCAATTTTTGTAAAAAGGTCCTCCTCCTTTTGCTTGAGATTTTACATTGGTATTTATAGAGGCCTTCCCTCTTCCTTTTGAATTACAGCATTTAATACATAAAACAGATTTGAAGAAGTTATCCACAAAATATTTACATAAAAAGAGAAACAATCCCCCTTAATCTGCCTCGGAGAAATGACATTCCCTGTTTTTGTGGATCAAAACTAAAAATTAAATAGAAACAAGGGACCATATTTCTTCATTAAATGACCATTATCAGGGCAACCTAGAAGTTGTTAGGAGATCACGAATAGAAGCTTTTAATACTGGAGGCGTATTTAATTTTGGTGGCATCGAAAACCACCCCATTTTCATCCATCTTGCGCAAATAGGTAAACAACAACATTTAATATTGGAGCCTCTTTGACCATGATCTCAAAATTAGTTGGAGAGATTTTAAAACATTACTTCGTTTGATCCTTATCTTCTCCTCACGTTCTCTTATGCAATTTTTAAGAAACATGTGAACTGAACTGTATCAGGCCTTTGTTGTTGCTTCTATCGCAAAAATGAGATAGGTCGTGAAAATGCGACATGTCACGAAATCAAGACACTTTTACCTTACTGCTTTCTCTTCTTGCCACCAGTCATGAAAATGTGACATGTCACGAAATTGTGACAATCTATATTCATTTCATTTTACTCCATGACATGTCGTGAAATCACGACATCTTTCTCATGGCGTTATCCTTTCCGCTTTCTCACCACAAAAATGTGACATGTCGCAAAATCATGACAATTTATCTCTACCTTGTACTTTTCAACCTTCGTTCCATGAAAACACGACAGGTCACAAAAATGCGACATGTCGCGATATTGCGAAATTTTCTCTGTGTTGTCCTTTCATCTTCAACAAGTCACGAAATCGTGACATTTTTCTATCTTCTTGTACTTTGTTGCTTTTTGGCCGCAAAAATTCATCATGTCATGAAATCATGACATTCTGTACTATCTGGCTGCTTCCTTGCTTTCTCCTCATGAAAACGTGACATGTCGTGAAATCATGACATTTCTTTGTGCTTTGCCCTTCTGCCCCAACATGTCATGAAATCATGACAATTTCCTGTCTTCTCCTTCGTTGCCGCTTCTTGTCGCGATATCGCGACAAGTTTCTCTTGCTGGGATTCGTTTTCAAAAATGTCACGATATCGCAACATATTTCTCCTGCCTTATGTTTATCTTCAACCCTTCCACGAAAACATGGCATGTCGTGATATCGCGGCATTCCATACCATATTGCTCCTTCCTTGCTTTTTTGTTACGATTTCATGACATGTCACGATATCATGACATTTTTCCTTGGCGCTCCCCTTTACTGCTGTATGTCGCGATATCACGATGTTTTCCTATCACTTTGCTCTGTTACCAATGCAATTCACAAAAATTCAACATGTCACGATAGTTTTACTCCCTTGCCTCCTTTTGCTGCTTTTAGCCGTGAAAACGTGATAGGTCGCAAAAATGCAATAGGTCGCAAAAATGTGACATGTCGCGATATCTTGAAATTTTCTATACTTAGCTTTTCTCTGCATTAGATGCCGCAAAACTATAACAGGTCGCAATATCACGACATGTGATATCGTGACATGTTACACTTACTTGATTTAACACAAAGCTTGTAGAGATTTTTGTATTTTCCCTTTCAAAGTTCTTGGAGGGACAAACAGAGGAGTGAGTATCTCTACAATTTGTGCATTCTCTTGCATGAAAAGTAAGAACAAAAATAATGTGGCAAAAATACCAACATTCTTGGTGGCTCTCGGGGTATACAGTTCTACTATATGCATGAACCTCAGGCATTTATCCATTGGGCAATAGATTCAAGAAGCTGGAGGAATAGAAGTGAGTGCTGGTTAATGTTGGACGTCTCTGCTGGCTGCTACAACAAGCTCTTGCTGGCACTTGACACTTAAAACAGGACTTTCAGTAGAAATTTATGGAAGAGCATAACTTCCCTTATTTCTTTAACTACTGCTAAAAAGAAACACACACAAACTAAACAAAAAATTGTACCTAAGCTCCTAAGCAACACTTAGTGCCCTTGACACTTTATTTACTAGCCGGGCTATTTACAATATTTACACAAAATTTTACGACATGATTGGCATGCTGCCACCACAAACCCAGCTTCAGGTGTCTATCCGGTGAACCTACAATGTCCAGACCAAATATGATCATACTTGAGTCGATATTTGAAGTCTAGTTGGCCTCTTCTTGAAGTTCTCCATGTTGTGAATAGGGTGCAATGTGGCAAGTTATCATGCATGCCAGTACCCACACAGTTGACAAATAATGTAGCAAAGAGATTTGCCACATGGAGGGCTCCTTTGGGTACCAGTTGTAGTAATGGCCGAAGCCAATACCACCATTTTGAAGAGTCCACTGGCTATGGGATGAGTACAGGCTCCTCCAACCCCTTGATGTGATAACAGGACTTTTTTGGTGATAGGCCTTTTTCCAGGATCTCCTCAGGCTCAGCCTCTTGGTGAGGCCTACTTAATGGGTTCTGGTTGAACACTTGCATGCTATACCCTGGGACACAAAAAGGGTGCAAAAATGTGCCCTCTTTGCTCTTAGGTTCTGCCACTTGAGCCTATTCCTCTTCTTGGCCCATCTCCTGATGGAAACTACAAGCAACCATATTATCTATTGTCGGGACAAAGCTTGCATATTCCCATCATTGGACTTGGATGAAATCTACCTCTTGAGCTCCACACGGCTACATCTCAGGTCTCTACTCAGTATGAGGAATCTTCCATGGTGAATACTATGCAAGGTAGATAGGAGCAACGACTACCAAATAAGGTGATGGGGTTTCTCCCCACTACCACTTTCCTGACAGGAGCAAAAGTTGTTTCGCTCGCACTACTTCCTTGAATATTTGAGGGAACCTTCATTCACCTAATTGCAGCAAGAGGAGGCTCATGTTTGGGTGAAATGCCCGAACATAGAAGAGGTGGGCTTGGGTGGGTGTCAATTGGATCTCCCCTGGAATTCTCTTCCAACTTTTGTAGAATCGGACATTGAAGTCTGTGATGCTCTCCAGAGGTGCTCTCGTGATGGTGGAGAAGTGCATTAAAAGCTAAAAGGGATCCTAAGAGTCGTCTAATGTTCTGATTATTGTGCCTGCTAAGTCATCCCATGAGTAGATGCTTTTACACCCGAGAAGTCTGTACCACTACTGCGCCCTTCCTTCTAAAGACAGAACCAGAAGTATGATCATGACATCTTCATGGATTATGTCATGGAGGATTGACAAAGCGACATCTTCAATATGCTCTAGGAACATTCCCTTAGTTCCATTGTATTTTGTCAATGTCTTCAAGGTGCTTTTGGGAATTTCATGGTAACTTTGAAGATTTAGGGGGCCATAATCATTCCAGCTAGGATAGCTTACACTTGCCATTATAGCAACGGTCTACAAAGATCACAGTTATCACCACTAAGTTAGAGTCGCCAGGTGAACATTCTTTTCTCTGCTTGTGAGGTCAAGGCTGCTCACCAAACCTTGATTCCTCCGAGGTGTCTTCTTTGAGATTTAAAAGGCCTCTACGATCAAGAAATTTGGATCTTCAGCTCAACAAAGTTGCCAGATGAACTTACAATCTCCGCTTTGAGGTCAAGGTAGTTCATAAAAAATATTAATTCCTTCGAGTGTCAAAAAAAATGGGACTTGTGAGTCCCATCGGGCGTGCCAAAAATTGTTGGCACAGGTGTGTTCATAAATTTGGAATTATACTTGTCCCATCGATTATGTATCTTACTAAGATAGAGACATTTTGCCCACCGGGTGTGCCAAAAACTGTTGGCACAGGTGGGTTCATCAAGTTGGAATAATACTTATACCATCAATTATGGATCTTACTAAGATAGAAACAGTCTGTTCCATCGGGCATGCCAAACATTATTGGCATAGGTGGGTTCATCAAGTCGGAATAATACTTATCCCACCAATTATGGATCTTACTGAGACAAAAATAGTCTGTCCCATTGGGCGTGCCACAAAATGTTGGCACAGGTGGGTTCGTCAAGTCGAAATAATACTTATCCCATAGATTATGGATCTTACTGAGACAAAAATAGTCTGTCCCACCAGGTGTGCCAAAAATTGTTGGTACAGGTGGGTTCATCAAGTCAAAATAATAATTATCCCACCGATTATGGATCTTACTGAGACAAAAATAGTCTGTCACACCGGGCGTGCCAAAAACTATTGGTCACAAATCTGCCTAAGTACAAGATTTCATCACTTGTGCACCCTAGACTTGGACAACATTGAAATTCCGAGAGAAAGAGAAGTCTCCCGGGCCAATATCTAGAGAGGGCTGGCTCCCAAACTAATCTAAACCTGTTTGAAGATAAGGGTGTGGGAAAGAAATGGAAAATGCAAAAAGAAAGGTAAATAACAAAAAGAGATGTAAATGTGGCCGAAGTCGGTAGTAAATAGGGAGAAAAACCTTAGATAGCAAATAATCTTAGAATAAATTCTGAAGACAAGCAGCAATAGATTCTTAGAATTCACACATAGAAATTGGATCAAGCATTAGCCATAAGTTCGCCTCCAATTATACTCCAAACATTCAAATGAAAATACAGCCAAATTCAAAACAACATAATTCAACTTATATTTTAACACTGGACTAAATAGAAGTAAATCACATAGAAAGCATCACATGAACAATAGTTTGGATCACCAACTCCAAAAGACACTAGGAATAGAGCAAAATGCATCTAGGATTTCTACTTTAATTTCTACAAAAATTTCCTCCTCCTTTTGCTTGAGATTTTACATTGGTATTTATAGAGGCCTTCCCTCTTCCTTTCGAATCACAACATTTAATACATAAAACAGATTTGAAGAAGCGATCCACAAAATATGCACTTAAAAAGAGAAACAATCCCCCTTAATCTGCCTCGAAGAAATGACATTCCCTATTTTTATGGATCAAAACTAAAAATTAAACAAAAACAAGGGACCATATTTCTTCATTAAATGACCATTATCGAGGCAAGCTGGAAGTTGTTAGGAGATCACGAACATAAGCTTTTAATACTGGAGGCATCTTTAATTTTGGTGGCATCGAAAACTGCCACATAGGTAAGAAACAACACTTAATCTTAGAGCCTCTTTGGCCATGATCTTCATATTAGTTGGAGAGCTTTTAAAACATTACTTCGTTTTATCCTTATCTTCTCATCATGTTCTCTTATGCAATTTTGAAGAAAAATGCGAACTGAACTGTATCGGGCCTTTGTTGTTGCTTCTGTCACGAAAATGAGACAGCTCACGAAAATGCAACATGTCGCAAAATCAAGACACTTTTACCTTACTACTTTCTCTTCTTGCCACCAGTCACGAAAATGCAACATGTCACGAAATCGCGACAATATGTCTTCATTTCATTTTACTCCATGACATGTCACGAAATTGCAACATCTTTCTCATGGTGCTGTCCTTTTTGCTTTCTCACAGTGAAAATGTGACATGTCATGAAATCGTGACAATTTCTCTCTGCCTTATACTTTTCAGCCTTCATTCCATGAAAACATGACAAGTCATGAAAATGTGACATGTGATATCGCGACGTTTTCTTCGTTTTGTCCTTTCATCTTCAACAAGTCGTGAAATCGTGACATTTTTCTATCTTCTTGTACTTTGCTGCTTTTCGGCCGCAAAAATTTGTCATGTCGTGAAATCATGAAATTCCGTACTATCTGGCTGCTTCCTTGCTTTCTCCTCACGAAAACGTGACATGTCACGAAATTGTGACATTTCTCTGTGCTTTGCCCTTCCGCCCCAATATGTCACAAAATCGTGACAATTTCCTGTCTTCTCCTTCGTTATCGCTTCTTGTTGTGATATCGTGACAAGTTTCTCTTGCTGGTCTTCATTTCCAAAAATGTCATGATATCATGACATATTTCTCCTGCCTTGTGTTTATCTTCAGCCCTTTCGCAAAAACCTGACATGTCACGATATCACGACATTTCGTACCATCTTGCTCCTTCCTTGCTTTTTTGTCACGATATAGTGACATGTCATGATATCGCAACATTTTTCCTTGGCGCTTCCCTTTACTACTGTATGTCAAGATATCGCGACATTTTCCTATCACTTTGCTCTGTTGCCACTGCAAGTCACAAAAATGCGACATGTCGCGATATCGCGAAAACTTTCACTTTAGTTCTCCCTCATCGCAACAAATCATGAAAATTCAACATGTCACGATGTCGCGACAGTTTTACTCCCTTGCCTCCTTTTGCTGCTTTTAGCCATGAAAACACGACAGGTCACGAAAATGCGACATGTCGTGATATCGTGACATTTTCTATACTTAGATCTTCTCTGCATCGAACATCGTGAAACTACAACAGGTCGCGATATCACGACATATCGCGATATCATGACATCTTACACTTGCTTTAACACAAAGCTTGTAGATATTTTTGTATTTTCCCTTCGAAAGTGCTTGGAGGGACAAACAGATGAGTGAGTATCTCTACAATTTGTGCATTCTCTTGCATGAACAGTAACAACAAAAGCAATGTGGCAAAAATGCCAACATGCCCTTACTAGAGGGAAACTATAAGTGAGAGATATCCAAAAAAAAAATGGATGAATGAAAAATATATGCTAGGCATTTATACCAAGTACCTCCAAAAACCTGCCCTTACATGAGGGAAACTATAATTTTTTAGTGGTAATGATACATGGAATGTAGGCAAATATATTTTGAGGAAGAAGACTTAAAATTTTATGTTTAGGAAATCTTTAGAAAAATATATGTTTAAATTAAAGAGATTAACACATTAATGTTTAAATATGATCAAAATTGTATAATAGAATTTTAATAACACCTTTAGAGAAAAAGAAAATGTGAGATATTCCTATTTTGTAAATATTAATTTGAATAAATTAATAATAATAAAGGAGAAGAAAGAATATATGAGAAATTCAAAAAATAATTAGAACTCCTTTGGAAAATTATTAATTAAACAATAACAATATTATAGTAAGATAAATAGAAGGTAGATTTTCATCAAATAATGATAAACAACATAGGTTTTAATTATTAATTAGATACTGTAAGCATAGAAAATAAAAAAATTTAAAATTTCAATAATTACACCTCTATTAAATTAAATACCTAAAAGAAAAAAAACCTTGAGGAAAAGATAGATAAAAATATGCACCCCCCTTTAAGAGACACAAATGTGCATTATTTTGCACATAAAACCCCCCCAAAAAATTCTTTTATATTATGGTTACAATATGACTACGACTTATCAAAGGGCCCATATTTTTTAAAAAAAGATGAAAAAAGGCTTTGACAAGGAGTCAGATTTATACTTCGAAATCGAAGTGTATTTAACCTTTACAAAATAAAATAATGAGGATTTAAATAAATCTCCATAGCTCTGAGAAAATAATGAGTCCGAAATAAACCAAAAGTAGAGAGCTCCTTTCCTTAACACGTCGTTGGGTCAAACCAGGCAGAGAAAAATAGCAGAAAGGAGGTCTCCGTTTTCAAAGGATGATCTAAGGACACCGAGTAACCGATGAGGCCACCTGCATAGAAAATATTAAAGAAACTAGAGAGCTTAAAAATAACAAATTTTATCTCTGTGTAGATATTGACTATGTGGAAGAGGAATACGTCCACCACTGGAGGAAAATAGCAAGAGGGATATTCCAAGGACATCGTGAGAGGCCACCTACGCAGATAGGGTTTAAATATCCAGAGAATAAAAATATATAAAAAATTACTAAAATAATATAAAAAATTATATCTCTAGTGCCCTAGGCAAGATATCAGAAGGGCCACCGAGGAGAGTGATATATATGAGTTCTACATCTGAAAAACCTCCTTCAAAACACGTTAGATGCCTCTAAAAATTTTCCTACAGAACACGTCAGAAAAAATAGAAGGTACCTAAAAAAAATCTCTTGCAGAACATCTTAGAAGCCTCTAAAAAATATCCTATAGAACACGTAAAAAAAAAATGCTTAACGTTAGATGAATCATGGAATTAGATACTCAAACCAGAGATGCAAACAATAGTAGAACAAGTGTGAATCTCCTTTGCGGTGAAGAGTATAAATAGAGAAGATACCAATGCCAGATATGCTTTCACCCAGTGAGAAGATACGATGCAACAATGCCAAGAGAGACGTGGAGGTCTCCGAGAGCCACGTCGTGGGTGGCGCACCAAGATTTTATGTTTTAGAAACACACTTGATGCTGTTTTAAAATCTTCAAATTTGGTTAGAGACGAAAAATGATTCGAAGAAAAGGTTAGCAATAAATATGTAATTGTTGTAAAAAATATACACCAAGCTTAGATTTAAAGAAAGCCATGTATTAAGGGCCAACATGAAATGGTTTGGAGCCTTGAAAAAAATGCAGTTCCAAAAATGATTTGGGCCAAAAAATTATGCAGCGATATATCTAAGCATTGATTGCTTTCATTTAAAAAATGAGGGTTGAGATTTTGAAAAAAAAGAAAATAAAAGGATCTTCCTCTAGAAATTATAGAATGAAAGCTCTGGAAAGAGTAAATGAAGAGCGTAGAAAATTTCAAAAAATAAAACCCTTGAGTTTTGAATCAGCTTTAAAAAAATACATATATTATAAATTATTTTGCTAAAAAAAATATGGATAAACTGACTACAACATATATGAAGCAAGATAGTAAAAAAAATCCAAATAAAAAAAAAGAACCAGATCCTAGAACCTTCAAGAGTGAATACTAGCAAAATCTATCCTGCTCTGGTACCATGTTAGAATTTCACAATAATAGATATGCAAAGCATTACACAAAATATGAAGAGAAGAGTGGAACTAATTGATTTATTCCAAGGATCAACTCTGTATAAATATCAGAGTTGATCATTGAGAGTCGTTGGATTACAACTCATCAGACCTAATGAAGACACCACTGAGAGTTATCCTGAAACATGGAGGAGTGGGAACTCAAGTGTCTATCCTAGTGTAACTTAAGATAATATTCTCTTATTCTAACAAGCAAGTATATATCGAAAAACCTGTATAAAAAATGGAGAGGATAGAGAAAAATGCTATTTGAAAAAATGATTGCTTGAGGAAACCACTATAACATTCGAAAGAAAGAAGAGATGAGAAACAAGCTTGATCGGATGATATTTTAAAGGGACCCAACTATAGCCATTTGTTGAATGCCAAATGTATTAGATATGCTTGGCATCATTTAAGGATTTTGACTCTGGTAAAATCTTATTCAAAATAGGGGAACCAAAATATAATCAAAATATTCTAAATAGTTCGTATTTAAAGAAATAAATGCAACTGAAAGAAATTGGATGAAGGTAGACAACAAAAAAATATTAGCTCCAATGTTCGAAGAGGGAGACCGCCAAAAGAGACTTTGGTAGAAGAGAGATGGGCTTCAAAATAAAATGTAATTGAATGAAGGGAGAAAAAAAATTATTAGCCCCAACATATATAGAGGGACTCCGTAAAAAAAGAGTGGCAAGAGTTGCCACGTGCTACCTTATGGCACCCAAATTTGGGTGCCGAGGTAATGAAAGAAGGCACCTTATCTGAGAACACTCTTAGACAGCCAAAGAAGAGGCTGAATATTACCTGCAAAAAAAACTTGAAAAGGAGTTAACCTATATATCACGATATATGTGAAAAAAAAATTCTTTTACTAAGGTAAACAATGTAAAATTAATGTATCTAATATATATAAGGTAAAAAATACATTGAAAATGAATTATATCTAATATATTTTAGAACATATCTATCAAAATAGAAAGAGCAATATATCTGAAAAAATTACTCAAAAGACAAAGAGTCTTCCCTTTTTTAAATGAGGAGGTAAATAATATCAGAAGCCCACATACATATAATTTTGAAAAATAAAATATAGCTAAAAAAAACTATATATAATCTTATTAAGGCCTATAAAAAAAAGGACCAACAAAAAGATAAAATAACCAGCTCCTAGAACCTCCAAGAGAGAATGCTAGCAAAATCTATCATGCTTTGGTACCATGTTATAATTTCACAATAATAGATATGCAAAGCATTACACAAAAGATGAAGAGAATAGTGGAACTAATCAATTTATTTCAAGGATCAACTTTGTATAAATAGCAAAGTTGATCATTGAGAGTCGTTGGATTACAACAACTAATAAAACCTAATGAAGACACCACTGAGTGTTCTCCTGATACATGGAGGAGTTGAAACTCAAGTGTGTCTAACCTGATGAAGACACCATTGAGTGTTCTCCTGACACATGGAGGAGTTGAAACTAAAGTGTGTCTATCCTAGTAGAACTTAATAGAATATTCACTTATTCTAACACACCTTTCTATCTACAAAATATGCTCTTGGTGCAAGTTTCAAAATGCCCTCCTTAGAAGAATTTTGTGAGAGACTAACTAGAGAAGAAATAAAACTTGCAAATTATGATATCTATTCCTCTTCCTCTAGAGCCTTATTAGCATCCACCTCCACTAAAGAAAAATTCAAAAATAAAGAAAGAAGTCTCATAACTTGTAATCACTGCAAAAAGAATGGTCATTCTGCAAATAAATGCTATAAAATATTACAACAACTAGAGGAAACTATGAAGGATCAAAATATAGATAGTAAAAAGCAGATAGGAAAAGCCCAAAATATTCAAGGGAAGACCACCAATACTTCATCTAATTATTGGGTCCTAGATTTTGGAGTAATTCATCACATGGCTGCTTCAGATGAGTCATTCTCTTCTATTTCCTCAAGTTCAACATGTAGCTAAGAATTTGGTGACTATTCCTTTATCCCAGTCAGAGGAAAGGGTGACATATCTATTGATGGTGGTTCTATCAATAATTTTCTCTATGTTCAAAACATTGCAACAAATCTCATCTTCGTATATTAGATTTGTACTTCTATAAAGGGGAAATTGTTCTCTTCTCTCCAACAGGAGTTGAGATAAGAGACTTTCAATACCTCCACTCTCTTATAGCCAAAGGAGATATTGATAAAAACACTCACCTATTTCACTTCAAAGGATTCAAAAAATCTAGAAGGGACCTCCTATTTTATGGCTTGTGGAGATCTTGAAAGTAAAATTTGGCATGGAAGGTTTGGCCACCTCAGTTATGACTACCTAAAGGAATTGAACACCCATGAAATGGTATCAATTTTACCTCAAGTCTATTCTATTTATGGAGTATGTCCTAGATGTGCTCTTGGAAAGCAACATCAAGATCCTTTCCACCCAAGTGGTTCTCTAAAAGCCTCATCCCCTCTATATTTAATCCATAGTGACTTGACGTTTTTTCCAGAACCTTCTTTCAAAGGAGCAAATTATGATCTAACCTTCATTTATGAATTTTCGAGAAGAACTTAGGTCTACTTCCTAAAATACAAAATTGTTGTTTTATCCCACTTCAAAATCTTCAAAGCCTTAGTTGAAAATCAAGCCTCTTGCAACATCAAGCAAATTCACATAGATAATGGGGGGGACTACTGCAGTAATGAGTTCTCAATATTTCTATTAATTCATGGAATAATTCATCAACATTATTTCTCCCATAATTCATAGAAAAATCGTATTGTAGAGAGGAAAAAATGAATATTGAAGGAAATGGCAAACTGTATGCTCCATTCAAGAGATCTTCCAAAAGTTTTTTTGGCAGAAACTATTAATTGTGTAAACTATATTCAAAATTGCACACCTCATAAAGCTCTTGACCATTTAACTTCTGAATAAGCATGGACTAGATCAAAATTGGATGTCTCCTTCTTCAATATTTTTGGGTGTACTTATTTGGTGCACATCCCAAAGAAGAAAATGAAGGCTCTAGATAAGAAAAGCAAAAAACTCATATTTTTTGGTTATTATGATAAAATGAAAGCATACAGGCTCCTTGATCCCACAACTCATGAGGTCTTTCTTCATAGAAATGTCCAATTTGATGAAATATTCCCTCAGAAAGATCCTCAACCATCCTCTTCCTCTATTGATCCTTCGCTTATAGTAGAACCTCAATATAATGAAGAACCAACTTTAGAGATTAATTTAGAGATTGATGATCAATATGAGGAACCTATAACTCTAACTCAAAGTCTTTCCACTCCTTATACTCCTTCCACTATGCCAAAATGGGCCCGCACCATTGTTAAAGAAGCTACTCCTGACATCCAAAATCTTCCATCATCCAAATTAACCAACTCCACAGGCACTAGTCTTGTCTATCAGTCTATTTCTTCTGATCCTCAATCCTTCAAAGAAGCAACTGGTATTAAATAATGGGATGATGTCATGGAAAATAAATTCACTTCCTTAATCAAAAATTAAACTTGGGATTTAGTTCCCCTACCTAAAGGAAGAAAATCAGTTCATTGTAAATGGATTTACAAAAAAAAATATGGGACTAATGGAGAAATTTACAAACACAAAGCTCACCTAGTACCCAAAGGTTTCTCTCAAATTGAAGGAATTGATTATGCTAAAACTTTTGTGTCATTTTCCAAACTGGATTTTGTTAGATTGGTTCTTGCTCTGGCTACTTCCCAAAATTGGTATGTCTTTCAAATGGATGTAAAAAGTCCTTTCTTACATGGGGACATAAAGGAAGAGATATTCATGGAATAACCTGCTGGTTTTACTCAAGACTTCTCTCTTGTTTGTAGGCTAAAGAAGTATCTCTATGGCCTCAAACAAGCTCCTAGAGATTGGTATGAAAAAATGGACTCCTTCCTTCTTTCCTCAGGTTTTTCTCATTGTGAGTCTGATGAAACAGTCTACATTTGGAGAGATGAAGGAAAAATCACCATACTTGTTCTATATGTTGATGATATACTACTCATTGGTAGTGAATTCGCTCACATTCAGACTATAAAAGACTCCCTCTCTAGAAAATTTTGTATGGCTAATCTAGGTCTATCTCATTAATTCCTTAGGATTCAAACAAATAAGAAAAATGTGGGAATTTTATTGTGTCAAAAAAAATACACTCTAGATCTTGTTCAAAGGTTTAAAATGACACAATTCAAACCTTCTCCTACACCTTTTTAGTTTGGAGTCAATATAAGTACTTCCTACACATCCCCTCTATGTGATGCAACTCTATACCATTAGCTTGTAAGGAGTCTGTTATACCTTACTCATACTCGTCTAGATATCTCATATGTTGTTGGCTTAATATCCATATTCTCACATCAACCTCATTTTAGTAACTGGC
The DNA here is from genome assembly GCA_028583015.1 of Wollemia nobilis. Taxonomy (NCBI): domain Eukaryota; kingdom Viridiplantae; phylum Streptophyta; class Pinopsida; order Araucariales; family Araucariaceae; genus Wollemia; species Wollemia nobilis. The sequence continues at coordinate 625,747 of JAQPPZ010002898.1, read as the reverse complement.
ATGCAGCAAAATGAATCCTTCACTACTTGTAAGGAACAACTCACTTTGGGCTATTATATGAGGGAAAATCCATGGATATCATTGGCTACACAAATTTAGATTGGGCATGTTCAGTAGAAGATAGATGTTCAACTTCTAGCTATGTCTTTTATCTTGGTTCTTCACCAATTTCTTGGTTATGCAAAAAACAACAAGCAGTGGTCTTATCATCTGCAGAGGTAGAATACAAGGTAGAAGTTTTAGCAAGTCAGGAAGGTCTTTGGCTTCGTTAGATTCTAAGAGAATTTGGTTTTTCCCATGATAAACCTATTACTATTTGGTGTGAAAATCAAAGCACAATTCATATTGTACGCAATCTAGTTGAGCATCAGTGCACCAAGCACATTGAGATACACATGCACTTCATTTTATAGCATATTCATAATGAGGAAATATACTTGGACTATATTCCAACTGAAAATCAAGTTGCAGACATCTTCACCAAGTCATTTCCTTCTCCATGTTACATACAATTGCGAGAGAAACTTGGAGTATTACAGCTACATTGAAACAAAGGTATTTTCACGTCTCCTTTTATTATTGTATTCTTTGGAGGATGGATTTTTCCCATGTGGTTTTTTTTATCATCTCTCCCTTATATATTAGACATGAGTACCTCATCATTTCATGCTTTCAGGACTCATTTATTTTGTTATTAAGGACAATCTTTGCCATCTGAAGAATACCTCTTTATTTCATAGAAGATGGTTTTTCCCATGTGGTTTTTTCACCATCTCTCATAGATATTGTAAATGAGTACCTCATTATGCCATGTTTCTAGGACTCACCTTTTTTTATATTAAGAGGATAGTATTTTCAAACCAAAGACATACCTCTTCCTTTTTTCTTTTTTGATAGATGGTTTTTCCCATGGGGATTTACCATCTCTTCAGTAAAGAAACCATTGTACATGAGTACCTCTTCAGGCTCTGTTGTCGGGAATCATTTGCATAATACACCCCTAATATCACTTAAGGGGGGGTGTTAGAATAATTAATTATTCTCTTAAGTTCTTCTAGGATAGACTTACTTGAGTTTCCACTCCTTCATGAGTCATGTGAACTCTCAGTTATAGTCTACATCAGATTTGATGAGTTCTTGTAATCCAATGACTCTCAATGATAAAGTTTTTTATTTATACAAAGTTTATGCATGGAATAATCAATCAGTTCTACTCTTTCTTTATATTTTATGTAATGCTTTGTATGTCTATTTTGGGAAATTCTAACACTTTCCAAGCTAGAAGTTCATTTTAAACTTTACTAATAATTGGATTCTATAAATCTATCCTCATTCTCCCCTCAAATAAAGGCATCCCTATATAAGTTATTGAAGAATTTGCCTCCTCCATTTGATATTAGTGGGAGAGTTAAGGAAGTAAATTTTGGATTTAGTCCTATTAATTTTTTTTCCCTGAAGCTCTTTTGTACTCTTTTAAAAAGTTATTCAAAGCTTCGGCCTCATTTATCCTTACCCTTCCAAAAAGAGTTATATCATCTACAAACTATTTATGGGTAATGTTATCGATGTTATTATTAAATTTAAGTCCACTTATAAGCCCATATTTGTAAGCCTTATTTAAATTCCTACTCAAAACATCTACCATAATAATGAAAATATAAGGAGATAGAGGATCTCCTTATTTAAGGTCTCTCTTGGCTTTAAAATATTATGTCACTAACCCATTTACCAACACTGAATAAGAAACTGTAGAGACACAAGCTTTAATCCATCTAACCCATTTCTTCCCAGAACTAAACTTATCTAAAACTACACAAAATATCCTATTTAACCCTATCATAGGATTTACTCATATCAAGTTTTAAGATCATAGCTTTCTCTTTTCTTGAAGCTGTTGAATGTATAACTTCACGAGTTACTTTGATCCCATCTAGAATTTGTCTCCCTTTCACAAATACTCCTTGCTCTTCTAAAGTAATTTTATTTAACAATGACCTTAATCTATTTGCCATCACGTTGGAAATAATATTATAAGCCATATTATATAGGCTTATGGTCTAAAATAATCAAAAAATTCAACATCCTTATTTTTTGGAATTAGGGTAAGATAAGTTACATTTATTTTATAAGGAATGTATTGTTTTACCTAGCTTGGTCCACTACCACTAATAAATAATCCTTCACTATATCCTAATTATGTTGGTAAAAATATGTATAGAGCCCATCTGGACCTGGGTATTTATCCTTATTAAAAGAGAAAAAAGCTAAATGGACTTATTCTAGAGTAATAGGCTCCACAATTTTCTATTGACTTTATTTGTTATAACTGAAGAAACATCTTGAAGAAGTTTATCATTAAGAACTTCGGTATCCTTTGAACCTAGAATATTATGATAAAATGACTTTATCTCTTTTCTAATTTCACTTTGATCTTCAATCCAAACCTTTTCTACTGATTTAATTCTACTAATTATAGAAGATTGTTTTTGTACTATAGCCATCCTATGAAAAAACTTTGTATTTTTATCTCCTTTTAACCAAGTTTGTCTTGATTTTAATCTCTAGAATTTCTCTTCCTTACTAAAAATATTATGATAATCACTAAGAAACTTCCTTTACTTTAAGCTTGTATTATTTTCATCACCTTTTTGAAAATTTGAAAGTTTATCTTTTAGTTATTTCTTACCAAAAAATAATTCCAAAGGTGTTCTTGTTCCATTCTTTTAATTTAGATATCATAGCTTTAATTTGGTTTGGAAGAGCATAAAATCCATAATTACCTAAATAATTCTATGTTTGAGCTATCATATCAACAAATTGAGGATGGTCTTCCCACATCTGCTCATATTTAAAATATGATATTTTTTGAATTCACTTAATGCCATATTAACTCTTATTGGCCAATGATATGAACCAATCCTTCTCAACGTATTAATTTTAGCACAAGTTCCTTCATATAGCCAATGATCTGAAAGAATGCATATATCTAAGTTTTCTTCTATTAGGTTCTAGCCTCCCCTGATGTAGGTCTAGGTATGGTTGTCTTCTTCAAACTCAACTTCCCATAGATTGTTGTTGTGAATAAAAGTTGAGAAATATTTCATACTTTGGGTCAATTTTTAATTCCTCCAAAATTTTCATTTAGCTTGGTTATGGCATTAAAATATCTAATGATCATGAATCAGGTTTCTTGGTCTTTACTTCTCATAAAAGCTTCAATACCACTCCAAAATTCTAATCTATCTGACTCAATTTTAGGTCCATAAAAAATTATAAGGATGAAACGAATATCTGCAAAGGAGCAAGTGACTAAAGAGGCTATCCAATGTCTGGTTTTATGAATGGTTACACAAGAGGTTCTAGAACGATTTCAACAAGTTAGAATTCCCTCTGCTGCTCCTTCAAAATCCATAGCATCCCATTCACATCATGCCCAAACTGCTTTCATAGTTTTTGAAACTTCTTTTGTCATTTTAGTTTCTTGGATACAGAGAATATCCCTAATACAGCTATGCTTTGAGGAGGCATTAACACCCCTTATATTCCATGAGATGATAATCATGTCTAATTATGGTCTTTTGGTCCCTCTTGCATAGTACCAATATCATTCTGTTGTTTGGTAAATAGAAGTTCAACCAACTTAGTTTGTGTTCCTTTCTCTATGTTATCTCTTGCTTCCTTGGATCTTGCTTGATAATTTTAAGGTTTTCCTCTTTTTGCCTTGCCTATATCATGAGTAGGTCTTATTATTCTATTTTTCAATATTCTTTCACAATTTTATTTTACAACATATTTATCCTTTCCTAGCTCTATTATAGAATATTTTGACTTATCATGCTCATGTATTTCCTTTCAATAGCATAAGTAATCTACACTAAACCATTAACTATTACAAAATTCAAATTTTATATAATATCTTTCAATTTAATATTTTAAAATTTATTTTAAATAATGAATATAACATAGTATACATAAAAAAAATAAAAATATCTATCTTTTCCTTAACACACCAAGGCAAAAATAGGCATGAAAGACCCTATTCAATTGACATGCAAAGCAATATAACATCCACTTTCTCTACCCAACCGACTTCCCGTCATCTACGCTACTTTTGTCATGGAAAATGAGATTTTTTGGTAGAGTCATAATGAAAGTTACACATAATACCCCAACCAGACATAACCACGATCTACTATATACACCTATGCAATATTAAGAAAGGAATATAATAACATTTTATTTTTATTTCATTTTTTATTGTTATTATTTATTATTTTAATAATAACTTTCATTCTTATTTGCAAATTTTAACTAGCATGAAGGAATTCTATTTTAACAAAATGACTCCCTTTACTTAGGTATCTTCATTGCCACCAAATCATATGCATGTATAATTTAAATTTAAACAATAAAGAAATAAAAATTCAAACATAGCTCACACAACAATATAAATTCTTTGCAATGCACCTATATAATATGCAGAGTGTGAGTTTCCATGTAATCATGAGCTAATCATCATTTTCCATTTTATCTTTTTTATGTGGACCAATCCTTATCTTTCAAAAATGTATACTTGATCCTACATACATAATGAACATCAGTAGTACCACATTCCATAGAAAAAAGGCAAGTGTAATTCATTAATTAATTTATAATCAATGATCCTACGAGGAGGGTCATTACAAGCATGTATCCAAAAAAAGTTAAGGCGATTCTTGAATGGCCTACCCCTCAAAATATCATAGAGGTGAAGAGCTTCCATGGGTTGGTAAACTTTTACAAAAGGTTCATTAGAAATTTTAGTGGGATAAGTGCACCCTTGACTAATTGCACAAGAGGGAAGGTCTTTACTTGGACAAAGGCAATGAACATGAGCTTTGAATAACTCAAAATAAAGGTAACAAAAGCTCCAAGACTGGTGGTACTAGATTTTGATAATATTATTACTATTGAATGTGATGCTTCAGGAGTAGCTATCGGAGGAGTGTTAATTCAAGAAGGTAAACCTGTAGATTTTTTAGTGAGAAATCAAATGATGCAAACAAAAAATATACCATATATGATAAATAATTCTATGTTGTTGTAAAAGCATTAAGATATTGTAGGCATTATCTTTTACATAGGGAGTTTATTTTTCTAACTAACAATCAAGCTTTGAAGTACATAAATTCCCAAGCTAGGATGTTCCACAAACATGTCAAATGAGCTTCATTCTAGCAGACCTATACTTTTGTGGTACAATATAGGAGTAGTAAAACCAATATGGTGGTTGATGCATTAAGTAGGAGGTGTCATTTATTGATTACAATGAGCAATAGGTTGGGGGGCTTTGAAGAAATGAAGGGTGAATATGCATATGATTCACACTTTGGCAAAATTTATGCAACTCTCAATAAATTTGATCATACAGGTATGCACTCCTTTGAAGATTATTTTTTGTTGATGGATTCTTGTTTAAAGGGAATCAACTTTGCATACCCCTTGGATCTAGGACAGAAAATTTAGTGAGAGAATTGCACTCTAGTGGATTGAGTGTACACTTTGGAAGGGACAAGACCTTTCGGTTGGTGATTAAAAAATTATTGCAGCCTAGTATGAGATGAGATGTGAATAGGTTTATTACTACTTGTAGGTTGTGTCAAATTAAAAAATGGGGCAACAAAATACAGGTATATATATGCCACTACCTGTTCCCAAGGAACCGTAGACTAATATTTCCATGGACTTTGTGTTGGGCCTTCCTAGAACTCAAAGGAGCAATGATTCTATTAGGATCCTCAATACTAACATTATTAGTTAGTATTAGTTAGTATTATTAATCATTTAATTATTATATTATTAACTCATAAAGTGAACCATCACAACCCTTCATAACGTGAACCATCACGTCTCTTCACCAACGTAGCTTTAGGGTATATATATACATTAGGTTGGTAATCCATATCAAGTCATCCAAGAAGAAGAATAATAAGCATAGATTCTAAGGAGGGAGCCCCTTATAGTGGCAAAGCGATTGCAAGGGAGCACCCTTTGAGTGGCCTGCGATTACATTTACATTAATTTGTTAATAATTTTATAGTAAGACCTTGGAGTCTTACCATATTCAATGTTTGTTGTGGTAGACCACTTCTCAAAAATGGCACACTTTATACCTTGTAAGAAGACCAATTATGATAGGCAAGTATCCCATTTTCTTTTTAGAGATATAGTGCGGTTACACGGTATTCCAAAAACCATAACCAATGAAAGAGAAACCAAAATTTTAAGCCACTTCTAGAGGTCATTATGGAATAAGTGAGACAACGGTCTATAATATAGTTCTACATACCACCCCCAAAATAATGGCCAAGCCGAGGTGGTGAATAGGATTTTGAAACATCTCCTAAGATGCTTAGTTGGTGACCATCCTAAACAATGGGATTTAGTGATATCTCAAGCTGAATTTGCTTATAATTCTAGTATTAACAGGTCTATAGGTAAGTCACCTTTTCAATTTGTCTATGGTTCAAATCCTAAGGGTGTTGTGGACTTAATTTATCTTCCAATAAACCCACATGTCATTCAAGATGCTACATATTCTGTGGAGAATATTTGAGATATACAAGAGCGGGTTAGGCAGAAATTGTAGGAAAAGAATACACAAAATAAAAGACAAGCAAATTTGTATAGAAGGGAAATAATTATCCAAGGGGAAATTGTCATGGTGCATTTGCACAAAGAGAGGTACCCTCAAGGGACTTATCACAAATTAAGATCAAAGAAATTTGGACCTTACCAAATTTTAAAAAAGGATTAATGACAATGCTTATGTGATAGACCTCCCAAAAGAATTTGAAATCAGTCCTATTTTTAATGTGGTTGACCTGTATCCTAACTCCATAGAGATAAATGATGAACGAAAGGAGGCTGAACAACTTGAAGGAGAAGACAATAGCTCGCTCAAGCACCTACCAAAGAAGAAAATATGACAAATTGAGCGAGTGTTGCATACCAAATCGGTGGCTACGAGATTTAGGTCATACAAGTTATATTTCTTCAAATGGGAAGGGTTGCCAAAATCCTATAATCCATGGATTTCAGAGGTTCATTTTCTTAAATACACCAAGAATAACTTTGAATCAGGCTTTGAACCAGGAGGTTCAAAATTCTAAAAGTTGGGGAGGATGATGTTGAACATTCTGCCATTCACTCCACCCACTCTTCATTTAGTGGGTCTATTTTTGTTTTTGTAACAACTCACTCCACCCACTCTTCATTTAGTGGGTCTATTTTTGTTTTTGTAACAACTCTGCTTAGGTGTAGTTATTATCTTTAGTTATTTTTTGTTTTAGTGGTACCAAAAATAAGAGTCAGTTAGGATTTGAATTTTTTGGGGTTTTATATATTATGTTGTATGTTTATCTTGGCAGTTTTGAAGAATGCAATAAACCATTGTGGTTCTTTTCTAAGTTCTTCTGCCATTTTCATTTGTTCCGTTGTATTGCTTGTTTTGGTTGTTTTGCTTCAGGTATATAAAGTTGCAAGCTACGAGAAATAGAAAGAAGGTCTGCATCATTTGATGCCATTGTCCACTAAAGTTGGTAGTGACTAACCACATATTCACAAACATCGAACTTGACCAGACCAGAACATGTGTTATATTAATAACTTAATATGAAAAGTGATCACCCCTACTCATTAAATCTATTAAACTTTGACATTGTAGTTTCCTTACTAGAGCCAAAATTTGACTGAACAAATTAGATGAAAATTTAGTTGCATTTCATCAAAGTATCATGTTGTATTCCAGTGACCCGAGCAGCTTTTATTCATTGGAGACAGTTAAACTTACAGTATAGTACATTTCGTAATAAATAGTTTTTATGTATAAAAGAATATATGTTTGTAAATATGTAACCTACGTTGGAGAGCGCCCGAAAATTATCGTTGGAAAATTATAAGAACGACTAAATAGCCGTCAAGGAACAGTAGGAAATTAAATACGCGACGTGATTGTATGCAATTTTAAAGTAGCCAATCCTCCAAAAACGCAATTTCAAGTTGATTTGTGTCATTTGCACACCATCCGAGTGCTTGGAGACTAAAAAGTTCTGCATACGCGCTGTTCAACGTTACTGCATTATATAACACAAAAAAGCTCCACCAAAGGGATGCACACCATGTCTCCGCTTCAATTGCTTTCTTGGCCGTGGTCATCAAATTTCTTTACAAGATCATCAAATGTCTTGGCACTGTCCGATACGAAGATGGTCGAGAGGACCTACGGCTTGGCCTGTCGTGGGATATCTTCCCTCCCTCATTTTTCATGTTGACCAGCTCCACGAGTGGGTTGCGCTTACATGGTTCTTCTTGGTTTTAGCACAGCATCCAGATGTTGAAGCCAAGATTTTAGCAGATATCCGACGCACGGTTAAGCAGAGGCCTGATCCAGACAGTCGTGACGACTACGACCTTTTTCCAACGGCGCGAAGGTAGAGAAGGGTTCGCAGGTGATTTTTTCCACGTATTCATTGGGCAGAATGGAGAAGGCATGGGGCGAGGACTGACTGGAATTCAAGCCAGAACGGTGGCTCAAGAACAACAGGTTTGTGAAGGAGTCCGACTTCAAGTATCCAGTATTCAACGCAGGACCTCGGATATGGAAGAGAACTTGCTTATTGGCAGATGAAATTGGTTGCGGCTTCCGTTATCAATCGTTACCATGTAAAGACTGTCGACAAACGCCCTGTGGTTTCCAAATATAAAATAACACTATCCATGAAACATGGTCTGCCAGTGACGATTCACCCGAGGGTTGAAGAATATCAGAAAAATACCAAATATTAACTGTGACGAAAAGGCTTTCAAGAGACTTGAATGATATGATGCGTGTAAACCTCTTCAGTGGCCCTTGGTATAGCCTATATGTAGTGACAATCAAATATAGTTGTAATATAGTTGTGATAATTTAGACGGAGCTTTACTATTAGCTTTGAACATAATAAAGAATGCATGATGTTACTTCTCTAGTGTTTCATGTTAGACGGCTTTGTTATTAGATTTCATATTACTAGGAAATTATATATGGTGTAACTTCCGTGAAAACTATTGTTCGTTTACACAGTCAAACACACGTAACAACTGTATCTTTAGTTTTTTTTTTTTACACACAGCTCTTTTATTTTTCCAGTAATTTACGGTTTTCAATCACAATTAAGAAAAAATACATAAATGGATTCATTTTATTCTGATTTTACTCTCTTGTTATAAGCACAAATTTGGCATAACAACTTATTAACTGTTTTTGTTCTATGTTCATATATAATCCTCGGTATTAATGACTATAGCACATACCATTTTACATAAGCTATAATATAAACACAAACTTGAAATAGCTACAACTACAATTATAAATACACTTGGAAATATGCATGGCTGCAACTTCAAGCACATAAAAACTCGAAATATCTACAACTACAATTATAAATACACTTACAAATATGCATGGCTGCAACTTCAAGCACATGAAAATATGTACAAAGCTGCATTACAAACACAAGTTTTTTTGTTGAAAATAACTTAAACATAAAAGAAGATGTTTGTATCATTCACACCACCAATGTATTTATTTAAAACTAATAATGTTGAAAAATATGTTGTATAATTTAAAGAGTGCATTTTTAAATCTTATTTCTAATATTATTAGTAAAAAATGTTTTAAGTTTAATTATTTTAAATAAAAAATGAATATGATAATTTTGAATAATGTGTATATTTAAAAGGTTGAAAGTTTGAACTTATAATGAGTATTTTAAAAATTAATTAAAAAATTTAACTAAATTTTGTATGTTTAATAATTATTTGTATTGTTAATAATATTATTATTAGATAAATTCAACATTTTTAAATAATATTTAATCATCCTCATATTAAGTGACATCTACCAATATATATCTTTATCCATATCTTTATCCATGGTTATAGTTGAGTATTTGAAGTTGGGTTTTGTTATAAGTTTTTTTTTTCTTTATCTTTGTTTTATTTCATTATTACTATCATTATATTATGTGTATGTGGGGTTATGTTTGAGTATTTGATTTTGGAATTATTATTAAGTTTTTTAGTGTCCTTTATTTAGAAGTATATACTTTTTTTTAAGCGAAAAACTCCTTGCAGAGCCGCCTTGGTCTGAGAGACCACGAACAGGGGGGTTCTACACTGTCAAAGTCACTCGGGGGTCGTACCCGACCCTGCCCGCACCAACATTATCAATTGGATTTTAGATACCCAATTCAGATTTTTGGTAGGGTGGAGATTTGAATCTGGGACCTCCCTTGAAGGATTTCTCTCTCCTCTCCAACTCACCTACAAAACCTGAGTAAAACTAATTTATAGTGGAAAACACCCCTTTTGAGGTGCCACTTTCAACAGGTTGGGCATAGGAGAAATGGAGCCTTGTTGGCCTCTACCAGCACATAGGACATTCCTAACTATACCATATATCTACAGGATGGAGACAAGGGGAATGGAACCTAGGTCGACCTCTACCAGAACCTAGGGCATTTACCACTACACCACAACAAGCAGATTATTTAGAAGTATTTTTATTTAGATTTTATGTTTACCAATACTAAATGAACATGTTAAAGATATATCATTATTATCTTTATTTTTGGTTAAAATTTTGTATATAAAATTAGTAAAAAAAATTGGATTACATGAGTGCAATATGGGAAGAACTAAGTTATTTAGAGAAGAACAACACAAATATTCTAAAAGGAACTATAGTAGAAAACAAATAAAAAATAACTTTATAGAAATCCAATAGATGGGATTTGTAAAATAATTGTATGAATGAGAGTAAGAAGAAGAGGCCCATCCTATAATCATCACAATAAAAACAAAAATTATATTTATGCTAAGGGGTCAAGAAAGACATTAAAACGCTAGGAAAAAGTAGGGTGTGTGACATATGTTGGATTATATTACATAAAATCATGTTTACCTTAAGGGAGGTCAAGAAAGACATTAAAAAGATAGGAACAAGTAGGGTTTGTGACATATGTTGGATTATATTACACAAAATTATTTTTACCTTAAGGGAGGTCAAGAAAGACATTAAAAAGATAGGAACAAGTACCATTTGTGACATGTGTTAGAATATATTAAATTATTTAGTAATGTTAATGTATCACCTTGGGTACATCATTAGATTAAGAGAGTACCTTAGATTAAGTCTTGAGTATTTACTTTATGTAGTATAATAAATGCACAAGTATGATTATAATTTGTATCTGCGTAAATGTGCATAGTGTCCACATGTACATGAGCCCTTAGAATAGAAATATGAAGAGTCATAGGAAAATCGAAGGCCAAGAGTCATGTATCATTATATAGGCCTTTGATAAATGATTGAGTGATTAGCAATATTAGTGAGAGGAGTTAGTTTAGTAAGTTAGTGAGTTGATAGAAAGTTAAGTCTTCCCTTTTTTATAAAACATGCTATGAATGCATATCTTTCTTTTTAGTTATAATTAAGTAATTAAAATTAGAATTTGCTATTATGTCTTTTATTATCTGTTATTTATATTTTAAAGTGATATATTATACTGGCCGGACTAAACGCTTGTCCATTTCCTGGTGCTTTTAGCTGCGTAAAAAGTTTAAAATGATTGTGGCATGGTGGTTATAGGGGCGGACTACGCGAAGATCTGTGTGGCAGCTTCTGGGGCGAACAACGTAGAATACTGTGGCAGCCATAAAAACTGGACAGCCTACCCGAATTCGTGGCGACTACCGATTCCACCATATAAATACAAAAAAAATAAAGTGATATATTATCAATATATATCTTTATCACCCTTATCTTTGGTTATGTTTGAGTACTTAATATTGAAATATGCTATTAAATATTTTATCCTCTATGTCAAATTTCTATGAAATAATACACATGGTATCTGATGATTACACAATGACACTGAGAGGGGGGGTGAATCAGTGTAGCTATTAATTTTTATATCTACAGCATTTAATATGAAATAAAGAGAACTTGACAACTGAAAAACAACTTGAACAAGAGAGCACACCACAACACTCAATATACCGAGGTTCACCAATTTGGCTACTCCTCAAAAATGACTGCTTGGACTCCAATCCAAATCCAGTCTTTGCAAAATATCAATTTTACAAATACTTTACCAGCATCAAGCGGAAGGAGCACCAACCCCTTGTAATTTTCTGCTGCAACAGATGGAGCACCAACTCCTAGTACCAAGCACCAACTTGGACTGCAATTCCGATCAATTTAGAATGACATAAAAATGTCTTCACTTCATGCACGACCCTGATCGGTCCGTAATTAACCCAACTCTACACACTCTCACGGCTCTGCTTATTTTTCTCTTGATTCTTTTCTAACCCTCCTTTTACAAGCAATTTCTCTCTAACAATGAGCAACATCTTCTCTCGTATGATTATTCTTTTATAACCTTTCAATCCTGCATGCAATCGAATCACATACTCTGATCGTTCGAATCCATGCAATACGGTTGTTCGGTTCCATGCACTTGACTATTCGAAACCCTACAATACGCTATTGAATCCATGCAATATGGCTATTTTGTTTCATGCACTTGATATTCGAAACCCTCAATACGTCTTTTAGAAAGCTTTTCTGATTCTCCATATTCGTCTGTTCAATTTCTTCGAATACGACTTTTCGAATGCTTTTTGAAACTCCATATGTGATGCATCGAATGCTTTTTCAATCAAGAGTATACAACTGTTCTAGTGCATGATCGACACTGTCAATTTGTAATGCTGATCGGACATCGATTACTTTTACGTAACTGGTTGCATGATTTTCCTGTCTGCTTTTTCTGACACGTGTCACCTTGCATGCTCTTACGGGTTTTACCTGCCAGACTGTTACCTGTCGCGATATCGCGACACTTTTTGAAGCCACACACTTCATGCCCTTGCTGTCACGAAATCGTGACCATTTTGGCTTTGAAAGCTTTCCTTCTGTTCATGTCACGATATCGCGACACTTAGAACTTTTGCTGACGTCATCCTTAAGCATGTCATGAAATCATGACCGTTTTGGCTCTTGGAAGCTTTCCCTGCATCTTGTCGCGATATCGCGACACTTTCAACATTTGCTGACGTCATCCTTAAGCATGTCATGAAATCATGACCGTTTTGGCTCTTGGAAGCTTTCCCTGCATCTTGTCACGATATCGCGACACTTTCAACATTTTCTGACGTCATCCTTAAGCATGTCATGAAATCGATGCTTCGCTTTACACTCTCACCGGAAAATGGAACATGTCATGAAATCGTGACACTTTGGGCTTCCGTACAATCCTCCTTGCAAACTTCAGCGAAAATGGAACATGTCACGAAATCGCGACGTTCACTGCTTCCGTACACTCTTTGTTTCGTGCAGTAGCGAAATCGCTACAACTTTGTGCCTTGTGCTTTTGACTTGTTACATCTTTAATTTTTTCAACTTTGAATGGTAGCGAAATCGCTACACCTTTGTTTTTATACATTTTGTCATGCAGCGAAATCGCTACATCTTCTTGTTTGTGTCTTTTCACTTGTAGCGAAATCGCTACATCTTTGTTTTCTGCACTTCCTAATTGTAGCGAAATCGCTACACCTTTGTGCCATGTATTTTCATCATGCAGCGATATCGCTACACCTTTGTTTCCATTCATTTCAACATGTAGCGATATCGCTACACCTTTGTTCTTGAGCATTCTCTCTCCTCTTCGGGTCGTGAAAACCCGACGTGTCGCGATATCGCGACACTTTTCGTTGCTAGCTCCTTTCCTCCATTTATGTCACGAAATCGTGACATCTTTTCACCTTGCTTCCCTCTCTGCCAGCATGTCACGAAATCGCGACAGTTTACCTTTCACTTTCTCTCTCCTCTGCCATGTCGCGATATCGCGACAAATTGGCATGCACTTTCTCTCTCCTCGGCAATGTCGCGAAATCGCGACAATCTTCCTTGCATTTTCTCTCTCTTCTGTTTTGTCACGATATCGCGACACATTTTCTCTCTCCTCAGCGAAAACTCGACATGTCGCGAAATCGCGACATTTTGGCGTGCATTTTCTCTCTCCTACTTTTTGTCGCGAAATCGCGACAGAAAACATGTCGCGATATCGCGACGCTTTTCTTCCTTGTCTCTTTCTACGCAATTTCTGAATGCTGGGTCACCTCTGTTTGTCTTGAAATTCTTCGCACTTGATCCGATCGACCTCTGAATCGCATCAATCGCATCAATCTATCTCGTGTTGACAACAATGACAATACTTTTGCAATTCTTTTGCTGCACCTTGCTCAACAATCTCCCCCTTTGGAATTGTTGGCAACACACTGCAACCTTGCTTAATTTCTTCTCCCCCTTTGCCAATAATACCAAAGGGCTACTGCAGACTCCCCCTGAGTCTATGCACAACATTCTCAGACTTAAAAAGTTTGAATGCTCCCCCTGAGAATGTGTTTCCCATAGCTAGTCAGTGCTTGGGTGGTGTGACTACTCCCAACTTCTTCCGAAGGTATTCAAATACTTCCTTTGGCAAAGGTTTTGTGAATATATCGGCTACTTGCTCTCGTAGTTGGAACAAAATCCAATTTAACCTCTCCTTCCGCAACTTTATCCTTCAAGAAATGATATCGGATTGCAATATGTTTGGTTCTTGAATGCATTTCTGGATTCTTGGATATGTTGATAGCACTAGTGTTATCACATTTAATTGAAATTGGCTCTTTGAAATGAATACCAAGATCTTTCAACGTTTGTCTCATCCATAATATCCGAGTACGACATGTTGTTGCTGCAATGTATTCTGCCTCTGCGGGTGGATAGAGATACTGATTCTTGTTTCTTGCTGTGCCATGCTACCACCTGTCTCCAAGATAAAATGCTCCTCCACTTGTGCTCTTTCTGTCATCAATACATCCTGCCCAATCTGCATCGAATATGCAATCAAAGTGAAATCTTTACCTTTTGGGTACCACAACCCATAATCCATAGTGCCCTTGAGATATCTGAAGATCCTCTTTACAGATGTTACATGAGTTTCTTTGGGACTGGCTCTGAAATCTTGCAACCATACATACTGCTTGTAATATATCTCGGTCTAGTGGTCGTTAAATACAAGCAGGCTTCCAATCATAGACCCGTACATTGTTTGATCTACATCCGGGGATTTATCATCCTTGCTCAACTTGCGACTTGTTGTCATGGGAGTGCTTGACCGGTTCATTGTCTTCCATTGTGAACTTTTTCAGCATTTCTTTTACATATTTAACTTGAGAAATAAAAATGCCTTTTTCATTTTGATTGACCTGCAGATCCTAAGAAATAAGAAAGTTCACCAATCATTGACATCTCAAATTCTTTTTTCATTTTAATTGATATGTCTTTGCAGTATTCATCCATGTTGTTGCCAAATATTATGTCATCTACATAAACAACAAGAACAATAAGATGACCCTTCTCTGTTTTGACATATAAGTTGCTATCCACCAAACCTTTCTTAAACCCTTGTTTAATTAGATAATTATCCAGCCTTGCATACCATGCTCTGGGTGCCTGTTTTAATCCATATAAAGCTTTCTTTAACCTGCAAACAAAATCTGGATTGTCACCAAGTTGGAAGCCATCTGGTTGTTCAATGTAAACCTCTTCTTCCAGTTTTCCATTCAAAAATGCTGATTTTACATCCATTTGATATACTTTGAAGTTTTTATGAACTTCTAATGCCAGAAACATTCCGATTGCCTCTAGTCTGGCTACCGGTGCAAAAGTTTCTTCAAAATCAATGCCTTCAACTTTGAGCATAGCCTTTACATACCAATCTTGCCTTATTTCCGACAACTTTGCCCATCTTCATTCAATTTATTTCTAAAAACCCATTTAGTGCCAATTATGTTTTTATTTGTTGGTCTAGGTACTAATTCTCGGGTATTTTTTTTCTCTATCTGATCTAGTTCTTCATTGATTGCCTTCATCCAACTTTCATCAGTGCTTGCTTCAGCAACATTTTTAGGTTCAATACTAGATAACAGAGAATAGTTCCTCACTCTTTGTTCTTCTTGTCTGAATACCATCTGTGGGATCCCCAATAATCTGTTCACTTGGATGATTTTTCTGCCAGTTGCCTGTTTTAAATTTCCTGTTTTCTTCTTCTTCAGATTCAGTTTTTACACTATCTGGATCAATTTTCTGATTCTTCTCTGTTTCTTTTTCATCATCACCTTCAATGACTTCTTCATACATAGGGTAGTTTTCTTGATAAGTAGTTTCTTGTTCTCTACCTTCATCAACTTTCACATCAGCACTTTCAACAATTTTCTTCAACCTCTTGTTGTAACATGTGTAGGCCTTGCTTTTTGTTGAGTAACCAAGAAAGATACCTTCATCAGCTCTATCTTCAAATTTACCGAGGTTATCTTCAGTCCGTTTTATGTAGCACTTGCTGCCAAATACTTTGAAATGTCTTGTTGTTGCCTTTCTGCCAAACCACAACTCATAAGGTGTTTTGCTTTCATGTGGTCTCAGCATGCACCTGTTTTGAATGTAAACTACAGTATGGACTGCCTCTTTCCAAAATCTGTCAGCTATTTTGTTTTCTGCCAGCATTGTCCTTGCCATTTCCTGCACTGTTCTATTCTTCCTTTCTACAACACCATTCTACTGAGGTGTCCTAGCTCGCTGAAAACTGTCTTCTTATCCCATGTTTTTGACAGTATTCTGCAAATTCTTCGGAGATAAACTCTCCTCCCCTCGTCTGATCTTAGGCATTTAATTCTTTTTCCTGATTGATTCTCAACAAGATTTTTGAAGGTTTTAAACATCTCAAAGGCTTCTGACTTGAGTTTCAGAAATAGTACCCATGTCATTCTTGAGTAGTCATCTATACACAACATAAAATATTTGTGTCCATTTATACTTTCAGTTCTCATGGGTCCACATAGATCAGTGTGAATTAGTTCTAATGGCTTGCTAGTGAAGTATTCTTTTGCTTTGAAAGTGGCTCTGGTTTGTTTTCCCTTTTGGCATGACTCACAGATGCTATTTACAGGTTTGCCAATGTTTGGTATATCTCTAATTGCTCTTTTTGAACTGATTTTTGCCAGATTGTCAAAACTAATATGCCCAAGCCTCTTGTGCCATAGCCAATTTTCATCTTCTTGTCCAATCAAGCATGTTCCTTCTGCAGTTTCTGAAAGTGTATACAGATTTCTAGAAGTTCTCAGTCCAGTGGCTATTAACTTTCCATTTTTTGTCTTTCTTACTTCACAGCCCTCCTTCTTGAAGATTACATCATGACCTTTGTCACATATTTGACTTACACTTAGCAAGTTATGCTTCAGGCCAATTACAAACAAGACTTCTTTTGATTTTATATTGCCATCACTGATCTTGACTGATCCCTTTCCAACAATCTTTGCTCCATCATTATTTCCAAATTTCACAGAACCACCTTCATAATTCTGTAAATTCTCAAACTTTTGCTTGTCACCTGTCATGTGGTTGGAACAACCACTCGTCAAGTATCCAAGGTGCTGATTTGTTCCGAGCTTTAAAAGTAGTCCTGGACAATCAAAGATTCCTTTTCTTTCCATTCCGGTTTGATAGCAGATTTTGCTACTTGTTTTGCCTTTGTCCTTTCATTAGCATGTGCCTATTTTTCAAGAAATTTCTGGTTTTGTTTCAACCCACTTGGCTGAGATTTTCTACCCTGATAATTATTTGATGCAAAAGTGCTTCTATAGTTTCTAGCAATATGTCCAAAATTATGACAATTATAACATTCAATTGCATAATTCATTAAAGGAGAAAAAACATTTCTACTGGTAAAATTCCTTTGAGATACATTATTCCTGCAATCCAAAATCTTATGGCCATAAGCATTGCATTTAAAACAATAACCGAGAAAATGCATGATTAAACCCGGGTGCCGGTCTTTGCCAGTTTGAAGTAGGAGCCATGACTCTTCTCCTCCTTGGATGTGTGACTTTTGTGAATCCATCTTTGTCGGTATTCTTCTTGAATCCGGCATTATTGTTTTCTTTTGCATGATTTGGTTTTTCTTGGTTCAACCCTGATCTTTTCTTCTTTCTTTATGGGTTCTATATTCAAGTTCTTTGAATCCTTTGAAGATTCTCCTTCATCAAAGCCTAAACCAAATTTGATGCCAGAAGGCCTTTGGTTATTTAACATTTTATCCAGCTTTACAGTACTTTCTTCAAACTTATGAAAACAGTTCAATTTTCTATTCATCTCCTCTAACTGCATCCTTAACTTAACAATGTCTTCCTCTAGCTTGCTTGCATTCAACTGTCTTTACAGTTAATTGTTCATCAAGAACTTCAGACATTTTCTTGAATTCCTCTGTCTGTATTTTTAGATTGTTTATTATGTCTGTGGTATTCTCTAATTTCTTTGAAAAATTTTTATTCTTCTTCCTTTCTGCACTCAACTCTTCAAGTGCAGCAACCAATTCTCCTTCCAAATACACTTCAGCTTCATCCTTGGAATTTTCATCACCTTCCTGATTTTCCTCTGTTCTTTCTTCTTCAAGTGCCATGAACAGAGCTTCACCTCCTTCTTCTTCGGACTCCTCATCTGTGCTTTCTTCAGAACTGCCGACATTCTTGGTTATGAAGCTTTTCTTCTTGAAGTTGTTCTTTCTAAAATTTTGTTTCTTCTTCCAGTCACTTTTTTCTTGGTGTGAACCTTCACCATTTTTGGTTCTCTCCTGCATTGGACATTTGGCTGCAAAATGACCGACTCCTCCACAATTGAAGCATTTAAAAGGTAGCTTCCCTCTATATTTTCCTTTTCCTTTTGTGAGTTTTCGAACAAAATTGGCTTCTGTTTCATCCAGTGTTCCTTCATCCTCAGATTCATGTTCAGCTTTTACATTCTTGTGTGCTTTAAAGGTTGCTTCTCTGTCTGTATACTTGGTTTGTCCTATTCTCATTTCATATGCTGTCGGGGAACCATGCAACTCATCCATTCTGAAGTTGTTTAGATCTTTTGCCTCTTCTATTGCGAGAGACTTTGGAGTTAAATCTTTTGTGAAGTGTTCCGAGAACCTTTTTCACAACAACTTGCATCATCAATTTCTTCACCGAGTCCTCTCGATTGCATTAATAATTTCGTTGACTCTCAGCATATAAGTCTCTATGTTTTCATCTTCATTCATTTGCAGTGCTTCGAACTGTGCTCGATGAGTTTGCAGTTTTGCTTCCTTAATCTTACTTGTCTCCTTCATGGATGCTCTTCAGTTTATCCCACATGTCTTTTGCTGATTTACAACTCATGACTCTTATCAGTTCACTGTCAACAAGCCCACACATTATGGCATTCTTAGCTTTGGAGTTGTTTTCAAATTTCTTTTTCTCAGCAGTATCTGTTGGAGGGGTAGTGGGTGCTGTGTATCCACTATCTACAGAATCCCAAATATCGTATCCCAATGCACTCAGATATGTTTGCATTCTGAGTTTCCAGAAGGTGTAATTTGTTCCATCAAATAAGGGAGCTTTGTTGGATGAAAATCCTTCACCACCTGCCATTGTTTCTTCCAAGATCTCCTTAGCCGATTAAGCTTGTACAAGGAACCTTGCTCTGATACCAATTGATGATTACACAATGACACTGAGAGGGGGGTGAATCAGTGTAGCTATTAATTTTTATATCTACAACATTTAATATGAAATAAAGAGAACTTGACAACTGAAAAACAACTTGAACAAGAGAGCACACCACAACACTCAATATACCGAGGTTCACCAATTTGGCTACTCCTCAAAAATGACTGCTTGGACTCCAATCCAAATCCAGTCTTTGCAAAATATCAATTTTACAAATACTTTACCAACATCAACTGGAAGGAGCACCAACCCCTGTAATTTTCTACTGCAACAGATGGAGCACCAACTCCTAGTACCAAGCACCAACTTGGACTACAATTCTGATCAATTTAGAATGACATAAAAATGTCTTCACTTCATGCACGACCTTGACTGGTCTACAATTAACCCAACTCTACACACTCTCACGGCTCTGCTTATTTTTCTCTTGATTCTTTTCTAACCCTCCTTTTACAGCAATTTCTCTCTAACAACAACAACATCTTCTCTGTACGATTATTCTTTTATAACCTTTCAATCCTGCATGCAATCGAATCACATACTCTGACTATTCGAATCCATGCAATACGACTATTCGGTTCCATGCACTTTGACTGTTCGAAACCCTGCAATACGGCTGTTGAATCCATGCAATATGGCTATTTTGTTTCATGCACTTCGACTATTCGAAACCCTGCAATACGTCTTTTAGAAAGCTTTTCTGATTCTCCATATTCGACTGTTCAATTTCTTCGAATACGGCTTTTCGAATGCTTTTTCGAAACTCCATATGTGATGCATCGAATGCTTTTTCAATCAAGAGTATACAACTGTTCTAGTGCATGATCGACACCTGTCAATTTGTAACTGCTGATCAGACATCAGTTACTTTTTACGTAACTGGCTGCATGATTTTCCTATCTGCTTTTTCGACACGTGTCACCTTGCATGCTCCTACGGGTTTTACCTGCCAGACTGTTACCTGTCACGATATCGTGACACTTTTTGAAGCCACACACTTCATGCCCTTGCTGTCATGAAATCGTGACCATTTTGGCTTTGACAGCTTTCCTTCTGTTCATGTCACGATATCGCGACACTTAGAACTTTTGCTGACGTCATCCTTAAGCATGTCATGAAATCACGACCGTTTTGGCTCTTGGAAGCTTTCCCTGCATCTTGTCACGATATCGCGACACTTTCAACATTTGCTGACGTCATCCTTAAGCATGTCATGAAATCATGACCGTTTTGGCTCTTGGAAGCTTTCCCTGCATCTTGTCGCGATATCGCGACACTTTCAACATTTGCTGACATCATCCTTAAGCATGTCATGAAATCACGATCTTTGCTTTGAACCTCTCCTTTGCCACAATTAAAATTGAGCATGTCGCGAAATCGTGACGCTTTGGGCTTCCGTACACTCTCCTTTGCCAGCAGCAGCGAAAATGGAACATGTCATGAAATCGTGACACTTTGGGCTTCCGTACAATCCTCCTTGCAAACTTCAGCAAAAATGGAACATGTCGTGAAATCGCGACGTTCACTGCTTCCGTACACTCTTTGTTTCGTGCAGTAGCGAAATCGCTACAACTTTGTGCCTTGTGCTTTTGACTTGTTACATCTTTAATTTTTTCAACTTTGAATGGTAGCGAAATCGCTACACCTTTGTTTTTATACATTTTGTCATGCAGCGAAATCGCTACATCTTCTTGTTTGTGTCTTTTCACTTGTAGCGAAATCGCTACATCTTTGTTTTCTGCACTTCCTAATTGTAGCGAAATCGCTACACCTTTGTGCCATGTATTTTCATCATGCAGCGATATCGCTACACCTTTGTTTCCATTCATTTCAACATGTAGCGATATCGCTACACCTTTGTTGCTGAGCATTCTCTCTCCTCTTCGGGTCACGAAAACCCGACGTGTCGCGATATCGCGACACTTTTCGTTGCTAGCTCCTTTCCTCCATTTATGTCATGAAATCGTGACATCTTTTCACCTTGCTTCCCTCTCTGCCAACATGTCACGAAATCGTGACAGTTTACCTTTCACTTTCTCTCTCCTCTGCCATGTCGCGATATCGCGACAAATTGGCATGCACTTTCTCTCTCCTCGGCAATGTCGCGAAATCACGACAATCTTCCTTGCATTTTCTCTCTCTTCAGTTTTGTCGCGATATCGCGACACATTTTCTCTCTCCTCAGCGAAAACTCGACATGTCGCGAAATCGTGACATTTTGGCGTGCATTTTCTCTCTCCTACTTTTTGTCACGAAATCGCGACAGAAAACATGTCGCGATATCGCGACAGTTTTCTTCCTTGTCTCTTTCTGCCAATTTCTGAATCTGGGTTACCTCTGTTTGTCTTGAAATTCACTGCACTTGATCTGACTGACCTCTGAACTGCATCAACTGCATCAATCTGTCTGTGTTGACAACAATGACAATACTTTTGCAATTCTTTTGCTGCACCTTGCTCAACAGTATCAATATATATCTTTATGGTTCTTATCCTTGATTATAACTATGTTTTTTTAAGTCAGGACTTGTTTAATAAGTCCTAACTTATTGTCTATTTAAATTATTTCTAAAACAAATCTTTACATAAAACTAACTATTCATTAAATAAGATGATGGGAATGTTTTCCACATGGTTGGAAGTGGATTGTCTTCCCATAAATATGGAAATAGGACTAGAGATCAAAATATCGATGAGATTATAAATAATAAATCATCCAAAGAATCACTTACAATCATAGTGTTACTTTACCCCTAATTTGTATAAAAATCAAATTTTTTTAATCATGATTTGAGCATGTCCAAGTAGAACTTTTGCTAATGTTTTTGTGAAAGGTAAAATAAATCTCTCATTTAAGTCTCAAACACTTCACCATGAATTCTCTTCAAACACTTCACCATGAATTCTCTCCAAGTTGCCTTGTACGGCACAATAAAAGTTAACTAGGATGCAAATCCAAGTTGGTAAAAGACTATGATATTATCATTTCACCCAAACATACTTACTGTTGTAAGGTATGACTTCTTTTAATAGATATACACATTATACAATACATACAATTTATTGAAACAACCTCCTCTTCTCATCACTATTAAAACGCTTATTTTTCTTAATTTTTTTTATGAGGAACTTTTTATATACATTTTTTATAATTTTTTATTTGATGAACCTTTCTAAAACCTAGACACATTTCATGCTTTATAAAAAATTAAGGTTCATCAAATAAAAAATTATAAAAAATACACTTATATACATTTCATTTAAACAACATTCTCTTCTCATCACTATCTCAACCCTACTTATTCTATAAATTTTATTTGACATTTTTTTCTAAAAACTTATCTTTAGCTTAACCTATATTTATCTATCTAAAATTTATAATACAATGATATCAAAATTAGTTAAACATAATTAAAATTCTAATATATATTTAATTCACACTAAACCATTAAACATTACAATATTCAAATTTTATATAATAATATCTTTCAATTTAATATTTTAAATTTAACATTAATAATGAATAAAACATAGTATACACGAATGTATATTGTTTATGTTTTTAAAGAGGAACTGACTTGTGGCTAAATATATGTTAGCTTATGTTTACAAGGCATTTCGATACTAATCACTAAACCTAACGGATAGCACTTCTGAACGATAGTACTATACTTATAGTAGTTATCCATCCTTAATCTTTTAAATTTATGATTCTGGATTCTTTATAACGCTCAGAGTTTGACTGGGCAAATTAGATGACCATACGAAAACAGTCTTTCTTATGTTTTTTTTGCATATGCTACAATGTATTATGTTGTATTCAGTTTGGATCACGTTAATAGAAAACATACCGTAGGAAACAGTTTTTATTAATAAAATAATTTATTTATATAACAGTAAAGTAATCACCAATTATATTAATTTGCTGAGACGCCTACTAATCATACTTGTCAATATAAAAAAGGAAGTTAGACATTTACAACATTACTTATCAATACGAAACACGAAAATGAAACATTCACAACACTGGACCTGCCGGTATTAACAGATTTGAAAACATTAAGAGACAGAGGTAAGCCATCAACCTCCACCCTATGGAAGCAGATAGGTTTACTTGTCTTAAATTTTGAAGTAACTGTAGCTTCGTCTTTACGACGTGTTAACAAGGATTCGATTCGTCGTATGATGAAGATATAATATGCGTTAGTGAACAGAATGTTATTATGATTTATGTGCATAAAATTGTAAACTATTAGCTGGCAGTGGTATACACTAATCCAATACATAACGTGGCGTCTCGTTTGTTAATAGTTTTAATTCCTAGTCACAGGTTACTCTCTTAAGCACGCGGAATGATTAATAGGGAGATATATTAATTAAAAGCTTTACCACGTTTCACAAATTATTTGGAGCAGACGTACATGATCGAAGTGGTATTAAGTGCGAATTCAGGCTTGCCCAAAACGTTGGACGGTAGGTATATGTACGAAACTATTAACTTCTACTTACAGACTTTTTTTACTTCTGCTTACAGAGTTTTTTTTCTTCAAAAGTATGTAATACAAAGTATGACGTGATGTAATTGGGGCACATCACCAGATAAGTATAATTGGACCCACACCCACCACATTCCTTGACGTTAGGATAACTGTAATCACACTCCCCGAAAACTTAGTAAGAAGAAACCTCTTCCTGGGATGTCACCGCAGGTATAGTGCATTATAAAACAATAATAAAGACCCTCCGGAAGGACACGCTCTTATTGGAACACCATGTCTCCGCTCCAATTCTTCGCTGCTGCAATTGCTTTCCTGGCCGTAGTCGTTTGGCATCGCCGGCTACGAAGAAGCTTGAAAGGACCTACGGCGTGGCCTATCGTAGGCTATCTTCCCTCCATGGTTTTGCATTTGGAGAAGCTGCACGAGTGGGGGGCTCATCTCCTTAATTCAAATGGCGGCACGGTGAGACTGCATGGCCCATGGAAGAGCAAAATACTCACGGCCGATCCCGCCAACATAGAGTATGTTGTGAGAACAAAGTACAGTAATTTCCGGAGAGATGAGTCCTTCAAGGAGTCCTTTCGTGATATCTTTGGCGATTCCCTTCTTCTGCAGGACGGCGAGCGTTTCACACAATTAAATAAGTCTGTCAGCAGGGCACTGGCGTCCGCCGGCTTCCGCAACACGGCCGCGGTGGCCCTGCCCGCGGCGGTGCACCGCAAGCTTCTTCCCCATCTCCGTCAAGCCTGTGAGAAGGGCGCCGTCATTGACCTTCAAGACGTATTCTTACGGCTTGCGTTCGACATCGTGTGTGAGGTAGGCTTGGGGACGCATTCCACGTCGCTGAGCTCCGACCTTCACCTGCCCCGCGTTCCATACCTGGAGCAGCATGATCAGGCCATGGAGGTTGTCATGTTCCGAATGGCTATGCCAACCTTCTGTTGGAAAGCCATGAGGTATTTCAACAACGACCTGGAGCGCCGCCTCCGACGAGCTGTGGAATGTATGCACGGATTTATCGACAAGATCTTATCTCCACCCCTCCCCGCCGAAGCCGATGCCAGCACTTGGAACATCACCTCGGCCTTCCTCCGCTTCGAACGGGAAAACGGGCGGGAATATTCCCAAAAAGAGCAATCTGCAATGGCCACAAGTCTCATTATGGCCGGAACGGAGACGGTTGCTTCGGCGCTTACATGGTTCTTCTGGGTTTTAACACAGCATCCAGATGTTGAAGCCAATACTTTAGCAGAAATCCAACGCATGGTTAAAAAGAGGCCTGAACCCGACAGTCGTGACGAGTACGATCCTTCTCCTTTGGAGCCAGAAGAATTGAAGCAGATGCATTATCTGCACGCAGCATTGACGGAGTCGCTCTCTACCCTCCTGTTCCGTTGTATATCACGGAGGCCGTGGAAGATGACGTTCTGCCCAGCGGCACGAGGGTGGAAAAGGGTTCGCAGGTGATCAATTCCGTCTATTCGTTGGGCAGAATAGAGAAGGTGTGGGGCGAAGACTGCGGAGAATACAAGCCAGAACGCTGGCTAAAGGACGAGAGGTTTGTGAAGGAGTCCGATTTTAAGTTTGCAG